>JAZGTL010000003.1:11517500-12044926 GCA_037349345.1 Oemleria cerasiformis | reverse complement strand
AATATCTTGTTTCAACCACATCAAACGAAACCACAATCCCTCACCCCCCCCCCCCCCCCCCCCCCCCCCCCCCCCCCCCCCCCCTCCCTTTTTACTTATTGCCGTCAGTCTTGATTTGAGTCCTTAGTTGAGTCTAGGTCTAGGTATGGTCTAGGTATGTTTTACTTGTTTTCTTTTATTGTTGTTGAGTCTTAATCTGAGTTAGTTGAGTCTAAATACTGAAGTGGATATAATGTTGATACAAGTCCTCAAGGAATCGATCCTTGCTTTTTTGCTATAATATCTTTCGATTTGTACACTTGCAAGGTTTTAACTGTTAGAAAGAGATTGAATATCCTTGTTCTTTATTTTTACCAACAAGTTTTTGGCGCTGTTGCTAGGGACTTGTCCCTCAATGGTGTGCATTTAATATAGATTGTATACTAACATAGATTGTAATTCTCTTTGTGTACATATGGACAACTATTAAATGGATATGGGATCGTGGATTGATCCCTACTTAAGTGCATTCAACCAAGGGTGGAGTAATCAGCTTGGATTCCATTATCCATATGAACCAGGATGGTACAATTAGCCTAATTTCACATGGAACACCACTCAAATAGCTCCTGACTACGTCCCATCTCCTGAATTCCAAACTTCGTTTCAGACCTGGATACAAAGAATGGAGGCCTATAATCAACAAATCCAAGAGCTGAAAAAGCACATGGATGAGGGACATGAAAAGAGCATGCGGCAGTTTGTGTTCTACATGAGTCAATGCGAAGACATTGTCTTCTCCCCACCAAGTGAAGTTGTAGATGATGATCATGATGAAGCTATCATAATGCCAACACTTCCACAAGTGCTTTCCATGGAGGTCGTGGATCCCATCCAAGGCCATGACATGACTTTGCATCAGAAATCTACTCAGATTGAGCAATGGGACGAACCCAATCCTGACCTTCAAATATACTCATCCTTTCCTACTACTTCTGATTTTGATTCAATGCCTAACTATACTTCTTTGCCGTGCACTTATAGGTTGGAATGGGAAATGGAAGAAGAATGGGGGGAAGACAATAGGAAGGATGATGGTAAAGGAGATATCTTGGCAGATTGTGAAGAGCAAGGAACTTGGGGCAAACCATGACTCCCTGACGCAGCCAAGCTCTTCTTACAACTGATTTGTTTTTCGAAACGAAGCCCCATGGGAAGACCGCAGGCCAGCCAGGATGGCTCAAGTGCTGGAGAGTTCGTGCTTCAAGGACCCACTTGAAGGGGAACTCCCTAAACCATTTCCAATGGCTGCACTTGAGAACATATCAGCATTGGAGGAGGTTATAGGCCTAAATCCTAAGTTTCTGCCTATCAATATGCCTGAATCCCTGCCCCAGGCTGCGTCCCAGGAACTGCCCCATATGCTGCCCAGTGTGTTCACTGCACTGCCCAGCAGCCCTGTTCCCCTAGCAGTTTTGCACTGCCCAGAACCGTGTCATCTCAGTCACTGCCTAAGGACAAGGTCGTTCCCTTGCCTCAGACCCTGCTGCCCTGCACTGCACTTGACTTCCTGCCCGCTACACAACCCTCAGCACTTCCCATATCCATGACCCCTGTTCTGCCCAAGGCCTTGGCCCAAGCTGAGCACCATGACTTGTCTGACTTTACTTCTCAAGTCGTGCCTAAGCCTAACTTGCTGCCCCGCATCGTGTCCTCTGCACTGCATCCAAGTTCTTCGTCCATTGTTCTGTTTTTAGAAGGGAATCTCGTGAGAATCAAGCGGGAAACCCGCGGGCCCGCCAGGATGCCTCAAATGCTAGAAAGTTCATATTTCAAGGAAAGACTTGAAGGGGAACTCTTGGAGCCTGTCGAAGAGCATGCTGAAGAACTTGTCCTAGAGCCTTTCGCAGGACACGCCCCAGACGTGTCTTAGAACCCACCCGAGCGGACAGGGGCACACCAAGGATCTACCAAAGGATTAGCCATAGAGCCTGCCCAAGAGGCAGGTTCTGGACACGCCAGGGTCAGACCACCGACTCTAGTGAGATCCTCGCAACCCCATTTTAAAGCAGAATACTCAAATCCCGCAGGAAGCCCGCGGGCCAGCTGATGACCACACAATATAATATATATTTTATCCCTAAAAGTAGTATTTGTCAGCATTATTTGTCATAAAAGTCAAGCAAAAATTACATGTTTTCATCTCTAAGCCAAATTGACAAGATTAAGAAGACTTGCATTATTTCTCTTGTCTTCCCATTTAATCACATGAGTTGAGAATGATTTTCTTTTAAGATGGTAAGATGACCATGTACCTATTTGGCATAGTCAAAATAAGTGCTCAGGTTTGACAAAAACACTCACTTTGCTTGTTTGATTTTTTAGGTCCCTTTTTTACTATAGAAAAGATCCTTGAAGGCCTTACACGTGACCTTCCCGTAAAAAAAAAAAGATTCTGCCTTTTTGTTTTGGGTTAGAGAAGTGAAAGAGGAAGCAAAGAGCTTCGCTATTTTCTCCATCAATTTCCAAAGAGTGGAGCCGAGATACCCGTTCAAAGGTTCAGAAAGATTTCAGCAAAGCTTGCATCAGAGGTGAACACCCATTATCTCAGCTTAATTTATGCTCCATGAGTTCAAATTGGAAGCTTGAATCGTGGTTATTTGGTGATGGATTTGAGTCAATTAATGGGCATCTGGAAGGCTGGGCAGATTACCTGTTGGTAAAATTAGAGAACAAGAAATATGCAATCTAATTCTAACAATTATAATCCTTGCAAGTGCACAAATCGATAGTGATAGTATTGCAGCAAAGCAAGAGTCGATCCCTAGAGGACTTGTATCAACGTTAAGATCCGATTTTAGTTAAGATTCAGGAAACTCTTTTAAGATTCAAGAAACTCTTTTAAGACTCAAGAAACAATTAAAGAGAACAAGTAAAGTACCTAAACCTAGACTCAACACTAAGTAGATATGCAAAAACCCAGGAAAACAAAACAAGACTCTAGGGGATAAACACGATGACTTGAAACACAATAAAAGACAAAAGACTCAACTAAGGACTCACTTAAAGAACAATGGAAAGGGGGGTTGATCTTGAAATTCTAGAAATTAACTAAGTAACTTAGAATGCAAGAAACAATTAAACAGAATTAAAACAATTGAAATAATTGATTAATTAAAGCGACCCAAGGCCAACTATTCACCACTAACCAATTAAGTTCCTATCACGATTTCCAAGATCCAATCACTATGAATGAACTGAATATGATGCCCATGCAAAGGTCCGGTCAAGGTTCACTCCACATATTTATTTCCTTCTTAATTTTTATGTAGCAAGCTTTTCCGGCTCACTACCACAACTATTCAATCATACAAAAGATTGCATGAAATACAAAAGGAAATATGAGCAATCACACTACCCCTAGGTTGTCATGAATTTAGATTACAAATCTACGTAAAGCCATATACCGTTAATGCCAAATAATCACAAGAAGATGACTAGTCTAACAAGCAATTATTCATCGATAGATTATGCAAACAAGTTAGTCAGGCTCATAAACATAAACTAAGTCCATTCAGCATTCAAAATAAAGTAAATCAAGGGCCGAAATCATGTCGAGAAACTACATGGGTAGGGCTTCAAGCAGCCCTAATTCTAATGGAAACTACTCACACATGGTATTGAGTAAGAAGATAAAGGAATTCATTATTAGAAAGTAAATAGTAAAGAGAAGAAGTCAAAACACTGATATCAATGGTGAGCCAAGGATACGCCCAAGCACTCTCCTTCACTTTTCGCGTTCAGCTTTTCTCCCAAAACACGAGTGAAACTTAAAAACTCAAAAACTGTAAAAGTCTATGCGGCTAAAGGGTTGGAACCCTAATTTAGAATTAAAACATTGTTTAAATTGACCTAGGGCTTCTGCTAAAAATTAGGAATGGAAACTCGACAACAAAATCCTAAAATACCCTTAATGAAACAATAAAACCTCTTTCCTAGCTCAGCTGGGAAAAAGTCCTAAGAATTAGGACTTTCTGGAGCGGCAAGCAACCATCAAAGGCGGCAATCCTTCCCTGATTGGATTATGGACTTTCCTCTGCGTCAAAGCAGTTATGACACCCTGCTAGGGTTGCCATGACGCATAGGAATGGGCTGGGCCAACCCTAGACACCAAAGACACGGCTGAATCCTCTTTTAGCACATTTGGGCCTCCTTCTGGGCTTGTCGACAACTAGCATGTCATTGACCAATGCAGCTGGGACAACCCACTTATTTCACTTCCATATGATGTATCTAGCATGGTTCCAGGCTTGGCCCTGCTCAAAAGCTCGTAGAAAAATTAGTGGCCCAATTTGGCTCAAATCATGGCTCCCTGGAAGGTCCTCTAGGGAAGAACAAGCCATGGAATGTCATGGGCATTTCTGAACGCGCCATTTTATGTGATTTGCTTCGATAAGTGTTTTGAAGCTTAGTTCCACCCTTTGTCTCGTTTGGTTCCATCGAGTTCTAGGTCATTGCTCAATTTGGCCTTCCCAGACCATGTCAACAGACATGTCACGGGACATCTGTCTGGCACTTAACTCAACCGCTAGAGCTTGGTCAAAGGCTTGGCGTGAGGAACTTGGGATAGGCACCTGGGCCTGTCAACAACTTCTAACCTTGTCCAAGGACTCACTATAGGGCACGTTTGTGGCATGTCAGGGACCTATCTCTGGCTCAATTCTTGGCACGTCCTGGCATGAGCCAGGACCTGGTTTTGGGCTCCTTTTCACGACTCGATATTCATCCTGAGCTATCTTCTTTGTTACGACTCCGAATTGAGCCATTCTTTTTGTTTTCTCCTCATAATTCACATATCTTTCTAATTCTGCTCATTGCTCACAAGATTTATGATGTTCTCCTATTGATGGAACATAATTACTCAAAATACAAGTAAAAGGGCATTAAGTAGCATCTAAAAGATTTAGAAATAATGACTGAACAAATACCCCCAAACCTATCTTTTGTTAGTTCCTGAGAAAATTAGAGGAAAAAAAATAAACACAAATGAAAAGACTCGAACTTAGTTAAGATTGATCATTTGAACCTCCTAGGTGTCCCTAGTAGTAGTAGTTTTGTCTCCTAAGTGTTTACCAGTTATGGTACTGACAAACATTTTACTTAGACACCTAATTGATAGAACCAGAGTTCCCTAAAAAGCTAATAGGAGTTAATGAAAGTATGCACACTTTGAAACACAAAAAGATATGCCACCATAGTAAGAGTCACGTGTTATATGTGAATGCCAGAATCTTAAACAACCAAGCTTAAAAACAACTTCACTCAAGTGCTTCAGAGAGATATCGCCTCGACTCTAATCCTTACTAGGCATCTCTCAATTTAGTCTAGAATCCTAGGGTCACACTCATATCAAACTTATGTGATGGAGTTATGTAATGGGAATCAAGATATAATCGCATATGAATATTCAATTAAAAATAGCACTTTCTGGAATTAGGATCTCATGAATGGAATTGAACTTCAAGAACGTAGATACTTACCTCAATCCTCAGCATGACTGCCCATAAGATCCGGTAGGTCTTCACATGAGGTTGCATTTGGGCTAGGCTGATTGGGTTTAAGAAATAAGAGATTGGAATTCAAAAACTTAGGTTGAGACAAGGCATTAAGTATCAAGACTTGGAATGTATCCTCTTTCTTGATATTTTGAAAACCCCACGACCATCTTGACATTTTTGACTTTCATTGAGCTCGACTTCATGAATTGATGCTGACCCTTGAATTTGAATCTCATTGGCTCACTTGGCTTAGTTCACCACTTTTTATGTCAATTTTAATTTTTTTTTTTCAACTCAGCCAAGATCATGCAATGGTTTGATTTGTTGGCATCTGTGGCCGTGACACACTTTGGCGTAAAAATGGGCTCTTTGGCGCATTTTGGCGCAAGTACGTGAGAATGGCCAGAGGTGCGTCTTGGGATGTGTCCTATGGCTGGGCTGAGGGGTGTCTATGACTCATTTTTGGCATGTACCTTAGCGCCCAGTGACTTGGTCCCCACGCAATACGATTCTCCTTCTTCATTCTCCTCATGAACTTCATTTGGCACTGCCTTGTCACCACCTAAGCTATAGGGTATGGCCTAGTTGATTGGGTATATTTTGGTTAGATAATACTTAGGGTGATGAAATAAAGACTAGTGTTGGGCTTCCAAATGGCTTAGGGAGCACACAATATGGTAAGGCAAGGCATGTAGGAGGTTAAGCACACATAACTTACATCACTTCTTATTGTAGATCACACCTCAAATCAAGAGCATCTAAACAAGGTTAGTTCTTTGAAATTCAATGGAAACGGAATGTAATGCGATCAACATTTAAGAAAAAACGTGATGAATGTTTAAAGAGTATAAACAATGTATATCACTCTAAAGAATGGCATTAAGGCTCAAGTTCTCACATGGTAGTCTCCACTAATTTCTGAAGTTCACTCAAATTTAGCAGTTTTATTCTCTCAATCACCTAAGACATGGAATTTCGAATTGCATGATATGCTACAAGCTCAAGATGGCACAACTCTTAATCAAGCAAAGCTAGTTCTTTAGCATGTATATTACTATTAACAAGTCAAAATCCTATGATCTAGCAATAGTTACAACTACAAAAACTTTAAAAAGAACTAGTCAAAGTCCTATGATTTGGCCGTGAGTGCCCCCAAACCTACTTGTTTCTATATGCATCAAAGTTTCAATCCACACCCCCAATCCTAAACAAAACATTGTCCCCAATGTTTCAGAATAAGCAAGATAGAATAGAATGAAAGTATAGTGAGGTGACATGTGCAAAAACAAGAGAATGAGAGAGGGATACGAACCAGGGCTAGGTTGCCTCCTAGTAGCACTTCATTTAACGTATGGGCAAGAAGAGGTTGGCATCTATGCAAGTGGTGGAGCGTCAAGATCCTAGGCACTCATGGGTTGCTCATTGAAGGCCTCAAAGTAGGGTTTGAGGCAGTGGCCATTCACCTTGAACTTATCCAGCCTTTGTGGGTGTCGAATCTCAACTGCACCTTGGGAGAAGATGTTAGTGACAATGAAAGGTCTCGACCATCTGGAACGAAGTTTACTAGGAAAGAGCTTCAGCCGTGAGTTGAATAAGAGAACGTTCTGTCCAATTTGATACTGCTTTCTTTGAATGTGTTTGTCATGGAACGCCTTGGATTTCTCCTTGTATATGCGTGAGCTAGCTCCTTTATTTCCCTAAGTTGAAGCTTTCTGTGATTCCCAGCTTCGTCCAAGTCCATGTTAGCTTGCTTTATTTCCCAATATGCCTTATACTCTAGCTGAACTAGTAAATGACAGCCTTTTTCGAAGACCAACCGAAGGTTGACATTCCAATAGGAGTCTTATAAGCTGTCCTGTAAGCCCACAAAGCATCATTCAAGCGTTGTGACCAATCCTTCCTTGTAGGGCTCACGGTCTTCTCCAAGATTTTCTTCAATTCCCTATTTGAAATCTCATCCTATCCACTTATTTGGGGATGGTAAGGTGTGGCTATGCGATGTGTGACACCGTAGTTTCTCATTAGGGCATTAAAGGAATTATTGCAGAGGTGAGTGCCCCTTTCACTGATGATGGCTCGAGGTGCTCCAAAGTGTGCTAAGATATGGTTCTGAATAAAACTCACAAATACTTTGGAATCATTAGTATGAGTGGGGATGGATTCCACCTCCTTTGAGACATACTCAACAAGAAGTAATATGTAAAGGAAACCATGAGCGTTTGGGAATGGGCCCATGAAATCAATGCGGCACACATCAAAATTTTCAACAACTAGAATAGTGTGCAACGACATTTGATTCCTAGGGCCTATATTACCTTGCTTTTGGCATCTATCACAGGTGAGGACAAACTCATGAGAATCTTTAAATAAGGTAGGCCAATAGAATCCAAATTGCAATACCTTGATCGCAGTCTTCTTGGCGTCAAAGTGCCCTCCACATGCCAAGATATGACATAAATGCAGGATTGTCCTCATCTTAGCTTCAGGGATGCATCTTCTGATGATTTGATATGAACAATATTTCCATAGGTATGGATCATCTCGGACATAGTATTTGGCCTGTTTCACCAACTTGTCTTTCTGAAATCTGTTCAATGAAGAAAGCACGCGGTTAATAGGTAGATAATTATGATGTCAACATACCATGGATCTATAACATGTAAGGAAAAGAGTTGTTCTTCAGGAAAAGTTTCAAGCAGTGGCAATTGATCAATTTCCTCCATAGACCCGTGGACCAGTCTACCTAAATGGTCTGCTACAACATTCTCACTCCCCTTCTTATCCTTGATTTCTAAGTCGAATTCCTGCAAGAGCAGCATCCAACGCAGTAGCCTAGGCTTAGCATCCTTCTTGGTGAGCAAGTACTTCAAAGCTGCATGATCAGCATAAATTATCACTTTAGCTTGAATTAAATAAGAACGAAACTTTTCTAAAGTAAAACTAACAACTAGAAGCTCCTTCTTTGTGGCGGAGCAATTCAATTGTGCATCATTGAGGGTTCTACTGGCATAGTAGATGGCATGAGGCATCTTGTTCACTCTTTGGCCCAGGACAACTCCCACTCCATAATCTGATGCATCACACATCAACTCAAAGGGTAGGTTCCAATTGGGAGGAATGATAATGGGTGAGGCCGTTAGCTTAGCCTTGAGGACATTGAATGCGTCACAGCATTCCATTTTGAAATCAAGCACGGAATCCTTAGCTAGGAGGGGCAGCTCCTCAAATGGCTGTTTGTGTAGTGGATGGGGGGTCAAGGCATTGAAGAATCTCACCGCCTCTGCCACGTGCTCATTAAGAATCTGATCATCTGGAACAGGGCTAGTAATTGCTTTCTCAAGTGGATATGCAATACATGAATTGGCAATTATTTTCTGAAGCAAAACATCCATCATATTTGAAGGAAAATCAACTATAGGTTCAGCAAGATATTGAATTGCATCATGAATAGAAAAAATTCGCAGTTTATACTCGCTTTAATTGAAACTTGACCATTCTTTACATCAATCAAACACTCAATCGTGGCTAAGTGGGGCCTACCAAATATCAAGGGTGGCTCCTCACTTTGATCAATCCTATTGATCTTGAGGATATAGAAATTCGCTGGAAAACATGTATCACCTATTTGAGCAAGTACATCCTCAAGCACACCCATGAGATTAGTAATAGAGGCATTGGCTAATCTAACACATAGGTGAGTTGGTTTCAATTCTCCTAGATTGAGGGATTTATAGATTTGAAAGGCATTATATTCATATAAGCACCTGTGTCACATAAATAGTGTTCAAACCTTTGAGATTGAATGAGGCAAGGGAGTGTGGGAGGCCCGGGATCATTAGCCTTGAGTGGCCTGCGCAGGATTGCAGCAGAGCATGCCTTGGGGATGTCTATGATGTACCTGTAAACTGAACCCTCGTTTCCTTGCCACTAGGTCCTTGATGAGTTTGGCAAAGATTGGCATGTGCTCTACTAGCTTGTGGAATGGCAGAGTAATTTGCAATTTCTACAGCAAGCTAATGATTGCTTCTTCAAATTCCTCAATCTTTTTATTCTGAAACTTGCGAGGAAAAGGCACTACAACATCATCATTTAAATCAAATTGAACTCTGTATTGTTCAGAAATATTGGATTGAGAGTTAGAATACTTAGTATTGTTCAAAACCGTGCCCTTGTCCTTAGACACGGAGTGGGACATGTTTTTAAGGCACTGAGAACATATCGGGTCTTAAACTGACATACCAGGCACGACCTGGTGCCCTACTGTGGTTGACCATGGTGTGCCTTGGACATGTCCAGGCCATGTTCTGCATTTTTTCTCAGTATGTCCTGCGATTGGGCGGAGAGCTGTCTCAGCGTGTCCTGCGGCTGGGCTAAGCCTGGCTCAGCATGTCCTGCGGCTGGGATCCATAGACTTGATGTGCCTCATGGTTTGGCGTAGTTCGCTGCAAGGGCTACGGTATGCTTCGGGTTTTGGTACTGGGCAGGTTCAGCACTGGGGCGAAGGCCATTCCCTGCGGTGCAGTTTTTAAGGAGCCATGCGGCAAAGGCCCAGAGTTTGGCCTAACCACTGGAAACGATGGACTGATTTTCATCTTCATCATCTGAAACTTCACTCTCAATGGAATAAGGGACAACTTGAGGTCCTTGGAGCTTAGTGCCACTTCTCAGAGTGATGGCATTGGCAGTTGGGTTCTGGAATCCCTTGGGGTTTACCAACACTTGGCTTGGCAGTGTGCCTTGCTCTCTCTGACTTAACTGGGTTGCAAGTGGCCCATATGACGATCCAGATTAACTATAGCTTTATCAGTCTTTTATTGGTATGCAAAGGTGTTATGAGTCAGAGCTTGAATCATGTTCTGAGGTTGCGGTGGTGCTTGATTTGGACCTATGGGTAACACGGCTTGATTTTGGAATCTAGGTGGGGGATTCTGAATGTTCTGCTTGTTCCCTCACCGGAAGTTAGGATGATTCCTCCACCTAGGGTTCTACATATTGGAATAGGGATCATTCCTAGGATGTGAGTTACCATTGAAGCCTCCCACCATGTTGGCTTCTTCAACCATTGGACACTCTTGATAACTGTGCCCCTGAACTGAACATACATCACACACGTGCACACCCTTAGCTTTCTCCTTACACAACAGCTTCACCATTGTCGTGAGTTGGGCAATGGTGTTATCCTTGTCCTTGCTCACTCCTCTGAGAGTTCTAGGTTGATGCCCTAGATAACTGAATTGCTTTTGCCGTTGAGCATTACTCTCAAAAGCTTCCCTAGCCTCCTTGGCTGTGCTCTCTAGAACTCCTTTGGATTGGGAGTTCACCATGACTATATCACTATTCTTCAATCTCACGTAAAAATACAACTTCAGGTGACAGTCATCGATGTTGTGGTGAGGACATGACTGAATGAGTTGGTTGAAATGCTCCCAAAACTAGTAGAAGGTCTCATCCTCAGCTTGTCGTGGGTCCATGATCTCACTTTTCAATTTATTAGTCTTGTCCACTGGGTAATATTGTGCGAGAAATTTGGATGAAAAGTCTCTCCAAGACATGATAGATGCAGGGGCCAAGGAGTTAAACCAAGCCTTGGCTTTGTCTTTGAGACTGAAGTGGAATAGTCTCAATCTAGTTTATGCCTCCGTCATACCAATGATCCTTAAAGTAGAGCAAACCTCCATGAACTGCTTGATGTGTAGATGAGGATCCTCTCTGGATAATTCATGGAATTTTGGGAGCATGTGTATGGTCCCTGACTTAAGCTCAAAGTTTTCCAGAATAGATGTGGAAAAAAAATAGGAAATTGGTCCTCGGATACATGTGGGGTTGCATACTCCTTAAGAAGTTGGGGGGCTTAAGGTGGCAGTGGAGGCACAATGTCACGGCCTGCCATCCAAGGAGATGGTGGTGGACTTGGTTGTCGAGAACCGTGCACTGAGATGTTGGCAGATGAAGCTTGTGAGGCACCGTGCACTGATCCTTGTATAGAGCCTCTTGATGACATAAACGATAAGTACCTAATAGATAAATAAACAAACTAAGTTAACACAAATCTAAACTAATTGGACACCGTTAAGGGACAAGTGCCCAACAGCGGCTCCAAAAACTTGTTGGTTAGATTAGACAACAAAGAATATGCAATCTAATTCTAACAGTTATAAAATCCTTGCAAGTGCACAGATCGATCAAGATAGTGTAGCAGATTCAACACTAAGTAGAAATGAACACAATAAAAGAACACAAGTATCACATTAATATCAAATTATATCAAATTAATATCAAGGTTTCTTACTTGTTCCACATTAATATCAAATTATAGTCAAGATTTAAGAAACTAGGTCAAGACATAAAAAAAACAATAAAAGAACACAAGTAAGAAACCTAGACCTAGACTCAACACTAAGTAGAAATGTAGAAACACAAGACACAAAACAGGACTCTAGGTGACAACACAATGACGTGAAATACAGGAAAACACAGAAGACTCAACTAAGGACACATTTAAAGACCTACGGTGGGGTGGGGTGGTTGGGGGGGTGGGTGGGGATTGAATTGATTGATTAATTAAAGCGAATCAAGGCCAACTATCCACCACTAACCATTTAAGTTCCTAACACAATTTCCAAGATCCCATTACTATGAATGAACTGAATATGATGCCATGCAAAGGTCCGGTCAAGGTTCATTACACACATTTTATTCCCTTCTTAATTCTTATGTAGCAGGCTTTTCCGGCTCACTACCACAACTAACCAATCATACAAAAGATTGCGTTAAGTACGAAAGGAAATCTTAGCAATCACACTACCCCTTGAAGATGTCGTATAATCTAGGTTGTCATGAATTTAGATTACAAATATATGTAAAGTCATATATCGTTCATGCCAAATAATCACAAGAAGATGACTAGTATAACAACGAATTATTCATCGATAGATTATGTAAACAAGTTAGTCAGACTCATAAACCCAAACAAAGCTCATGACACACAGCAATTTTAATTATATTTAGTGTTCAAAATAACGTAAATCAAGGGCCAAATCTTGTTAAGAAACTACATGGCTAGAGATTCAAGAAGCCCTAATTCTAATGGAAATTACTCACACATGGTATTGAATAAAATGATAAAGGAATTCATTGTTACAACGTAAGGAGTAAAGAGAAGAAGACAAAACACTGAGATTAATGATGAGCAAAGGACACGTCCAAGCATTCTTCTTCAGTCTATGCGTTCAGCTTTTCTTCCCAACGCGAGTAAAAACTTTAAAACTCAAAAATTGTAAAAGTCTATGCAACTAAGGGGTTGGACCCTAATTCAGCGTTAAACCATTGTTTAAATAGACATAGGGTTCCCCCTAAAAAATAGGAATTCAAATTGACAACAAAAGCGTAAAATACCCTTAATGAAAACTAAAATAGATTTCCTAGCTCAGTAGGGCCTAAGTCCTAAGAATTAGGACTTTTCTTGAGCGGCAAGTCACCATCGAAGGTGGCAATCCTTCTTTGATTGGATTCTGGACTTTATTTTAGGGCAAAGTAGCTTCTGAGACCCTGCTAAGGTTTCCATGACGTTTAGGAATGGGCTGGGCCAACCCCAGACACCAAAGACACAGTTGGATCCTCTTTTGGCACCTTTGGCCTATTTTTGGACTTATCGAGAACTAAGCATGTCATTGACCAATGCAGCTGGGACAAACCACTTATTTCACTTCCATATGACGTATCTAGCATGATTATGGGCTTTGCCCTGCTCAAAAGCTCGTAGAAAACTGAATGGCCTAATTTGGCTCAAATCAAGGCTCCCCGGAAGCCTTTTTAGGGCGCAACATGTCATGGACATGTCATTGGCAGTTATGGGCACGCCTTAAGGCTCCATTGATTCTATGTCAGGGCTCATTTTGGCCTTCCCGGACATGTCGAAAGACAATTCACGGGCTTTGGTTCTGATGGCATTGGCGCACCCCTGGCTTGTTTTCCGGAGGACTAGGGACATATCACGAGACATGTCCTAGCGTGACTTGTGATACGGTAGCGCATCTTTAGCGCAAGAACATGGAACAAGCCACGGGCTTGATTTAGGGCATAGGACCGGGCTCGACAGGACGTCTCGGTGGCACGTCCAATGACATGTCTAGGATATGCCTTGGGCTCTCTTAGGGCACCTTGCTTCTTGAATTGGCACGCGTAAGGGGAATGCTGGAAGAAAAGTATAACAAGTAAATGCACACAATCCTTAACAATAATATCCTAGAAAGTGCACCAATCAATAGACAATATAGTGGTACAAGCAAGGGTCGAATCCCACAAAGACTTGACTCAACAATGTACTCCTAACCACAACGTTTTCTAACTTGGTTTGCAAGGTTCAATTATCATGTTTCCTTCTTGGTTTAGTGCCCATGCAAGGGGTCTCTTAAGCTCACCCTTACACATTTTATCTCTTCTTACTTAGCATGTCTTAGGCCTCACGGGAACCTAAGATGTCTATCCATTTATGCTAAACTGAGTCCCACGGTTTCCTAGTTAAACACAAAGAGAAGCATTAAGTTCTAAAGCGATTTAATGACACTACACTAACCCTAGGGATTACACAGTAACCCAAGGAATGTCATGAGTCGAATTACAAGATCATTGCTTAATGTAAACTTTTGATGCAAAGTCATCTGTGAATCATGTTATTAAAGTAGATAATTCTAACAACACAATAAAATAGCAGTTTAAGCAATCACAAAGCGCCAAGATGAACGCAATAATCAAAACCAAGCGCCAAAACCAAGTGATGAAGTTGCCATGGCTAGGCTAGAGTGTTCTAGAATGATTATGGCATTCCAAAGTAATTACAAAGTCCTTAAAATCTTTCAGAACCAATCAGAACATGATTGGGAATGCAAATGGAAGCTGGCAGGTGAGAACACAAGCTGGCCACTAGGCAGCTAGGTTGGAATCTGGGCATGTCTTTGGGTAGACACTGAAATGGAAACTTGGCCCTTGGGACGTCCTTGTCACGCCACACCATGCCTTACCACTTGAATGGCTTCATTACATGTCAAAGAGTCTAAAAACACTTAATATCTCGATCAAATGGCGGAAGGCTTGCGAATGTCCTCCTTGGAGCATACCGGGGCCGGTAAGGCACCTAACCTGGAACTGGAACTTGAAAACATGTCAGGGACACAAGCTTGGTCTTTATTGAGACGTGGTGAAGGTACACCTTGGTTGGAACCATGATCTAAAACTTGGCATTGCGAAGGACATGCCTTGGGGCATGTTAGCACTCAAGGGCACGCCGTTGGTGCAAACCTGGGACTGGATTCTGGGAAATTCTTGAGACATGTCCTAGACATGTCTTGTCTCTGACCTTGACACTTCTAGGGTGTGTTCTCCTGGTCATGAGACAAGGAATTGGGACCCGGGTGGGCTGATCTGAGGTACTTGGTCAAGGTCCAAAAATAGGGCGCACTAGCGGACTCAGGGCCTAGTTCAGGACCCGATATTAATTTGAGGACATCTTCCTCATTTGAACTCCAATTTGAGGACATCTTCCTCATTTGAACTCCAATTTGAGTAATTCCTTTACCATTATTCTCATAATTTCATTATCACTCTAAAGCCTACAGATGTCTCACAAAAGCATCACTTTCTACTATGGATGGTCAGATTTCTAACAAGAGACAGTTAAGGGAACCAAAAATGACATGCAATGCATGTAGGAAATATGACCTAACAGGGACACGCTTGGGACTTTGTTGAGAGCTCTGAAGACACACCATGGCTCGTTTGGGGCTAGTTCTCTAACTTGATTGGGACATGACTTGCGACATGTCATGTCGCAAGTCACCACTAACCATTTAAGGCCAACTATCCACCACTAACCATTTAAGTTCCTAACACAATTTCCAAGATCCCATTACTATGAATGAACTGAATATGATGCCATGCAAAGGTCCGGTCAAGGTTCATTACACACATTTTATTCCCTTCTTAATTCTTATGTAGCAGGCTTTTCCAGCTCACTACCACAACTAACCAATCATACAAAAGATTGCATTAAGTACGAAAGGAAATCTTAGCAATCACACTACCCCTTGAAGATGTCGTATAATCTAGGTTGTCATGAATTTAGATTACAAATATATGTAAAGTCATATATCGTTCATGCCAAATAATCACAAGAAGATGACTAGTATAACAACGAATTATTCATCGATAGATTATGTAAACAAGTTAGTCAGACTCATAAACCCAAACAAAGCTCATGACACACAGCAATTTTAATTATATTTAGTATTCAAAATAACGTAAATCAAGGGCCAAATCTTGTTAAGAAACTACATGGCTAGAGATTCAAGAAGCCCTAATTCTAATGGAAACTACTCACACATGGTATTGAATAAAATGATAAAGGAATTCATTGTTACAACGTAAGGAGTAAAGAGAAGAAGACAAAACACTGAGATTAATGATGAGCAAAGGACACGTCCAAGCATTCTTCTTCAGTCTATGCGTTCAGCTTTTCTTCCCAACGCGAGTAAAAACTTTAAAACTCAAAAATTGTAAAAGTCTATGCAACTAAGGGGTTGGACCCTAATTCAGCGTTAAACCATTGTTTAAATAGACATAGGGTTTCCCCTAAAAAATAGGAACTAAGGGGTTGGCCACACATTTTATTTCCTTCTAAATTCTTATGTAGCAGGCTTTTCCGGCTCACTACCACAACTATTCATACGAAAGGAAATCTGAGCAATCACACTACCCTTAGAAGATGTCGTATAATCTGGGTTGTCATGATTTTAGATTACAAATATATGTAAAGCCAAATACCGTTGATGCCAAATAATCACAAGAACATGACTAGTCTAAGAAGCAATTATTCATCGATAGATTATGCAAACAAGTTAGTCAAAGCCATAAACATAAACTAAGCTCATGACGCACAAAAATCTCAATTATATTCAGCATTCAAAATAATGTAAATCAAGGGCCAAAATCATGTCAAGAAACTACATGGCTTGGGCTTCAAGAAGCCCTAATTTTAATGGAAACTACTCACACATGGTATTGAGTACGACGATAAAGGAATTCATTATTACAAAGTAAAGAGTAAAGAGAATAAGACAAAACATTGAGATTAATGGTGAACCAAGGACACGCCCAAGCACTCTCCTTCACTCTCCGTGTTCAGCTTTTCTTCCAAAATACGAGTGAAAACTTAAAAATTCAAAAACTGTAAAAGTCTATGCGGCTAAGGGTTGGAACCCTAATTCAGTGTTAAAACATTATTTAAATGGACCTAGGGCTTCCCCTAGAAACTTGACAACAAAAGTCTAAAATACCCTTAATGAAACGCTAAAACATCTTTCCTAGCTCAGCAGGGCCAAAGTCCTAAGAATTAGGACTTTCTTTAGTGGCAAGCAACCATGAAAGGCGGAAATTGTTCCCTGATCGGATTCTGGACTTTCCTCTATGGGTAAGCAGCTTCTGAGACCCTGCTAGGGTTTCCATGACATGTAGAAATGGGCTGGCCAACCCTAGACACCAAAGAAATGGCTGGATCCACTTTTGGAACCTTTAGCCCTCCTTTTCGACTTGTCGAGAACTAGCATGTCATTAACCATTGCAGCTGGGACAACAGACTTATTTCACTTCCGTATGATGTATCTAGCATGGTTCCAGGCTTTGTCCTGCTCAAAAGCTCATAGAAAACTTAGTGCCCCAATTTGTCTCAAATTAGGGCTTCCCAGAAGGTCCATTAGGGTAGAACAGGCCATGGCAAGTCATGGGAATTTCTGAACGTGCCATTTGATATTGTCAGCTTCAATAGGTGTTTTGAAGCTTAGTTCCACCCTTTGTCTCATTTGGTTCCATCGACTTCTTGGTCAGGGCTGAATTTGGCCTTCCCGGACTAGGTCAACATACATGTCACGGAACATCTGTCTGGTACTTGGCTCTACAGCTAGAGATTGATCAGTGTCTTAGCGTGAGGAACTAGGGACAGGCACCTGGGCCTATCAGCAGCTTCTAGGCTTGTCCATGGACTCATTGTAGGGCACGTCTGGGGCACGTCAGGGACCTCTCTCTTGCTCGATTCTTTGCACATCCTGGCATGATATTCATCCTGAGCTATCTTCTTTGTTACAACTCTGAATTGAGCCAGTCTTTTTGTATTCTCATCAAAATTCACCTAGATTTCTAATTCTACACATTGCTCAAAAGATTGATCATTTTCTCCTATTGATGGCACATAATTACTCAATAGACAAATAAAAGGGCTTTAAGTAGCATCTAAAAGATGTATAAATAATGACTGAACATTATGCATCCTGGGGTTCTTTATTTAATTGATTGTGGGGGATATTTGCTTCCGTTAAGGGACTTGGAGACTTTAATTGCAATTGTGGATTGAGCACAAGATTGGAAAGGAAAGAAAAGAAAGCAGGTCTTAATTTAACATGGATTCAATTTTCTTGCCATTTTGGGTGGTGGGACAACGAAGGCTTGTGGCTGAAAATTAGGAGGCTTGCTGCGATTTTGATAAAAGGCAGGGAGAAACCAAAGAAGAGACGGAGGAATTTGGGGGCACAGGAAGAAAAAGCTGGTCGGAGGCGCAGCTGGCCAACACAGAGGGCTTTTCGAAAACCCAATTTAATTTATGAATAATTCATTGTTATTTTTTATTATGTTTCAGAACTAATTTCATCATAGCTAGAGCTACGATGTAGCCATGAGCATGAAATGCCACCTCAGTTTGATTATTTTCAAGTATGTTTCCCATTGAGTAGCATTTTCTTTGTTTTTATCTTAGTTTTAAGCTAGGTGATTAGCTACCATCTGGATATTATTGAGATTATTTGATGCAAATTATAACAGATGCCACGTTTAATTTGATGTTTAGCTTCATGCAAATGTTGCCATGAATTTCTAGTAGTAGATGCCATGCTCTAGGATTTGTGTGGTATTTCTATCAATTTCCTAAGATCTTCATGAGTTCTTTTATGCTTAGCCAATCTAGATGCCATAGAGGGTTAGTATATTAGAATATGCATAGTAATCTAGATGCCATGGATGTTATGTGAATTAGGGAAACTGACCATCAATGAGGGGAAACCTTGTTAATAATTCGCTCCGGGAATTAAGTGGGATTGGTTATGGTGAGTCGGAAGCTCTAGTGTCTCTCACATCTGGTTCATCACTCAATAACGTGACTATTGCTATTTTGCCATCAGTCACATTTTACTTTGTTGCTTAGTTTCAAGTTAATTGTTCAGAATTCCTACTTGGTAATTAGAATTGAATCAATCCCTGGGGAATAAACTTTACTTGCAACTATATTACTTGACAATTCATACACTTGCGAGCATTGAAATTTGAAACTTCGCATCAAGTTTCTGGCGCCGTTGCCGGGGATCGAAATTAATTCTATCTCTTTCTTAGTTTTGTTGACCCTTGTTTTTCATTTTTGTGTCTTTTAATCATTATCTTCTCTTGTTTTCAGGTTCTTCCAAAGCTCATATGCACGGTCACCGTTCTAGGAGTTTAGAACTTGAGCCATACGATCCAGAGATCGAGAGAACTTTGCGGCAATTGTTAAGAGGGGAAGAACCAAAGAAAGGATATTCAAAAGATGCGATGGCTGTTCCAAATCCAAATGACAACCGTCCACTGATGGATTATTCTACTCCTAGGATGTCCACCTCACCATCATGCATTGTTCGACCACAAATTACCACAAACAAGTTCGAGTTGAAGCCATCGTTGATCCAGATGATGCCTTCCTTCTATGGCTTTTCAACTGAAGATGATATTGAATAAAACTTTAAGAACTTCATTATTACAAAGTAAAAGCAAGTGAGTCCTTAGTAAAAGTAAAGAGGGATCGAACTTCGACTAAGTGAGTCCTTAGTAAACAGATTTAAAGTTGATTGAATTGATTGATTAATTATAGTGAATCAAGACCAACTATCCACTACTAACCAATTAAGTTCCAAACACAATTTCCAAGGTTCAATTAATATGAATTATCTGAATACGATGCCCATGCAAAGGTCCGGTTAAAGTTCACTCCACACAATTCATTATCTTCTTACTTAGCCTGTCCTAGCCATTTCCTCTGCTTAGAACGTCTATCAATCTTGAAGAAGGGTTAATAATCTAAGATGATGCATGAAGTACAAAAGGAATTTAATGACATTACACTACCCCTAGAAAATGATTAATAATCTAGGTTGTCATGGATGTAGATTACTAATATATGTAAAGCCATATACCGTTGATACCAAACAATCACAAGAAGATGACTAGTCTAACAAGCAATTATTCATCGATAGAATACGCAAAAAAAATTAGTCAGATTCATAAACATAAACTAAGCTCATGACGCACAGTAATCTAAATCATTTTCAGCATTCAACATAATGTAAGCCAAGGGCCAAAACTGCATTGAGGAACTACATGATTAGGGCTTCAAGTAGCCCTAATTCTAATGAAAACTACTTATACATGGTATTGAATAAAACATTAAAGAACTTCATTATTACAAAGTAAAAGTAAAGAGAAGAAGACAAACAACTGAGATCAATGGTGAGCCAAGGACACGAACGAAAACGCTCAACAAAAGGTGAAAAACCTAAACCTGCGTTGAAACTTAGTTTAAGTACTCCTAGGCCTTCCCCTAAAAACTAAGAATTAAAACTGATCTACAAAGACCAAAAGACCCTTAGTTAAACGCTCAATCAGCTCTCCTATCTTGGCAGGGACAAAATCCTAGAAATTAGGACCTTTCTTGAACGGCAAGTAATCTTCAGAGACGGCAAGGCTTGTGCACACAATCCAGGGAATTCTGATGTGCCAAGACTTGTTCTGGAGCCTTCTGGGACTTGCTTGGACAGTAAGGCATGGCTGGTAGAGTCTTGGACCTTCTTGACACGGATGGACCTCATTCTAGCTTCCACGGCTTCATTATTGGACTTGTTAAGAACTTAGTAGATCATCGACCAATGCAGTTGGGACAAACCACTTATTTCACTTCCATAAGATGTATCTAGCATGGTTCTGGGCTTTGTCCTATTCAAAAGATCATAGAGAACTCAATGGCCCAATTTGGCTCAAATCAGGGCTCCAGGACGTCTTTTAGGGCAAACCATGCCAAGGGCACGTCTTTGACATTTCTGAGCACGCCTTAAGACTCCATTAGGTTATAAAAGTATTTTGAAGTGTAATTCTGGGTGGTGTCTCACTTGGTTCCATCAAGTTCCACATCAAGGCCTAATTTGGCCTTCCCGTACAAGTTCAAGGGCATGTAACGGACCATGGCTCTGGAACTTGACTCTATCGTTGGGCTCACTGTATGGATACGTCTGAGGCTAATGAAGAGCACGTTTCTAGGACTCGATAAGGGCTTAATCTGGGGCATAGCAGGGGCGCAATAAGGACTCCTTGCTTCTTGAATTGGCATGCGTCAGGGGACACGTCTGGGACTTTGGTGAGAGCTCTGAAAGACGCGCTTGGGATGCGTCTAGGGTTTGGATTAGGGCGCAGATGGAGTGCCTTTGAGATATTTCAGGGACATATCTTGGCATGAACCTTGGCTCATCAAGGGCTTGATTTGCTAGTCCTTAAACATGATTCTAGGACCCCGGATATAGGGCGCATGGCTTCACATCAGGACATGATTTAAGTCCCGATATTGCCTTGAGGATAACTTCTTCATTATAACGCCAAACTGAGCCATTCTTTTTGCATCCTTCTCATAATTTCCCTGTCTATCTAATTCTGCACATAGCTCACAAGATTGATCATTGTCTCCTATTGATGCCACCAAATCACTCAAAAGACATGTAAAAGGGCATTGAATGACATCTAAAAGTTGTATATATAATGACTGGACAAATATCCCCAAATATATCTTTTTCTAGTCCCTGAGCAAAACCAAGGAAAACAAACTAAACCAAAATGACAAGACTTGATCTTAACTAAGATAGATCATTTGAACCCCTAGGTGTCCCTAGTAGGAGGAGTTTTGTCTCCTGAGGGTTTACCAGTTATGCTACCCACAAACATTTTACTTAGACACCAAACTGATAGAACCAGAGTTCTTTAACAAGCTAATAGGAATTAATGAAAGTATGCATGCTTTTCACAATGTTGGTAAAAATAGAGGACAAGTTCTAGGCCGGATGAATACCTTAGAACGTCTATCACCTACCAATTAAGATGATGCTTGAAGTACAAAGGGAATTTAGTGGCACCACACTACCCCTAGAAAAGTGATGTGCAATCCTACATTGTCATTAGTTTAGATTACGAATAGGTGTCCCTCCACCTCCATGTGATGGAACAAATCACAAGAAGATATAGTGGTCCATCAAGCAATTACATCAATAATTATATGCAAACAAGGTGATCAATCTCATAGACATAAATTAAGTTCATTAAGTTCGGTAATCCAACTTATTTAGCATTCATAGCAATATAAATCAAGAGCCAAAATCTAGTTAACAAACTAACATGGTTAGGGCTTCAAGCAGCCTAACAGGACTCTTCCTGAATTTCCTCTCGAAACCGGGAAAACCCCTGCTCCCGTTTGACAACTTAAAGAAATTCCCGGAATACCCTTAATCCCTTGCAAATAATTATGAGAATTCTACCAAACATCTGGCAGAATCTCCCCTTAAGGACTGGTTAACCGTCTTCCACCTGTTAGACGAAGGATCAGATAACACTCCAAATTCCAAAAACACCAACCATCCAACGATGTAACCACAATTTTACAATTAGTCCAAAAGACTTATCAGAGCATCTAGGTAGGATAAGTAAATACATAAATAAATATCGAACTCAATAGTCTAGGTAAACGCGCAACTGAAAATTTAATGCCTTTGCCTCTAGATATGCCCACGTCAACTCAACGGCCTGGAGGGGATTTAAAACACGAAAATTATGAGTGGACAAAATAATCGTTTAAAATAATTTCCGAGGAAAACATACCCTTTTCCCCCTCCACGAGTAAAACCAAGCTTGCATAACGTAAATTTCCTTTTTATATAAATATAATATACAGATAATCCGAAAATCCACCAGAAAATCCATCTTTTGTTAAAACACTTGGTGGGACCCACGAAAATCCGTATAATGAAAACATACCGGGGTCTACAACCCTGCTTTGAAAACCTTCCTCAAAGGAGTTTAAAATCATGTAAACTGACATGGACACAAAATATATATCAAAATATATCCCACTGCTCCCCGAATAAAATCTCGAGCCGTAGCTCGATACCCTCCACAAACCCGATATACCTCGGGTTGTGCAAAAACATGTACTACGCGTAGACAGCCTCAACGACTAGGTGGAGAAAATACCCTTCGACACCAACGTCGGAGAACCCTCAACGATCTGGCGGAGAAAGACCCTCGATGCCAATCGGAAAAAACCTTGACCCTCGGGGACAATAATTCAGTGAAAACCAAAATCCATGTTTTGAAATCCTTGTTTCTAGGCCTAACCCCAATTCATTGAAAAATCGGGTTTGTGCCTGTAAGGACCCTTCCCGAATTTCACCTCGAAATCCGTAAAAAGCCCTTATCTTGTATGACAGCTCTTTTTTCTCAAAATTTAATACCGTGAATACCCTTTATCCTTAAATATATTTAGTAAACCTTACAGGGTTCCCGATAGAACTTCTGTACTTACTGAACACACCTAACTGTCAGATGCAGGATAATTTACACGTCAAAGCTGAGACCTCGGAATAGTGGTGGTCCAAAAAGTAACATGCTCTGACACCAAATGTCAGTAGGTCAGACACTGCTGAAACCCTACTGGAATAACACAAGACAACTAACTGGTCAACCACTAGTGAACCATCCCTAACTAGTCACTCTGGGTCACCACCCACGCCAACCCACTGACCCGGATGACAAAGGAACTAGACTTGATTAAATTGAGTCTCACTGATTCACCCCGAGTCAAACTCGATATCCCGACTCGCCCTGAGCTCCCGAGTGGTAACTCGATATCCCTTCTCCTCCAGAGCACCCCGAGTGATAACTCGATATCCCTGCTCCTTTAGAGCACCCCGAGTGATAACTCAATATCCCGGCTCCTTTAGAGCTATCTTAGATATCAACGACATGGCGGAGAAAGATCCCTCGAATGCCAACATTGGAGAACCCCTCCACGATCTGGCGGAGACATACCCTCTAACACCATTCTGAGAACCCTCAAGAATGTAGCAGAGAAAAACACCCTCCACACCAATCATCGTAGAATCCCATGGTATAACCTAATACCTAGAAATATGCATACCCATGCAATCCTAGAACCCTAGTCCATTCATAGCGTTAATAAAATTCCAAATCATGGACCCTCTAGCCCTAAGGAACTCTTGACACAATATTGACCCAACTACCTTGACCTCCCGAGCTCAAAACCTGCTCCATGGTCAACCATTACTGCTGGGATTTCCCAACCGAGGCTCTAAACGAACTCTTATGGCCTCGAAACCATCAAAATCAGATTCAAAACGTCCCAAAATCAAGTCGGACCACGCGCCACACGCCGACCACGCGCCCTCACGCGCCGGCCACGCGCCTACTATAGTAACCCCACACGCTGACCCGATCCAACCCAGCCCAACTCGGCCTAACCCGATCTAACTCGACCCAACTGGTTCACTAGACCCAACCGGTTCACTCAACCTGACCGGTTCACTCAAATTAATTTAATTTCTGGTTCGGGTCGTTACAAATTTCCACCCTCTCCGAAATTTCCCTAACTCAAGTCAAGAACCAAAATCCTGTTTCAATTCCTCTCACGTCACCACCGACATGAACTTTCCCCAGACGCGATTCCCAAAAGAACCCGTGCACTCTGCGCATTTCTTCATTCCAATCTCAAGAACAAACCGTAGGCGAGAACTACATCCAAGAAACATCCTAGAGGCATCAGTATTCATTCAAAATGGAACATACCTCGAAATACGTCTCTGAGCCTGAGAAGTCCACTATGGTTCCTACTCCCAACATGACATCATGACGTCACATAACCGAACGTACCTAGTCAGATAGGGGTACGATAGACAAGACCCTTCACCACGTATAAAACACTGCGTGCATACACAATATTTCTTTTCAAACAAGTTCACAAAGATAAGCCAAAAGATTACCGGAAAAACAAATTCGTTTTTGTAAAAACATTCGGTGGGACCCACGAAATCCAAACAATGAAAACATTTCGTGGTCCACAACCCAACTTGGAAAACCCGCCTCAAAGGAGTTCAAATCATGTAAATCAACCTGAACACACATAATATATCAAATCCATTGTTCCCGACATATCCACCACCCACAAGGGTATCCCTTGAGGTGTGCTAAAACATATGCTACAAACTTTGTACTATGCATAAACAGCCTCAACGATCCGACGAAGCACACCCTCGACACCAGCATCGGAGCAACATCCTCAACAACCAGCGGAGCAAAACCCCTCAATGCCAGTCAGAGCTACATCTAACTACCTCAACAACTGGCGGAGCAAAACTCCTCAACAACTAGCGGAGCAAAACTCCTCAACAACTAGCGGAGCAAAGCTCCTCAACACCAGTCTGAGCTACATCTAACTGCCTCAACAACCAGCGGAGCAAAACTCCTCAACGCCAGTCAGAGCTACATCTAACTACCTCAACAACCAGCGGAGCAAAACTCCTCAACGCCAGTCAGAGCTACATCTAACTGCCTCAACAACCAGTGGAGCAAAACTCCTCAACGCCAGTCAGAGCTACATCTAACTGCCTCAACAACTAGCGGAGCAAAACTCCTCAACACAAGTCGGAGCTACTTCTACCATTGGAATAGAAAACCAGTGAAAACCAAATCCGTGTTTTGAAATCTTTGTTTCTTGGCCTAAGCCAAATTCATTGAAAAATCATTTATGGCCAAATCCGATAAAATCACCAATACGGGTTCAATCCAAAATCATGGACTTAATAATTTCCACGTCAAAACGATAACAACGCTAGTAAAAAAACCAGGCCATTACCCAAAACACATTTTCACTGAAATGTTGAAAACCTGTGTCCAGTAAGATTTGTAAAATACATAAATGAATTTAATTGAAATATACGTGTATGCATGCCTTGTCATCTTCAAAACCAGGGTACACTCACCAGCAACAGCGACGCGTACCTCGCTCGTGCATCACATGACCTCCGCCTCCCTCGGTTCAAGTTCGCTAAAGAGGTAAATGTCCCGGAGGCATCTTGTTAACAGGAATCCTTAAATAATTTGCACACAAGTGTGCGGTCTGCAGAAAGTTAACCTGGAGCTCTGATACCATTTGTAAGGAGCCTTCCCAAATTTCAACTCGAAATTCGCGAAAAGCCCTTATCCCGCCAGCCAGCTTTTTTTCATCAAAATTGAATACCATGAATACCCTTTATCCTTAAATATTTAGTAAAGCTTACAGGGTTCCTGACAGAACCTCTATACTTACTGACCACACCTACTTGTCAGACGCAAGATAACTTACAGGTCAAAGTCGAGACCTCGGAATAGTGGTGGTCCAAAAAGTAACATGCTCTAACACCAAATGTCAGTTGGTCTGACACTGCTGAAACCCTATTGGAATAACACAAAACAACTAACTGGTCAACCACTTGTGAACCGTCCCTAACTAGTCACTCTGGGTCACCGCTCACACTAACCCACTGATCCGGATGACGAAGGAACCAGACTTGATTAAATTGAGTCTCATTGACTCGCCCCGAGTCAAACTCGATATCCCGACTCGTCCTGAGCCCTTGAGTGGTAACTTGATATTCCTGCTCCTCCAGAGCACCCCGAGTGATAACTCGATATCCCGATTACTCCAGAGCTATCTTAGATCTCAACGACATGGAGGAGAAAGATCCCTCGAACACCAACATTGGAGAACCCCTCGACGATCTGGCGGAGACATACCCTCTAACGCCAATCGGAGAACCCTCAACAATGTAGCAGAGAAAAACAGCCTCCGCGCCAATCGGAGAACTCTTGACACAATATTAACCCAACTACCATGACCTCCTGAGCTCAAAACTCACTCCTGGTCAACCATTACTGCTGGGAATGCCCAACCGGAGCTCTAAATGAACTCCTATGGCCTCGAAACCATCAAAATCAGATCTAGAACGTCCCAAAATCCTAGCCACGCGTCGCCGTGACCTCAAAAATGGTCCCATGCACCGCCATACACCGGCAGAAGCCGGAATACGCGCCACGCGCCGGCCATGTGCCTGCTACAGTAAACCCACTCGCTGACCCAATCCAACCCAGCCCAACTCAGCATGACCTGATCTAACCCGACCTGATTCAACTCAACCTGATCGATTCACTAGACCCGACCGATTCACTCGACTCGACCGGTTCACTCAACCCTACCGATCACTGGAGTCTCGCTGAAGAAGACGGTTACGCTGCCGCGCCGCCACCATCTTCCTCGCCGGAAATCGCCATTTCCGACGAGCTTCAAACTCCTTCATTTCTTGACCAATTTTCACGATCCACACATGTAAATTCATCTACTTGTCACCAGGAATCTGAAAATAAGGTCAAGTTTCCTCCCTCGTCCATTCAACATCTACGGCGGTACTCCCGCTCTGATGATGACCCCAAACCGTTCGGGGAGTCGTGGGGAAGATGATCCCCACCTTGGTTTCGGTCGTTTTGGTCCGACCACGGTCCGATGAGGGTGGGTTTGATGATCACACGGGTGGGGAAAATCGGGCAGGAGTGAGAGACTGAAATGGACCAATCCCCCGAAGAGAGAGAAAAATATCCAATATATAGTTCAAACTTTTCCAAAATTACCAAACTACCAAACTACCCCTGAAGCTTCTAGACCAGTAACAATCTCACCATGTCTCCATTTTTTGCGTGCCGCCTGTCTACGAACTCCATGCTATAAAAACATCATCTTTAAATCACCGGCATTTGCATTTCTCTTTAAAACCACTTAGTAGGACTCACACAAAATCCATATAAGGAAAACACATTGTGATCCACAGTCTGGTTTGAAAATCATCCTCAAAGGAGTTCAAAATCATTTAATTCAACCTAGACACATAATATCTCAAATCCACTGTTCCCGACACATCCACTAGCCACTAGGGTATCCCTTGTGGTGTGCTAGTCCTGTATCACAACTCTCTGTACTATGCATAGACATCCTCGCGACCCGACGGAGCCAAAACTCCACGATTCCAGAGTCGGAGCACTCAACAAACAAATGTAGCAAAACTCTCGATGCTAGTCGGAGAATCAATCACTAATTATATTGGAGGTTTACTGGGTTCACCGCCAACAACGGATCCTAATCCCATATCCTGGTCCTCCTCAAATGTGTTTATCTTGGAGGTTCACTGGGTTCACCGCTAATAACGGATCCTCGTCCCGGTTCCTGGCCTCCCTCAAATCAATGTTTATCTTGGAGGTTCACCGGGTTCACCGCTAATAACGGATCCTCGTCCCAGGTCCTAGCATCCCTCAAATCAATGTTTATCTTGGAGGTTCACCGGGTTCACCGCTAATAACGGATCCTCGTCCCGGGTCCTGGCCTCCCTCAAAATGACCAAATCCGATAAACTCATACAACTAGGTCAAAACCCAAATCATTGACTCAATTATTTCCACGTCAAAACGATATCAAACTGAGTCCAAAAACCATGATATTTCTCAAATCACACTTTAACCGAAATAGTGGAAAACATGTGTCTAGTAATAATTTCTAAAATTCAGAAATTCAATGCCACAATACATAACAGTATTTACACAAAGATATTTTGACGCATGCATTTCAGTTCATAAAACAAAAGTCCACTCACAAACCTGTTCAAGTCAGCTCAATCCCGTCTTGTTCGTTCCTCTGAGGTTCCCGGAACAATATCGCCTGTCAAAAACAACAATCGGGATTATCGGCTAGTAATAAGACTCTTATATAACAAGTTCCTAAACCTCGGGAAGTCTACCCATGCTGTTTCTAGAAAACACAGCAACTTCAGACACCCAAAGCGACCTCTAAACAACGTCCGATCAACCTGAAACCTGTACAACCAGATTCATAACGTCGAAAACTAGTTACCACGCGTTGCCATGACCTCAGACTCGGCCCCACGCGTTGCCACGCGCCACCGGAAGGTCGGCACACGCGCCCACGCGCCCTCACGCACCGGTCACGCGCCTGCTACAGTGTTCACGAGCCTGGACCGGTCCAACCCGGTTCGGCTCAACCTGACCCGGTCCAACTCGACCCGACCGGTTCAATCAACTCGACCGGTTCAAGTCGACCCGACCGGTCCAACTCGACCCGACCGGTCACCGGTGACTCGCCGAAGTAGACGACCGGACTGCCGTCGCCGAAGGCTGGCCGGAGAAGATGACCGGACCACCACCGCCGCCGCCGTCTGGTTCGTCGGAATCCCCCATTTCCGGCTGAAACTCCAAGCTTTACAACTTCCTCAAAAGTCAACCGTTTTTCACAAATTTTACGCCTAAATCTATCTACTCGATCCCAGGAATCGAAATATGACCTTAAAACATCAAACACGTACCTGTGTAAGCCGAAAAATCGATCGGAAGATCCGAAACTTCCTATACTCGGTTCGGCTTCCTCCGTGGTCTTCTCTTTCGATGGTTGGTACGGTTGTGATCGTGGGAAGGAGTAGAATACGATTAGTTGATCAAAACTGGAAGCTAAAGCCTTGAATTCAAAGTTGACTTATGGGTTTTTCTTCGGGTGTTTTCGCACTGTTTCTGTCAGGACCCATCCCGAATTTCCCCTCGAAACCCGGGAAGAACCCTGATCCCGTCTGACAACCTAAGAAAATGTGCCCAAAATACCCTTCAATCCTTACAAAATATAATAATAATAAATACTTCCACTTGTCAGACAAGGGATTCAAGCACTCAATAATTCCCGTAATTAATGACCAATGAAATACAATATAATATCAGAGCGTCTAAGTAGGATCAAGAGTAAAATTTAGATATCCTACTCAAATATAATTACACAGCACAGTCGAAGTACTAATGCCTCCGCCTCGAGATCAGTGTTCGCGTCAACTCTACTCAACTGCCTGAAAGGGGTTTAAACACAAAAGTTGTGAGTGGACAAAAATAATCATTTATAAATTCCTTTTCGAGAAAATAACTTTATTGCCCTCCATTTATAAAATCATGAATGCATAACATAAAACAATTTATGATACTAAAACATTATATGTAAATCACCAAAATTTCCATTTCTCTTTAAAACCACTTAGTTGGACTCACATGAAATCTGTATAATGAAAATACCTCGTGATCCAAAGTTTGGTTTGAAAACTCTCTTCAAAAGAGTTTAAAATCATTTAAATCAATCTGGACACATAATATCTCAAATTCACTGTTCAATCTGGACACATAATATCTCAAATTCACTGTTCCCGACATATCCACAACACACCAGGGTATCCCTTGAGATGTGTTAAAATCTGTACAACAATTCTCTGTACTATCTGCACTATCTGTACTATGCATAGACAGCTTCGCAACCTCGTGGAGCAAGGCCCCTCAACACCAAGGTCCGAACCCTCAACAACCAGCGGACAAGACCCCTCAACACCGGTCAGAGCAACAGTAATCATCGGGATAGGAACCAGTGAACCAAATCCATACTTCGAAATCTTTGTTTCTCGGCCTAAGCCAAATTCTTTGCAATGTCATTTTATGGCCAAAATCAATAAATCATAATTATGGGTCTAATCCCCAAATCACATACTCAAATAGTTACCACGTCAAAACGATATCAAAATCGAATACAAAAACTAGGCCATTTCTCAAAACACACTTTCACTGAAATATTGGAAAACATGTGTCCAGCATCATTTCTAAAATCCAGAAATTCATTGCACCCATACATGACAGTATTTAAATCAAAGATACATTTATGCATGCATTTTAGTTTATAAACCAAAAGTCCACTCACAAACCTGTCGAAGCAAGGTCAATCCTGAACTGTACGCTCCCCTGAAGTTCTTGGAGCAGTATCGCCTGTCCAAATTAATAATCAGGATTACTAGCTAATAATAAGAACCTTAATTATAAACCCCCTAAACCCCGGGAGTCTAACTATGCTGGCCTAGAAAACGTAGCAACTTTAAAACGCCCAAAATAACCCCTAAACGACATCCGATCGACTCGAAACCTGCGCCAACAGGTCCGAAATGTCAAAACCTACCTGTTAAGCGCCACTGTGACCTCAGAGTCGGCCCCACGCGCCGCCACGCGCCGACAGAAGATCGGAACACGCGCCCACACGCCGCCACGCGCCGGTTATGTGCCTGCTACAGTACCCACGCGCCTGGACCGGTTCAACCCGATCCAACTCGGCCTGACCCGGTCCAACTCGACCCAACCGGTTCACTCGACCCGACCGGTTTACTCGACCCGATCGGTCACCGGAGACTCGTCGGAGAAGACGACCGGCTACCGGCACCGCCGCCTGGTTTCCGCCAGAATCCTCCATTTTCGGCCGAAACTTCAAGCTTTCCTAACTTCCTCAAAACTCAACCATTTTTCACAAATTTTATGTCTAAATCTATCTACTCGAACCCAGGAATCCAAATATGACCTCAAAACCACAAACAAGTACCTGTGCTAGCCAGAAAATCGATCGGAAGATCCGAAACTTCCTACAGTCGGTTCAGCTTCCCCCGTGGTCCTCTCCTTCGATGGTTGGTACGGTTGTGATCGTGGGAAGGAGTAGAATACAATTAGTTGATCAAAACTGGAAGTTGGAGCCTTGAATCAGAAGTTGGAATTTATGGGTTTTGGGTGAGTTTTCGAACGGGTTAGGTGTTTGGGAGTGTTTGTCACAGAGTGAGAGAGTGAGATGATGATAAGATGAAGATGAAATGAAGTGGATCAGATAATCTATGATTTGGGGGGGGGGGGGGGGGGGGGGGGGGGAGTGGGTTAAAACAATAACTACTCCAAGTCAAAAATTACCAAAATGCCCCTAACAATCTAGATCCGTAACTTCTCCAAGTAAAAAATTACCAAAATGCCCCTAACAATCTAGATCCGTAACTTCTCCAAGTAAAAAATTACCAAAATGCCCCTAACAATCTAGATCCGTAACTTTCGTCCATGAACTCCGTTTCCTATGTGCCGCCTGTCTATGAACTCGTGAGTTCGAGACCTACACAACGGTATACAAAACACCACCAAAAATGTCTCGAAACAAAATTTGACCTTCATGCCCCTTAACAAGCAAGGGTAAAATCGTCATTTTACATAAATAATTTACGTAAATCCAATAATTGAAATTCCGGGTTGTTACAGTTTCGGAGGTTTCAGGTGTGTTTTGGGTTTATGTTTCAGAGAGAGAGAGAGATGAGTGATAATGAAATGAAGATGAAAAATGATTGGGTTAAAATATCTTCACCCAAATCAAAATTACCAAAATGCCCTTGCACATCTAGCCCCATAACTTTCGTCCACGAACTCCATTTCTTGCGTGCCGCCTGTCTACAAACTCGTGAGTTCGAGACCTACGCAACGATATCTAAAACACCCCCAAAAGTGTGTCGAAACAAAACTTGACTTCCAATCCCTTTACCGACCAAGGGTAAAATCGTCATTTTACAAAAATAATTGCGTAAACCCAATAATTAAAATTCCGGGTTGTTACACCTAAACTAAACATTGTCCTCAATGTTAACAAGTTAAAAACTAAGTTCAAAATAAGTAAAGATTTAAAGGAGGCATGCAAAATAGAAAACGTAAAGAGAGGGGAATGATATGCAAACCAGGGCTAGGTTGCCTCCTACGAGCGCTGGATTTAACGTCTAGGCAAGACGTGGCTTGCAAGTTAAGTAAGGGTAGGCATGGCTAGGTCTACCTCGTGAAAAGCAGGCACTGGAACAGCTTCTAAGTATGATTTCAGGCAATGGCCATTGACCATCAATTCGAAGCCATTCGGTCTGACTTGATCTCAACGACACCATGAGGTAGGACTTTAAGGACAGTGTAGGGTCCTAACCATCGTGATCTGGGATTTCCTGGATAGAACTTGCGGTAGGAATTGAACAAGGGGACCTTTTTTCCTACCTCAAAGGACTTTCGGACCAGGTGCTTGTCATGATAAGCCTTGGACTTTTCTTTGTAGATTCTAGAGCTTTCATAGGCATCATTTCTTAATTCTTCAAGCTGTTGTAGTTGAAGCTTTCGATGATGTCCTGCCACATCAATGTCCATGTTTACACGCTTGATGGCCCAAAAGGCCTTGTGTTCCAACCCCACGGGTAAGTGGCAACCTTTGCCATAGACTAGCCTGAATGGCGACATGCCAATAGGTTTTTTTTAAGCAGTCCTATATGCCCAAAGGGCATCATTGAGCCAGTTGGACGAATACTTCCTTGATGGTCCGACGGTTTTCTTAAGGATGATCTTGACTTCTCTATTTGAGATTTCAGCTTGTCCACTAGTTTGGGGATGGTAGGGAGTCGAGATCCTATGTGTGACTCCATATTTCCTCATGAGGGCTTCGAAGGATAGATTGCAAAAGTGTGAGCCTCCATCACTAATGATGGCTCGTGGTGTGCCAAACCTTTATAGGATATGAGATTGGGTTACACACTACTTTTGACTCATTAGCCTTGGTTGTAATTGCTTCCTCCCATTTAGAAACATAATCAACAACAAGTAGAATGTAAAGAAAACCAAAGGAGTTAGGGAAGGGTCCTAAGAAGTCAATGCCCCAAACATCAAAGAGTTCAACAACTAAAATAGGGTTTAGGGGAATTTGATTTCTTGGGCCAATATTACCTTGTCTTTGGCACTTGTCACAAGTGAGGACGTTCTCATGAGCATCTTTGAAGATAGTGAGCCAATAAAACCCACATTGAAGTACCTTAAGAGCTGTCTTCTTGGCGCCAAAGTGTACACCCCATGCCTTGTTGTGGCAGAAGTCTGAGATGAACTTGACCTCAGTTTCTGGAATGCACCTCCTTATGAGCTATTCAGGGCAGTGCTTCCTTAGATAAGGCTAATTCCAAATGTAATATTTGGCTTGCTTGACAAGCTTGTCCCTTTGAAACCTAGAAAGATGAGAGGGAATCAAGTTAGTAGCAAGATAATTGATAATATCAGCATACCAGGGGTCAAAGGCTTTGAGATGGAAGAGCTGCTTGTTAGGGAAGCTTTCTTGGAGAGGGAGTTGGTCCACTTCCTCGTTGGACCCATGGATGAGTCTGCTCAACTGGTTAGCTACCAAATTTTCACTTCCTTTCATGTCATTGATCACAAGATCAAACTCTTGAAGCAATAGGATCTACCTGATGAGCCTTGGCTTGGCATCCTTTTTGTTAAGCAAATACTTAAGAGCTGCATGGTTAGTATAAATGATAACCTTTGTTTGAAGCAAATATGACCTAAACTTCTCTAAAGCAACTATAACAACCAATAGTTCTTTCTCAGTAGTAGAATAGTTAAGTTGAGCATCATTTAAAGTTCTACTTGCATAGTAAATAACATGAGGCAACTTATCTATTCTTTGTCCCATGACTACCCCAACGGCATTTTCTGAGGCATCACAGATGAGCTCAAAGGGCAGGTCCCATTTGGGTGGCATGAGGATTGGTGCATCCGTGAGCTTGTTCTTGAGGGCCTCAAAGGACTCACGGCATTCCTTAGTGAAGTCAAAGGCAACATCCTTGGCTAGCAAGGTACACAAGGCCTTGTGATTTTGGAGAAGTCCTTGATAAACCTCCAATAGAAGCCAGCAAGCCCTGAGAAGGATCTGACCTCCTTGACTGAATTGGGATAGGGCAGGCCACCTATGACACCAATCTTGGCTTTGTCTACTTCAATGCCTCGGCTGGATATGACATGGCCAAGCACAATACCTTGCTGGACCTTGTAGTGACACTTTTCCCAATTAAGAATTAAATTGGACTCCTTGCATCTTTCTAGGACTCTTGGAAAGTTTGTTAAACATAAATCAAAAGAGTTACCAAAAACTAAAAAATCATCCAAGAATACCTCAATGATGTCCTCTACCATGTCTGAAAATATGCTCATCATGCATCTTTGAAAAGTGGCAGGGGCATTGCAGAGACCAAAGGGCATCCTCCTATAGGCAAAAGTGCCATATGGACATGTGAAGGTTGTCTTCTCTTGATCCCCAGGTGCTATGGCAATCTGGTTGTACCCTGAATAGCCATCTAAGAAACAAAAGTGAGAATGTCATGCAAGTCTTTCATGCATTTTATCAATAAAAGGTAATGGAAAGTGATCTTTGAAAGTAGTAGAATTAAGCTTCCTATAATCTTTGCATACTCTCCATCCAGTTTGGACCTTTTGAGGAACAAGCTCATCTTGTTCATTGTTGATGAATGTAATGCCAATTTTCTTAGGCACAACTTGGACTGGACTTACACACTTGGAATCTGAGATGGGGTAGATGATCCCCACGTCCAAAATCTTAAGGACCTCCTTCTTGACCACTTCCTTCATCGGAGGATTTAGGCGCCTATGAGCTTCCCTTGTAGGCTTGTCATCCTCTTCAAGGATGATTCTGTGCATGCACTTTGAAGGGCTTATCTCCTTGATGTCAGCTATGCTCCATCCAATAGCTTTCATGTTGTCCCTTAGAACCTGCACTAATTGACTCTCTTGCACATGGGTTAGGTTAGAAGCAATAATGACAGGCAATGTATTATTCTGACCTAGATATGCATATTTGAATTGCTCAGGCAAAGGCTTTAACTCTAGCTTAGGGGCCTCAATGATAGAAGGCTGAGTCCTGCCTTCCTTTATCGTGAAAGACTCAAAAGGGGGTTGTTTAGTGAAGCCATGGATTGGCACGACCTCAAGGAGGTGGAGTGCCTCAATGACACATCCCTCATGCTCATTGTCACTTGGAGAAGGCTGAGTAAGGGCCTTCTCTAGAGGGTCTTTTATACAAGCATTCATGATGGTTTGATGCATTAAAGCTTCCATATTATTCAAAGGAAAATGAATTATAGGCCTTTGGGGTATTGTATAGTATCATGAATATAGAAGGTCCTTGTCTTATCTAACACCCTAACAGAAATTTGGCCTAGGTGTAGAATGATTTCACAGTTTATATTGGCAAAGAGAGGTCTCCCAAAGATCATGGGAGGATCCTCACTTTCAATTGTTTTTTCCATTTTTTAGATGTAAAAATCAGCTAGAATGCATGTGTCTCCTATTTGAACTATTACATCTTCTATCATGCCCATAAGTTTTGTCACGAAGAATTAGCAAGTCTAAAACACAATTGAATAGGTTTTAAATCTCCTAAAGCAAGTGAATTGTAGACATGAAAAGGGATGATACTTATAGAGGCTCATGTGTCACAAAGACAATGTTAAAACCTTTTGGAGTGGAAGACACACGGCAGGGCAGGAGGGCCTGGGTCATTGGCCTTGCGTGGCATGCCTTGGAACTCAGTCAAAGTGGCTGCACTAATGCCTAGGTCATTGTTAGGATCGAAGCCACGTTTTCCAACTACTAGATCCTTGATAAGCTTTGCAAAGGTGGGCATGGTCCTCACATGCTTGGCGAATGGCAAAGTGATTTGAAGCTTTTGAAGCATGTTTGTGAGCTCCTGCTCAAACTTAGCATTCTTGTCCTTCTTTTGGAACCTACGAGGAAAAGGTAAGTCAATATCATTAGTAACTAGTGGATTACTAAAACTAACTTTAGACATAGAATTTAAAGGTAAAATAGGGTTAGAAGGCTCATTATGAGGTGCTGCTGCGTCCTGGGCATTGTTGTCTAGAGGTGTCTCAGGTTGGCCAGGTTTTGGTCCGGAGGCTGAACTGTGCCCTAAAATTGGCGCAGTGCTAGAACTACGCCCTAAAACTGGCGCATGGACAGATTTTGAAGCTCCTTTCCACTACTAAGCTGAATGGCATTGGCAGTGGCCTTAGGATACATGTTCTTGGGATTGACTTGGACTTGGCTAGGCAGTTGGGGTTCAGGGTCCAGCTTGTTGAGTTGGCTTGCCATCTGACCTACCTAAGTTTCCAAGGCTGTAATGGCACGGTCTGTCTTCGGCTGGAAATTTATGGTGTACGGAAGCCAATTTTGTTGGAAAGTAGCATTACACTGAATTAGATCAGCCATCATTATGTCTACCAAGGATCCCTTTGCTAGAGCAAGATTGCCTTGAGGATGTTGATGGACTTGAGTGGGAACCTGATGGGCCATGACATGCCCTTTGAATCCAGGGGCTGCCATGGGGTTTTGAACATTCTGATTGTTGTTCCACTTAAAGTTTGGATGGTTCCTCCATCGACGATTGTAAGTGTTGGAATAGGGATCATTCCTAGGCCTCATGCACTCATTGTACCTTCCAAGATAGTTTGCATCCTCTACCAAAGGACATGTCTGATAGTCATGGGCATGAACTGAGCACACATCACAAGTCATAGTGAGCTTAGCCTTGGCATCACATAGTTGCTTCACCATAGCCGTGAGTTGAGCTATGGTGTCTTCCTTATCCCTACTCACACTACTTACGGTCCTAGCTTGCTGTCCCCTATAGCTGAATTGTTTTTCTCTTTGAGCAATGCTCTCTAATGCTGCCCTAGCTTCCTCAACCGTTCTTTCCAAGACTCCCTTGGATTGAGAGTTCACCATTACTCTATCACTAGCCTTCAGGCCACCATAGAAGTAGAGCATTAAGTGGCACTCATCAATGTTGTGATGAGGGCACTCTTGAATCATTCCATTAAACATTTTCCAAAACTCATAGTACTGAGTAAGTAACTTGGCAGACTTGTCCTTCCATGATGTAATAAATCATGGAGCCAAGGAATGGAACCATGCCCTAGCCTTGTCCTTAAGGCTAAAGTGAAATAATCTCAGCCTAATCTCAACCTCAGTCCTGCCATTGATTCTCAAAGTGGAACAGACTTCCACAAACTCCTTAATGTGTAGATGGGGGTCCTTGTTGGTAAAATTAGAGAACAAGCAATATGCAATCTAATTCTAACAGTTATAAAATCCTTGCAAGTGCACAAATCGATAAGAATAGTATAGTAGCACAGCAAGAGTCGATCCCTCGAGGACTTGCCTCACAATTGAACCAATTAAGTTCAGGTTTAATTAACTTAGATAAAAAAACACACACAAACATGCCAAAGGAGGAGGGGGGGGGGGGGGGGGGGGGGGGGGGGGGGGGGGGGGGGGGGGGGGGGGGTGCGGGTTGGGTTAATGATTTTGAGAAACACGCACTAAAGTAAAACGGTAAATTAAAATGCACGAATGATAGATTCATTGATTATTAACAAAGGCGAATTAAGGCTTACTATCCACTCTTACCAATTATAGTCCTTAACCAGATTTTCTTGACCTAATTACTATGCAACTTCTAAATTAAGTGCCCATGCAAAGGTCCCGAATTCTCTCTTACTTGGCATGTTCTAAGCATGATGTGTACTCTAGAATGTCTACCACCTACCATTTAAGATGATGCATGAAGTACAAAGAGAATTTAATGACACTACACTAACCCAGAAAAGTGATGTGCATTCCTAGAGCGTTGTGAATTCCGACTACAAGATCATTCCTTAACCTCAACCTCTTGATGCTCGTGAATTACAAGATGATATAGTGGTCACTCAAGCAATTCCATCAATAATTTATGAAAACAAGGTACCAAAGCTCATAGGCATAAAGGAATGGCAGTTAAAGCAGTAATTAAAGTTATTCAGCATGCATAGCAATCAAATTCAAGAGCCAAAATCTAATTAACAAACTAACATGGTTAGGGCTTCAAGCAGCCCTAATCCTAACAAGAACTACTCAAGCATAACTGGGATTAAAATAGATATAATTGAATTCATAATTCAATTGCAATGAAATAAAAGTTTAGAGTAAAGAACACTGATGAACAGTGGTGCACAACAGAGACTCAGCAAAGCCTTCCTCTCCAAGCTCCACGCCCAAAAAGTGCAGAAAATAAGAAACTGTTTACTTTGAACTGAGTTACAATGTAAATTGTGGCTAGGGTGTCCAGATCTCTGAAATAGTGCTCTTCTAATAGTCTTCTTCTAATAATCTTCTTCTAATAATTTCCCCTAATACTGTACAAAGGCTCCCTTTTATAGACAAAGGGAAAACCTTGTCCTATAAGGATTGGTATTAAAAACCCTAGCCTAGAATGTTCTGGAATAGTTATTATACTTCTAATTAATTACAAAGTCCTTAAAATCTAATAGAACCAATCAGAACACGGTTGGGAGTGTGAATGCAAGCTGGCCAGTGGGAACAAAAGCTGGCCACGGGCAGCCCGCGGTCTACCCGCGGTCAGACGCTGGAACTTAGAACATGGCCCTTGGAATGTCTTCACGATAGGGGTATGGGACTGCACTTTTGAGGTACACCATGAGCATAGTAGAAGCGCATCTTCATTCAGGCCAGGCGTACAGGTTGTTACGCTTAGCGCAGAGGAGGAACTTTGATCCACCGCTAGCGAAACAGGAACTAGGGTTTAGGCGTAGAGGCTGGGCTTGGATGGGAAATTCTTGGGACATGAGCTTGGCACTTCTTGGACATGAACTGGATGTCATGAGACATAGGTTTGGGACCCGGATGGCATGATTTGAGGTACTTGGCCAAGGACTCAAAATAGGCGCACTGGCGCACTCAGGACCCAGTTCAGGCCTGATGTTGAAATGAGGACATCTCCTTCATCTGAACTCCGATTTGAGTCATTCTTTTCACGTTCTTCATAGAATTTACCTATCTTTCCAAATCTGCACAAGTCTCACAACATTGATCATTTTCTACTATTGATGGCACGAAATCATTAAAAGACATGTAAGAGAGGCATATAAAGGCATCATAATGATGCATAAATAATGACTGATCAAATACCCCCAAACCTATCTTTTGCTAGTCTTGGAGCAAAACAACTTTAACAAAATGAAAAGACTCGATCTTAGTTAAGATAGAACAGTTAAACCCCTAGGTTCACCTAGTAGGAGTAGTTTTGTCTCCAGAGGGTTATAGCAGCACAATACCCACAAACGTTTTACTTAGACAAATAAGATGCTAGAGATAGTACTTTTGACAAGCTAATAAGAATCAAATTAAGTAGCCATGCTTTGCAGAACTAAAAGGAATGCCATAGCCGTGAGTTTCATATGAAGGTGTACGTGTATAAGTGCCAATATTTCGAGTGATCATGTTTGAAAACAACTTCATCCAAGTGCCCTAGAAAGATTTCACCTCGACTCTAATCCTCACTGGGAAACTCTCAATTCGCACAAGAATCCTAGGCTTTCACTCTTTTCAAGCATATGTGATGAGTTTATGTTATGAAATTCAAATTTAACCACATTTGAGTAATAATGAAGAATAGCACTTTATGGAAATAAAGATCTCATGAAAGGAATTGAACTTTAAGAACATCTACGTACGTTAATCCTTCGCATGATTGTCCATAAGATCAGTTAGGTCTTTTTTTTTAGGTTGTAACGAGGCTAAGCTTAGGGGTTTAGAAAGGAAGGTTGCGATTCAAAGAACCTGAGCTGTGCCAAGGCATGAGAAGTCATGACTTGAACTTGGAATTTCTTAATTGAATCCTTTCTTAAGGCCAACGGCATTGTACTTTCTTGATGGCTTATTTTAAGGCTCTTGGCTTATTTTAAGATTAGAAATAAGTATATCCCTCAGAAAGAATGGCAATTAGGCTCAAAGATCGCACAGGGTAGTCTCCACTAATTTTCTAAAGTTTACTCAAATTCAGTTATTTCGTTCACGTAATCACTTAAAACGTGGCATTGTGAAGTGTAGATTATGAACTGCCTAACCATGGCATGACTCTTAGTAAGGCTAAGACAGTTAACTTAGGATATACATCCCTATTAACAAGTAATCATATTATTCAATAGCAAAAAATTAATTAACTAACTAAACACAAAAAAACTAAGGCTGTAAATTCAAAAGTCATGGCCGTGTATCACCCCCAAACCTACTTGTTTCTATATGAAAATTTTTTAAATCCACACCCCCAAACCTAAACTAAACATTGTCCTCAACGTGATAAGCAGTAAGCATGACAACAGTAGAAAGGTTGAGAGATATAAGGGGCAGAAACAGCAAAGGAAGAGAGAAATACAAACCAGGGCTAGGCTGCCTCCTAGGAACGCTTTATTTAATGTCTAGGCAAGACGGGGCTAGCATGCTAGGCATTTGATGGTGTGCCCAGGATTTCAATGTCAACATGGAACCGATTATGAGCCTCTTGCTGTAGAATTTGCGTTGCAGCGTGGAGAAAAAAGTGAGAAATACATAAAGGAATCCACCGACGAGAACGTAACTTATCGGGAAAGAGATTGAGGAGTGATTTGAATGAGAGCAGTTTCTGTCCATTCTAGAATGTCTTCTTTGGACAATGCTCGTGGGGGAACTGCTTTGGTTATGCCTTGTATGTTCTAGACTTCATCCTTGGTCCCTTCCATTGATTTTTCCTTCGAAACTTGAAGAGGGGGACCAAGTTCAGGGCCTTTAGCACATTCTTGGTGTTTTTATTGTGTAACCTGCACAGGAAAAGTTCAATAGCTTTAGGAGCTAAATCAGAATTCCAATCCAAGCTTACCATATTAAAATGAAAGTTAAGTGTTTCCGGATTGAGTTGAGAAGGTGCATTGAATTTCAAAGCCGGGTTCTTGTCTGTGGGCATGGGCTGAGACACGGCTGGCAGCAGATTTGGAGGCACAAGTTGGTCCTTGGGTTCTGCCGTGGATGTGTCTTGAAGCGTGGCCGCAATGATGCGTATCTAAGATGCATGCTGGGAAGGTTCTGGTGCATCGGCTAAGGACTTGCCCTACAGTGAATCAGTTGGCGCAGCTTGGCGCGTTGAAGTCGTTCCCTGTATATGTCCAGGTTCTGTGGCGTTGGGCTGTGGCTGCGGTAAGGCATTTGGCGAGTCCTGGGACTTAGCAGATACCTGGGTTTGCGGCAGGGCAGTAGGCAGAATGTGGTCATGGTTGTGGGACAAGGCTTGGGGCAGTGCATTGCTACTGGGCAGCACATAGGGCAGGGGCATGGGTTTGACCTGGATGTCCTTGTCACCATCATCCATCCTATTCTCTTCCTCCCAGTTTTCTTCCATTTCGCTTTCCAATCTGTTAGGGCAAGGCAAAGAGGTATAGTTTGACATGAAATCAGAATCATAAACATTATAAAAGGAAGAGTATACTGGAGGGTATGAATTGGGTGCGTCCCTCTGCTCAATCTGAGCAGAATCAGGAGACACTGTCACAACATGGCCTTGGGTGGAATTCATGGCATCCATGGCAAGCCCTTGTCGAAGTGTTAGCTTGATGGTGTCCTTATTATGCTCTTCATCTATGTGATGGTTCTGTTTACAAGCCTCCATGCTTTGTATCCTGGTCCATAGCGAAGGTTGGGTGGACTTCGCGGCCTCTATGGCAAGCACTTGTCAAAGAGTTGGCTTGATGATACCTTCATCATTATCATCATTCACGGCCTCACTTGGTGGGGAATGTGCCCTTTCTTAGATTTGGCGCATGTTGAACTCAAACTCCCTCCTGTTCTTTTCCAGTCTCTCCTCCATGCGCTGGTTTTCCTCTCGAATTTCTTTAAAAGCGGCTGCCATGTATTGAGTACAAGCCTCCATGCATTGTCTCAAGGCCCTCCACGAAGGTTGGAGGTCAGGAGTTGGTTCGTAGTGAGGAACTATTTGAGGAGATTTCCATGTGAAATTAGGCTGCTGGCACTGTTGGTAAAATTAAAGAGCAAGAAATATGCAATTCAATTCTAACAGTTATAAAATCCTTGCAAGTGCACAAATCGATAAGAATAGTATAGTAGCACAGCAAGAGTCGATCCCTCGAGGACTTGTATCAACGTTATGACCACTTTAGTTCAGATTTATTAACTTAATGAAAACACACACACACACACACGCTGGGGGGTTTATGATGTGAGAACTGAAATTTAAAGACAAGTAAAATAAAATGCAGAAAATAACAATGCAAGAATTAACGGTAAATGACATGGGGCATCTTGTTCACTCTTTGACCCAGGACAGCTCCCACATCATAATCTGATGCATCACACATTAGCTCAAAGGGACGGTGTCACTTGGGAGGCATGATAATAGGTGATGATGTGAGCATGGCCATGAGGAAATATAATGCCTCACAACACTCCTTATTGAAATCAAACATGGCATCCTTGGCTAGGAGGGCGCACATGGGTCTTGTGATTTTTGAAATGTCATTGATGAACCTCCTATAGAAACCGGTATGTCCCAAGAAAGATCACACCTCGTTGATGGATGTAGGGTATGGCAAACGATCCACAATGTCAAGTTTGGCTTTGTCCACCACAATGCCACGTGCTGAAATCACATGGCCTGATACGATCCCCTGTTGTACCATAAAATGGCACTTTTCCCAGTTCAGCACTAGGTTGCTCTCCCTGCATCTTTCCAAAATTCCATGTCAGGACCCGTCCCGAATTTCCCCTCGAAACCCGGGAAGAACCCTGATCCCGTCTGACAACCTAAGAGAATGTTCCCAAAATACCCTTCAATCCATACAATTTATAATAACAATGATAAATACTTCCTCTTGTCAGACAAGGGACTTAAGCACTCAATAATTCCCGTAATTAACGACAAATCAAATGCAACATAATATCAGAGCGTCTAAGTAGGATCAAGAATAAAATTTAGATATCCTACTCAAATATACAACACAGCGCAGTCAGAATCCTAATGCCTCAGCCTCGAGATCAATGTTCGCGTCAACGCTACTCAACTGCCTGAAGGGGGATTTAAACACAAAAGTTGTGAGTGGACAAAAATAATCATTTATAAATTCCTTTTCGAAGAATTACCTTTCTTCCCCTCCATTTATAAAATCATGCATGCATAACATAAAACAATTTATCATATAAAAGCATCATATGTAAATCATCCAAAATTCACATTTATCTTTAAAATCATGAATTGGACTCACATAAAATCTGTATAATAAAAATACCTCGTAATCCACAATTTGGTTTGAAAACTCTCTTCAAAGGAGTTTAAAATCATATAATTCAATCTGGACACAAATTATCTCAAATCCAAATCGTTTGGTTCAATCGGACACATAATATCTCAAATTCAAATCATTTGGTTCAAACTCACGAATATCTCAATTTCAAATCATTTGGTTCCATTTGGCAAATATCTCAAAATCAAGAATTCACTGTTCCCGACATATTCATAACACATCAGGGTATCCCTTGAGATGTGTTCAAATCTGTACAACTCTGTGTACCATATGTACTGTCTGTAATATCTGTACTATGCATAGACAGTTTCGCGACCCGGCGGAGACATACTCCTCAACACCTAAGGTCCGAACCCTCAACAACTGGTAGAGTCATGCTCCTCAACACCAGTCAGAGCAACAATAACCATCGGGACGGGAACCAGTGAATCAAATCCATACTTCGAAATCTTGTTTCGCGGCCTAAGCCAAATTCTTTAAAATATCATTTTATGGCCAAAATCGGTAAAATCACAATTATGAGTCAAAACCCAAATCACATACTCAAATAGTCACCACGTCAAAACGATATCAAAATCGAGTACAAAATCAGGCCATTTCTCAAAACATACTTTCACAGAAATATTGTAAAATATGTGTCCAGCATCATTTCTAAAATCCAGAAATTCATTGCACTCATACTCAACAGTATTTAAAGCAAAGATACGTTTATGCATGCATTACAGTTTATAAATCAAAGTCCACTCACAAACCTGTTCAAGCAAGCTCAATCCCGAACTGTACGCTCCCCTGAGGTTCCTGGAGCAGTATCGCCTGTCCAAATTAATAATCGAGATTACCAGCTAATAATAATAATCTTAATTATAAACCCCATAAATCCCGGGAGTCTAACGATGCTGTCCTAGAAAACGCAGCAACCTTAAAACGTCCGAAACAACCCCTAAACGACATCCGATCGACTCGAAACCTGCGCTAACAGGTCCGAAACGTCAAAAACTATATGTCACGCGCCACCGTGACCTCAGACTCGGCCCCACGCGCCGCCACGCGCCGACGGAAGGTCGAAACACGCGCTCACGCGCCGCCACGCGCCCTCACGCGCCGGTCACGCGCCTGCTACAGTACCCACGCGCCTGGACCGGTCCAACCCGGTCTAACTCGGCCCGACCCGGTCCAACTCGACCGGACCGATTCACTCAACCCGACCGGTTCAACTCGACCCGACCGGTTCAACTGACCCGACCGGTTCACTCGACCCGACCGGTTCAACTCAACCTGACCGGTCACCGGCGACTCGCCGGAGAAGATGACCGGCTGCCGTCACCGTCGCCGGAGGTTGGCCGGAGAAGATGACCGGACCACCCCTCCGCCGCCGTCTGGTTTCGCCGGAATCCTCCATTTCCGGCCGAAACTCCAAGCTTTCCAACTTCCTCAAAACTCAACCATTTTTCACAAATTTTACGTCTAAATCTATCTACTCAAACCCAGGAATCCAAATATGACCTCAAAACCACAAACACGTACCTGTGCTAGCCGGAAAATCGATCGAAAGGTCCGAAAATTCCTATCCTCGGTTCGGCTTCCTCCGCGGTCCTCTCCTTCGATCGTTGGTACGGTTGTGATCGTGGGAAGGAGTAGAACACGATTAGTGGATCAAAACTGGAAGATGAGGCCTTGAAATCAAAGTTGACTTTTGGTTTTTCTCTTGATATTTTTCTTCGGTTTCGGGTGTGGTTTGGGAGGGTTGTCACAGAGAGAGAACGAAAATGAAGATGAAATGAAGATGAGGATGTAAATGAAATGAAGATGAGACAATGATTGGCCTAAATATCTTCTCCCAAAACCAAATTACCAAAATGCCCTTGCACATTTAGACCCATAACTCTCGTCTACGAACTCCGTTTTCCGCGTGCCGCCTGTCTACGAACTCGTGAGTTCGAGACCTACGCAACGGTATACAAAACACCACCGAAAAGGTTTCGAAACAAAACTTGATTTCCATGCCCTTTAACAACCAAGGGTAAAATCGTCATTTTACAAAAATAATTACGTAAACCCAATAATTAAAATTCCGGGTTGTTACATTCCAGATAGATTAGATAAACAAAGTTCAAACGAATGGCCAAAAACACAAAAATCATCCATAAAAACTTCAATAATTTCCTCAACCATATTCGAGAAGATACTCATCATGCAAAGTTGGAAAGTGGATGGTGCGTTGCATTGGCCAAATGTTATTCTCCTATAGGAAAAGGTGCCATAAGGGCAAGTAAATGTGGTCTTCTCCTGATCCTCCAGGGCTATTGCAATTTGATTGTACCTTGAGTAGCCATCTATAAAACAATAATGAGAATGTCCTGCAAGTCGCTCAAGCATTTGATCAATAAAGGGTAAAGGATAGTGATCTTTTGCAGTTGTGGAATTTAACTTCCTATAGTCTATACATACTCTCCACCCTGTTTGGACTCGTTGTGGTACTACCTCATCATGCCCATTTTTGACCATTGTGATTCCACTTTTCTTTGGAACCACCTGAACTAGGCTGACCCACTTTGAATCAGAGATTGGATAGATGACTCCAACATCAAAAAGCTTGAGTGCCTCTTTCTTCACCATTTCCTTCATTGGCGACTTGAGTCTTCTTTGTCCCTCTCGAGATGACCTGACCTCCTCTTCAAGTAAAATCCTGTGCATGCAATTGGAGGAGCTAATGCATTTCATGTCTGTAATGGTCCATCCAATTGCAGTTTGATTGGCCTTCAGAACCAACACCAACTCATTTTCTTCCAAAGCACTAAGGTTAGTAGAAATAATAACTGGGAGAGGTTGGTTCATACCTAGGTATGCATATTTTAGGTGCTCAGGAAGGGCTTCAATTTAAGCTCAGGGGATTTAAGGATGGATGGCAGAGTCAGCTTGGCCGTGAGGGGTAGCTCCTCAGATGGATGTTTGTGCAGTGGATGGGGGGTCACGACATTGAGGAATCTCACTTCCTCTACCACGTGCTCATCAAGATTCTCATCATCTGGAATAGGGGAAGTAATTGCTTGCTCAAGTGGATCTGCATTACATGAATTAGGCATTTTTTTCTGAAGCAATATATCCATCATATTTAATGGGAAATCAACTATAGGTTCAACAGGATATTGAATGGCATCATGAATAGAAAAAGTTCGCAATTGATCCAACACTTTAATTGAAACTGGACCCCTTTTCACATCAATTAGACACTCAGCCGTGGCTAAGAGGGACCTGCCAAAGATCAGGGGTGGCTCCTCACTTTGATCAATCTTGTCCATCTTGCTGGAATATTGGTATCACCTATTTGAACAAGTACATCCTCAAGCACACCCAATTGACTAGTAACATAAGCATTAGCTAATCTAACACATAAGTGAGTTGGTTTCAATTCTCCTAGATTGAGGGATTTATAGATATGAAAAGGCAATATACTCATAGAAACGCATGTGTCACATAAACAGTGTTCAAACCTTCTAGATTGAATGACACAAGGAAGGGTGGGAGGCCCGGGGTCATTAGCCTTGATGGGCCTGAGCAGGAGAAAAGTAGAGCATGCTTTGGGTATGTCAGTCATATCCTGTGTTCTGAACCCACATTTCCCTGCCACCAAGTCTTTGATAAGCTTAGCAAAGATTGGCATGTGCTTGACCAACTTGTGAAAGGGCAAAGTGATTTGCAATTTCTGCAACATGCTGATGATTGCTTCTTCAAATTCCTCATTCTTCATGTTTTTACTTTGAGACCTGTGAGGAAAGGAATTACAACATCATCATTTGAATCAAAATGAACTTTCTTAGTTGAATTAGGAGGTATGGAGTTAGAAAATTTATGTTGGTTGTTCAGTCATTATTTATTCATCATTCTGATGTTCTTAAGTACTTCTCTTACATGTTTTTTGAATGATTTCATGCCAAAAAAAGTAGAAAATGATCAATCCTGTGAGACTTGTCAAATCAAGTCCAAAACCGGGTCCTGACGCATGCCAAGACAAACAAAGAACCAGCCCAGGACATGTCCTATGACATGTCCCAGAGACAACCTACTGAGTCCCTATCGATTCCCAGAAGAACCCTTATCGAGGTCAAAGACATGCCCTTGACGTGCCCTAGTCACGCCCCGAAGAGGACCTTGTCGCAGCCCTATGAAGGTCATAGTCTTGCACCAACATCATGTCTCAAGAAGATCCTAGCCGAGAGCCAAGGTCATGTACCAAGTCCCTACGCCACGTTCCTGTCTCAAGCCACGCCATGCCAGGACATGTCCTGTGACATGTCCCCGTTCCGCCTCCAACGCGCCAAGTTGCACCAACCTAGAACCTCATACGCCATACCACACCTATAACAATAGCCTGGTGTGCCTGATAGTTCAATTAACGATCACAATAAATATGAACGTTATTCCAGCAGTTATATCTTTGCAAGTGCACAAAATCGAATGAGATAGTATAGTAGCACGCAAAGGTCGTTCCCTCGAGGACTTGGTCAAAATTTAATTCAATTACGTTCAAATTTTATTAACTTAGATAAAAACACTATAAATAAAGACACACACACGCGCCAAATGGGGGGGGGGGGGGGGGGGGAGGGAATGGGAGGATGGGGTTGGGAGGTGGGTTTGATGCTGTTGGATTGCTAGAAAGTAAAAACAGTGAATGAAAATGCAGGAATGGTTGATTGATTAAAGTTATTAACTAAGGGGAATTAAGGCTTAAGGCTTACTATCCACTCTAACAAATTATAGTTATGAACCAAATTTTATTGATCTAATTATTATGCAACTTCTGAATTAGTTGCCCATGCCTAGGTCCGACTAAGGTACACTAAATATATTTTATTCTCTCTTCCTTACCATGTTCTAAGCATGATGTGTACCTAGAACATCTATCACCTACCGTTTTAGATGATGCATGAAATACTAAGAGAATTTAAAGACACCACACTAGCCTAGAAAAGTGATGTGTATTCCTAGGTTGTAATGAATTCCAATTACAAGATTGTTTCTTAACCTCAACCTGTTGATGCTAATGAATTACAAGATGATATAGTGGTTCGTCAAGCAATTCCATCAATAATTTATGCAAACAAGGTAGCTAATCTCATGGGCATAAAAGAATATCAATTCAAATAGTAATCAGGATTATTCAACATGCATAGCAATCAAAATCAAGAGCCAAAATCTAATTAACGAACTAACTTGGCTAGGGCTTCAAGCAGCTCTAATCCTAAAAGAGACTACTCATGCATTATTGAAATTGAAACAAACATAATTGAATTCATTAAAGTAAAAGTAATAAAAGTAAAGATACAAAGAAGATTATTGAAGATGAAATATAGCAGAAGAACACGCCACAACTTGTCCTCCAATGCTCAAGTCCAGCTATCTCACAAGCAGAAACTAAAAACTGCTTTAATTTAAAAACTGGATTACAATGTAAATTGTGGCTAGGGTGTCTAGAGGTCCTCACCCAGGAGCCTTTAGGTCCTCTTTATAGGCCTCTAAACCTTTACAATGTTGGAGATAATTTAAGACAAAATCCTAATTCAAAACTGACTGAAAACTAGTATCCTAGTTTGAATTGAAAAGGAACTCAAAAAGGCAATCCTTGTTGGAATTGGACTAGGAATTGCGGAAACTCTGTACGAAAGTCTTCTGAGCTTTCTTGCATGCCAAGGCAGCTTCTAGATTCTTTTCGAGGTTACTTGGACGTCAAGGACTGGGCCTGGCCAACCCTAAGTGCTTCAGACACGGCTGGGCTAGATTCTGGGCTTGATTATGGGCTTAAAACCTTCAATATTGGACTTTTAAGAACTTAACTTGCCACTGACCAATCCAATCAAGACAAACCACTCCAGGCACTCCCAAATGATGTATCCAATATGATTCTAGGCTTTTTCTTGCTCAGAAGTTTGCAGAAAAGTCGATGGCCCAATTTAGCTAAAATCGGGGCTCCTTGGAAGTCTTTTAGGGCAAAACACGGCACGTACTTGTCATTGGCATTTCCAGGTGAGACACAGGCTTCCTTTAGCTTAGATAGGTGGTATGAATTCCAACTATGAGTGGTTTCTCACTTTGTTCCATTGAATTCTAGGTTTGGGCCTCTTTTGAACCTCCTGGGCCTGAAATTGGGCGCAAGGGACATCTTGGATTGAGGAACCAGGGTCACGTCCATGACCTGATATGAGACTGTGCTTTTGAGGCAAACCATGAACTTAGTAGAAACGTGGCTTGGTCTGGCTAAGCGCATAAGGTTAAGAATTGGAGCAGGGCACGAACTTTCTTCTGCCGCTGGCTCACCCTTAAGGGACCAGGGACTTGTCACTGGACATGTCCTGGCATGGCATGAATTGGCGTATGAACTTGGCTCAGGGCTCGGTACATCATATGGGCACATTGCTTGTACTTAGTGCGTGGCTTGAGATTCTTGGCTGGGTCTCAATTGGCGCAAGACTTGAGGCTCTTGGCCAAGCGTAAGACATGGCATCGGTTGGATCTTCTTTTGGGCGTGCCTTAGGACATGACAAGGGCAGGTTCTTGATCTTGATAGGGCCTCTTCTGGGACTAAGTAGGATCTTGGCAGGATGTCTCTAGGACTTGTCACGGGACACGTCCTGGGCTAGTTCTAGGCTAGTCTTGGCATGCGCCAGGACTCGGTTTTGAGACACGATATTCAATTTGAGACATCACCTTCGTTATAACTCTGATTTGAGTCATTATTTTTGCGTTATTCTCATAATTTACCTATCTTTCCAAATCTGTACAAGTCTCACAAGATTGATTATTTTCTACTATTGATGGCACGAAATAATTCCAAAGACATGTAAGAGAGGTATTAAGTGACATCAAAATGATGCATAAATAATAACTGAATTGATGTCTATGGTGATTTTTGGCTCAGCTCCACGCTTTCCAGAAACTAAGCCCTTCAAAAGTTTAGCAAAGATCATCAGCGTTCTTTACATAAAACTTTTATTTCATTGCATTTTACTTATGAATTCAATTATATTTTGTTTTAATTTCAGTTATGAGTGAGTAGTTCCTTTTAGAATTATGGTTGTTTGAAGCCCTAGCCATGTTAGCTCGTTAAGTAGATTTTTATTCTTGATCTTGATTGTTATGCATGCTGGATAATTTTAATTAAGGTTTTATGTAACGACCCGGACCAGAAAATAAATTATTTTGAGAATTGGACAATTTTACCCTCAGTTTTGGACGGGTTCGGGAGTCACTTTTTGACTGGCAATACTTTTGGGAATTTTTCTTGGGTCGTTGCGTAGGTCTCAAACTCACTAGTTCGTAGACAGGCAACACGCGGAAAACGGAGATCAGTTGAGTTCGTTACGGGTCTAGAAGCTTCAGGGGCAGTTTGGTAATTTTGGAAAAGTTGATATAGCAGATATTTTTCTCACTCCTCGGGAGATTGGTCTATTCAGTCTCTCTCTCCTACCCGAAAACCTCCCCGTGCGAACACCGAAGTACCCCTATCATCGGATGGATTTCGATCCGATTCGACCAAAACCAAGGTCGGGAGGATCATCATCGGGACCCCACGAGCATTTTGGGGTAGTTATTGGAGTGGGACCACCGCCGTAGGCGATAGACGGAGGAGGGAGGTGAACCGAGTCTTCTCGGCCGTTTTCCGGCCAAACCAGGTACGATCTCGGAACTTTGACCTCATATTTGAATTCCTGGTGAAAAGTAGATGAATTTCCATGTGTAGATCGTGAAAAACGGTCAAGAAATGAGGAAGTTAGAAAACCTTGAAAATCGATCGGAAATGGCAATTTTCGGCGAAACCAGATGGCGGCGGAGGTGGCGGTCTGGTCATCTTCTCCGGCCAGCCTCCGGCGACGGCGATGGCTGTCCGGTCGTCTTCCCCGGTGAGTCACCGGTAACCGGTCGGATCGAGTGAACCAATCGGGTTGAGTTGAACCGGTTAGGTCGAGTTGAACCGATCGGGTCGAGTGAACTAGTCGGGTCGCGTTGGACCGGGTTAGGTTGAGCCGAACTGGGTTGGACCGGTCCAGGCGCGTGAACACTGTAGCAGGAGCGTGACCGGCGGGTGGGTGCGTGTGCCGAAAGTCAAGGTAGTTGGGTTATTATTGTGCATGTGTTCCTTGGGCTAGAGCGTCCATGAATTAAGGGTTGGATGATGTATGTGAGTGGACTTTTGTTTTATAAACTGAAATGCATACATCGAAATATCTTTGTTTAAATACTGTTATGTATTGTGCCATTGAATTTCTGGATTTTAGAAATGATTACTAGACATATTTTTTCCACTATATCAGTTAAAGTGTGATTTGAGAAATATCATGGGTTTTGGACTCGGTTTTGATATCATTTTGACGTGGAAATTATTGAGTCCATGATTTGGGTTTTGACCCGGATGTATGAGTTTATCGGAATTGGACATATATTTGAGGGAGACCAGAACCCGGGACTAGGATCCGTTATTAGCGGTGAACCCGGTGAACCTCCAATATGATATGATATGATAGTCGAGAGATATGCCGATTTATATGATATGATAGCTGAAGGTTATACCGGCTGATGATATGATATGATGGACGAGGATACTTACCGACTGATATGATATGATAGCCGAAGGTTATACCGGCTGATGATATGGTATGATAGTCGAGAGATATGCCGACTGATATGATATGATAGCCGAAGGTTATACCGGCTGATGATATGATATGATGGTCGAGGATACTTACCGACTGATATGATATGATAGCCGAAGGTTATACCGGCTGATGATATGATATGATAGTCGAGAGATATGCCGACTGATATGATATGATAGCCGAAGGTTATACCGGCTGATGATATGATATGATAGTCGAGAGATATGCCGACAGATATGATATGATAGTCGAGAGATATGCCGACAGATATGATATGATAGCCGAAGGTTATACCGGCTGATGATATTATATGATGGTCGAGGATACTTACCGACTGATATGATATGATAGCCGAACGTTATACCGGCTGATGATATGATATGATAGTTGAGAGATATGCCGACTGATATGATATGATAGCCGAAGGTTATACCGGTTGATGATATGATATGATGGTCGAGGATACTTACCGACTGATATGATATGATAGCCGAAGGTTATACCGGCTGATGATATGATATGATAGTCGAGAGATATGCAGACTGATATGATATGATAGCCGAAGGTTATACCGGCTGTTGATATGATATGATAGCCGAAGGTTATATCCGCTGATGATATGATATGATGGTCGAGGATACTTACCGACTGATATGATATGATAGCCGAAGGTTATACCGGCTGATGATATGATATGATAGTCGAGAGATATGCCGACTGATATGATATGATAGCCGAAGGTTATACCGGCTGATTATATGATATGATGGTCGAGGATACTTACCGACTGATATGATATGATAGCCGAAGGTTATACCGGCTGATGATATGATATGATGGTCGAGAGATATGCCGACTGATGTGATACGATAGCCGAAGGTTATACCGGCAGATGATATGATATGATAGTCGAGGGATATGCCGACTGATATGATATGATAGTCGAAGGTTATACCGGCTGATGATATGATATGATAGTCGAGCATACTTGCCGACTGATGTGATATCATAGTACAGAGAGTTGTGATACAGGACTAGCACACCCCTAGGGATACCCTGGTGGCTAGGGATATGTCAGTCGAGGGATATGCCGACTGATGTGATATGATAGCCGAAGGTTATACCAGCTGATGATATGATATGATAGTCGAGGATACTTGCCGACTGATGTGATATCATAGTACAGAGAGTTGTGATACAGGACTAGCACACCCCAAGGGATACCCTGGTGGCTAGGGATATGCCAGTCGAGGGATATGCCGACTGATGTGCTATGATAGCCGAGTATATTTCCGGCTCTAATATGATTTGACGACGATTGTCATGGGCTTAATCAGCCTACGAAAATACTTCGTCATCCGGGTCAGTGGGTTGGTGTGGGCGGTGACCCAGAGTGACGAATTATTGTTGGTTCACAAGTATCTGACTAGTCGGTTGTCTTGTGGTATTCCAGTAGAGATTTCAGCAGTGTTTGACCTACTGACAATTGTTGACAGAGAGTGTTCCTATTTGGACCACCACTATTCCGAGGTCTTGGCTTTGACCAATATACTATCATGCGTCTGACAGGTAGGAATGGTCAGTAAGTACAGAGGTCCGGTCGGTAACCCTGTAAGGTTTACAAAAAAAAGAAAAAAACTATTTCAGGATAAAGGGTATTTCTGATATTTCAAATTTGAGATAATAGAGCTGTCAGACGGGTTAAGGGTTCTTTCCGGGTTTCGAGGAAAAATTCGGGAAGGGTCCTTACAAGTGGTATCAGAGCACTAGGTTAAATTTCTGTAGACCGTACATCTAGTGAACAAGTGAAATTTTGGTATTAATGATTTACGGCTTACACAGCGTATAATGCTTCCGAGACGTGAGTTCCGTCAACACTCGGGGAATGGTGGAGATGACCATGAACCTGCAATGGAGCCTGATTTCAGGCAGACACTGAAACAGCTGGGTCAGACTTTAGCTTATGTACTCCAGGATAGGGCTTCTCATGAAGTCTCTGATATTGAGAGAGCCCAGAGACTGGGGGCGACGATATTTATGGGCGAGCCTAGCCCATATGAGGCTGAGGAGTGGATTACTCGCATGGAGCGGGTGTTTTTGATTATGAGATGTCCTCTAGGGGACAGAGTTCTGTTGGCCACATTTTTACTAGGTGGTTCTGCTTACCACTGGTGGCACTCATTGGAGGTGTCAAGCTGGAATGTCCATACACTTACTTGGCAGACTTTCCGGGAACGCTTCTTGGAGCAATTTTACCCTCGCTCACACCGGAATGTTAAGGAGGCCGAGTTCTTGCACTTACAGCAAGGAGACATGACTGTGGCCCAGTACGAACAGAGATTCATAGCGCTGAGTCGCTTTGCACCGACTTTGGTGGCGAACCTCGTGATTCGCAGTTGTCCGGTGATGGTTGAAGGCCATGGTTTGGAGGCAGATTTAATCCCCTTAGATATTTTTGAGTTTGATGGGATTCTGGGGATGGATTGGTTGCCCATGCACCATGCCTGCATAGACTGTTATGAAAAGACAGTGGTTTTCTGGAGTCCAGGATTACCGGAACTTACATTTCGGGGAGATCGTACGGTACTACCCTTTGGAGTGATATCAGCGTTGATCGCTGAGAGATTGTTGAGGAAAGGTTGTGAGGGGTATTCGGCTCATGTTTTTTATTCACGGGACACTCAGATGAGAGTTGAGGATATTCCAGTGGTGAGTGAGTTCTCTGATGTGTTTCCCGATGATCTTCCAGGATTGCCACCTCACCGTGAGATTGAGTTCACCATCGAGCTTTTGCCAGGTATTCAACCTATCTCACAGGCACCGTATAGGATGGCACCGGCAGAATTGCGAGAGTTAAAGACTCAGTTGCAGGACTTGGTGAATATGAGATTTATTCGCCCAAGTGTTTCACCATGGGGCGCGCCGGTATTATTTGTGTGGAAAAAGGATGGTGGTCTGAGGTTGTGTATCGACTACCGGCAGTTAAATAGAGTGACGGTGCGAAATAAGTATCCTCTGCCAACGATTGACGATTTATTTGATCAACTGAATGGGACAAAGCATTTTTCAAAAATTGACCTTCGATCCGGGTACCATCAGTTAAGGATCCGGGAAGAGGATGTTCAGAAAACAGCTTTCAGGACTCGGTATGGTAATTATGAGTTCCTGATGATGCCCATCGGGTTGACTAATGCCCCGGCAGAGTTTATGGATTTGATGAACAGGGTGTTCCAAAAGTATTTGGATCGATTTGTAATTGTGTTCATCGACGATATCTTAGTGTATTCGAGGAGTGCCAAGGCACATGAGAAGCACTTGAGGTTGGTGCTGAATATGCTTAGGAAAAAGCATGTGTTTGCCAAGTTCAGTAGATGCCAGTTTTGGTTGACCGAAGTCGGATTCTTGGGTCGTGTGATTTCGGCTGAGGGTATCAGTGTAGATCTCCAAAAAGTGAAGGCAGTGGCAAACTGGGAGGCAGTGCAGGACACCTTTGTGCTGGAGTGAAATAGGTGAAAGAAGACGGTTAACACCCGAGTTGGTGGATTTGACTGAGGAAAAGACTATTCCTCTAGTTAAAGTGTTGTGGAGGAATCATAACGTGGAGGAGGGCACGTGAAAAACCGAGGAACTAATGCGGGCATAATATCCTCATTTGTTCCATGGTTAGGAATGAATTTCGAGGATGAAATTTCTTAAGGGGGGTAGATTGAAACGACCCGGACCAGAAATTAAATTATTTTGAAAATTGGACAATTTTACCCTTAGTTTTGGACGGGTTCGGGAGTCACTTTTTGACTGGCAATACTTTTGGGAATTTTTCTTAGGTCGTTGCGTAGGTCTCGAACTCACGAGTTCGTAGACAGGCGGCACGCGAAAAACGGAGACCCGATGAGTTCGTTACGGGTCTAGAAGCTTCATGGGTAGTTTGGTAATTTTGGAAAAGTTTGAACTATATACCAGATATTTTTCTCTCTCCTCGGGAGATTGGTACATTCAGTCTCTCTCTCCTATCCGAAAACCTCCCCATGCGAACACCGAAGTACCCCTATCATCGGATGGATTTCGATCCGATTCGACCAAAACCAAGGTCGGGAGGATCATCCCCGGGACCCCACGAGCATTTTGGGGTAGTTATTGGAGCGGGAGCACCGCCGTAGGCTACGGACGGAGGAGGGAGGTGAACCGAGTCTTCTCGGTCGTCTTCCGGCCAAACCAGGTACGATCTCGGAACTTTCACCTCATATTTGGATTCCTGGTGAATAGTAGATGAATTTCCATGTGTAGATCGTGAAAAACGGTCAAGAAATAAGGAAGTTAGAAAACCTTGAAAATCGACCGGAAATGGCAATTTCCGGCGAACCAGATGGCGGCGGAGGTGGCAGTCTGGTCATCTTCTCTAGCCAACCTCCAGCGACGGCGATGGCCGTCCGGTCGTCTTCTTCGGTGAGTCACCGGTAACCAGTCGGGTCGAGTAAACCGATCGGGTCGAGTTGAACCAGTTAGGTCGAGTTGAACCGGTCGGGTCGAGTGAACCAGTCGGGTCGAGTTGGACCGGGTTCGGTTGAGCCGGACCAGGTTGGATCAGTCCAGGTGTGTGAACACTGTAGCAGGCGCGTGACCGGTGGGTGGGTGTGTGTGCCGAACTTCCGACGGCGCGTGGCAGCGCGTGGGGCCGAGTCTGAGGTCACGGCGGCACGTGGTAACTAGTTCTCGACGTTCTGAATCTGTTGGTACAGGTTTCAGGTTGATTTGACGTTAGAGTGTCCAAGAATTAAGGGTTGGATGATGTATGTGAGTGGACTTTTGTTTTATAAACTGAAATGCATACATCGAAATATCTTTGTTTAAATACTGTTATGTATTGTGGCATTGAATTTCTGGATTTTAGAAATCATTACTAGACATATGTTTTCCACTATATCAGTTAAAGTGTGATTTGAGAAATATCATGGGTTTTGGACTCGGTTTTGATATCATTTTGACGTGGAAATTATTGAGTCCATGATTTGGGTTTTGACCTGGATGGATGAGTTTATCGGAATTGGCCATATATTTGAGGGAGACCAGAACCCGGGACTAGGATCCTTTATTAGCGGTGAACCCGGTGAACCTCCAATATGATATGATATGATAGTCGAGAGATATGCCGACTGATATGATATGATAGCCGAAGGTTATACCGGCTGATGATATGATATCATGGTCGAGGATACTTATCGACTGATATGATATGATAGTCGAAGGTTATACCGGCTGATGATATGGTATGATAGTCGAGAGATATGCCGACTGATATGATATGATAGGCGAAGGTTATACCGGCTGATGATATGATATGATGGTCGAGGATACTTACCGACTGATATGATATAATAGCCGAAGGTTATACCGGCTGATGATATAATATGATAATCGAGAGATATGCCGACTGATATGATATGATAGCCGAAGGTTATACCGGCTGATGATATGATATGATAGTCGAGAGATATGCCGACATATATGATATGATAGCCGAAGGTTATACCGGCTGATGATATGATATGATGGTCGAGGATACTTACCGACTGATATGATATGATAGCCGAAGGTTATACCGGCTAATGATATGAAATGATAGTCGAGAGATATGCCGACTGATATGATATGATAGCCGAAGGTTATACCGGCTGATGATATGATATGATGGTCGAGGATACTTATCGACTGATATGATATGATAGCCGAAGGTTATACCGGCTGATGATATGATATGATAGTCGAGAGATATGCCGACTGATATGATATGATAGCCGAAGGTTATACCGGCTGATGATATGATATCATGGTCGAGGATACTTACCGACTGATATGATATGATAGCCGAAGGTTATACCAGCTGATGATATGATATCATAGTCGAGAGATATGCCGACTGATATGATATGATAGCCGAAGGTTATACCGGCTGATGATATGATATGATAGTCGAGAGATATGTGGACTGATGTGATATGATAGCCGAAGGTTATACCGGCTGATGATATGATATGATAGTAGAGAGATATGCCGACTGAGATGATATGATAGTCGAAGGTTATACCGGCTGATTATATGATATGATAGTCGAGGATACTTGCCGACTGATGTGATATCATAGTACAGTGAGTTGTGATACAGGACTAGCACACCCCAAGGGATACCCTGGTGGCTAGGGATATGTCAGTCGAGGGATATGCCGACTGATGTGATATGATAGCCGAAGGTTATACCGGCTGATGATATGATATGATAGTCGAGGATACTTGCCGACTGATGTGATATCATAGTACAGAGAGTTGTGATACAGGACTAGCACACCCCAAGGGATACCCTGGTGGCTAGGGATATGTCAGTCGAGGGATATGCCGACTGATGTGATATGATAGCAGAAGGTTATACCGGCTGATGATATGATATGATAGTCGAGGATACTTGCCGACTGATGTGATATCATAGTACAGAGAGTTGTGATACAGGACTAGCACACCCCAAGGGATACCCTGGTGGCTAGGGATATGCCAGTCGATGGATATGCCGACTAATGTGATATGATAGCCGAGGATATTTCCGGCTCTAATATGATTTCACGACGATTGTCATGGCTTAATCAGCCTACGAAAATACTTCATCATCCGGGTCAGTGGGTTGGTGTGGGCGGTGACCCAGAGTGACGAATTATTGTTGGTTCACAAGTATCTGACTAGTCGGTTGTCTTGTGGTATTCCAGTAGAGATGTCAGCAGTGTCTGACCTACTGACAATTGGTGACAGAGAGTGTTCCTATTTGGACCACCACTATTCCGAGGTCTTGTCTTTGACCTGTATACTATCATCCGTCTGACAGGTAGGAATGGTCAGTAAGTACAGAGGTCCGGTCGGGAACCCTGTAAGGTTTACAAAAAAAAGAAAAAAATTATTTAAGGATAAAGGGTATTTCTGATATTTCAAATTTGAGATAAAAGAGCTGTCAGACGGGATAAGGGTTCTTTCCAGGTTTCGAGGAAAAATTCGGGAAGGGTCCTTACATTTTCACTACCGTTCTTTTATGTTTATGAGACTTGCTACGTTGTTTTCATAAATTATTGATGGAATTGTTTGAGTGACCGTCATATCATCCTGGGGTTCTTTAGCATCAAGAGGTTGAGGTTAAGAACCAATCTTGTAGTTGGAATTCATGACAACCTAGGAATGCATATCACTTTTCTAGGCTAGTGAGGTGTCATTAAATTCTCTTAGTACTTCATGCATCATCTTAACTGGTAGGTGATAGGAGCATATTTATGTGACGTTTTATCTTGTTTTCTTATTCTTTTCTTAGCATGTTTCCTATGTTTTCTTAATACTTAGCTTGTTTTCGTGTTTTGCAAGATTTTTGGAAGCAAAGTTACAAAAGGAGTTAATGAGTGTTGTTTGGAAAATCTAAAGAGAACTTTGAAACTGACTTCAGCAGATGTGTCAACTTCTCAAAATTAACTGCACCTGCTCAAGAAGAAATAGCTGATCGGCTATATATCGTTGGAAAGATACGGAAGTCTAGTTTCTAAAGGAATTTACGGTTCATGAATTGGAATTTTCTAGAAAGAGTTATGGCCGTTTTAGTACAGCAAGTTCAGGCTGCGCGGGAATTCATCATTCCTTCTATTTCAAGTTTTCTAATCCTTATCAGGCTTGGACGACTGAAACCCAGTTTGTTAGGGTTATGGGAGGAGCCGTTTTAATCAGAGAACAGAAGAAAATTAAAAAGAACGAAAAAAAGAAACTCTTGCCCTCCCTCATTCAGTGAATTAACATGCACATAAATTCTTGGCAAGCCGAAGGGGCAAAGACACGCATACACGACAGAAGCAAAGAGTCTCCCCCTAAGCGGATACTTTGAAACAACTCTTTTTCTCCAAAAAAAAAACTGCAGAAAACGTTTGGGCCCTCACACAAGGACTCAGCCACACCATCCCATTCTGCTCCATCCTTCAAGGTTCCATGGTCTAAAAGGCTTAGGAAGCAAGTAGGAACCTCAAGGCGTCATCCAATCACTCTGGCTGACCCACACATCACCAAAGAGCTATCTTCTTCCTCTGTTTATTTTCTGTTTTTTTTATGTTCTTGCTGTCTATTTAAATTATGGGTAACTAAGTACTATAGTTAGGGCTCGATTGAAGCCCTAATCATGTTTCTTTAAGGATTTCAATATGCCTTTGCCGCAAACTACTTTTGTGATGCTTAACTGATTAAATTCAGATTATATTTTACTCTTTACATACGTTATGTTATGCTTGATCACCATATGCATGCCGTGTATTGAGTTTGTTACATAGGCAAATTTAAATGACCGAATCTTGTGCCTATGAGAGTAACAAAAGAACTAGTTATAAGTTCTTGAAATTAATCATCATGAATAACTAGAATAGATACCATGTTCTAGGAGTTGTGTGTTTGTCGATTTCCATTGTGTTATGCGTTCTTAAAGTGCAACTTAGTAGATACCATGCTAAATACTTTAAGAATGAAAAGAGTTAGCGTAAATACCCATTCCTAACTTGTTGCTTAGGGAAATCAATAATTTAAAGAGTAAATATCATGCCTTTAGGTTGACAAACATGAGCATCTAAAATCTGTATTGTAGCATTGTGCATATCATTTGCTTAAGGAAGAAGATTAGCAGTGAACATCGAATCCCTAACTAGTTTTCTCACATTGTTTTAACCTCAATCCAATTCTATTTTTAATCAAACGCTGTTTTTTTTAATATTTTGTTTCGAAATTTTCAGTTTTCAAAATCATCTTAAAATCAATTTTAAACACATATTAATCCAGTCCTCGTGGGAATGATCTCGTATTTGCTTTCTATACTATTTTTCTGATCTTGTGCACTTACGAGTTAAAACGTGCATATAACATCATAATTTATAGGTTGCTATTTGTAGAACAAGTTTTTGGCGCCATTGCCGGGGACTGTGTAACTAGTTTATGCTGAAATTTATTTTTGGTTTTCTTTTACAGGTTGAATTTCATTTATGCAAGGTCATCGATCCCAAAATTTAGCGGTCATTGCCTACAATCCTGAGATTGAATGAACTCTTAGATGTCTTCGAAAGCAAGCTGAGAGGGCAAAACTTAAGACACAAAGAGAAGATTTTGAAGAAGGAGAAAGATCAGAATCTGTGAATGAATGGGGGATGAACAGGTTCGAAGGCCAATGAAGGACTCCTTTGTCCCTCAAAACCTTAATCAACCATCATGCATTGGCTAGCAACCAACTGTGGAAGGAAGCTTCAATTTATCACCTCAATTTCTTAACATGGTGTCGCACTATAGAGGCACACCTTCTGAGGATCCATACTTGCATATTAGGGATTTCTTCGATCTCTGCAAGACTCAGAACATCTAGGGCTTAACTCCAGAAGGAATCAGGTTAATTCTCTTTCCTTTCTCCTTAAAAGATAATGCTAAGTTGTGGTTGAATTCTCTGGCTGCAAGTTCCATTACTACCTGGGAACAATTGGCCACTAAATTTTTTAACAAGTTTTTCCCAGCCCAAAAGACAAGACAACTTAAAAGGGAGATTCAAACCTTCCAACAGAAGGATGGAGATCTTTTCTTTGAGGCATAGGAGCATTTCAAGGAGTTGCTTCTCAAGTGTCCACACCACAATCTATCTCAAGACGATCAGGTACAAGCTTTTTATGAAGGTTTAAATGATATTAACAAAAGTCTTGTTGATTCAGCTTGTAGAGGTGTGCTTATGGAAAAGAGCAGTGATGAAGCCATCGAGCTATTTGAGACCCTAAGTGAAAATTCTCAACAATTCTCATCAAGAGGGAGACAAGGAGTAATAAGTAAAGGTGTTTATGATGTTAGCACAAATGGTGGAGTCCATAGCACAAATTCTCAACATCTCTCAAGTTCAACAAGTTGCTAAAGTCGAGGTATGTGCTATATGTTCTCATTCTAATCATAGTACTGAGACTTGTCCTATGTCTTGTTTTACAGATCATGAGCAAGCTAATTATGTGGGGCAAAACAACTATCATCCCAAGAACAACCCATATTCGAACACTTAAAATCTAGGATGGAAAGACCACCCAAATTTCTCTTGGAACAACAGTCAAAATGTGCTCAATCCACAAGGGCAGCAGAAGAAATTCCAGCAGGGAAGTAATTATCATGCTTCATCACAGGTGGCACAACCAAATACTGACCAGAAGAAGAATAATTTTGAAGGTGCCATACTCCAGTTCTTGACTGCACAACAACAGGCAAATGCTCTAACTAGTCAGAACATTCAGAAACTAGAAGCAACAATTAGCCAAGCTATTCAGAGATTGGAGGCACAAGTAGGGCAAATGGCAAAGGAGTTAAGTGAGAGGAAGAAAGGAGAGTTTCCATCACAAACCATACCTAATCCGGGAGGCCAGGAGCAACTCAAGGTTGTGACAATCCGTAGAAGTGGCAAGGTAGTTGACAATAAGGTGGGGACAGATGAGAATGAACCAGAAAATGTTGAACCACCTCTAGCCACAAAGGTAGGTGAGAAGGAGAAGGTGATATTGCCACCCTTCCCTCAAAGGTTAGTTAAGCAAAAGAAAGAAAAACATCTTCTTGATATTTTTGAAACTTTCAGAAAAGTAGAAATCAACATTCCTTTACTTGATGCAATTAAATAGTTTCCATCTTATGCTAAGTTTTTAAAGGATTGTTGTACACACAAAAGACAGTTTCAGGAACATGAGAAAGTTGCAATGACTGAGGAGGTAAGTGCGGTTTTATTGAGAAAGCTACCACCTAAACTAAAAGATCTAGGTAGTTTTACTATTCCTCACAGGGTTGGTGACCGTCTGTTTGAACGTGCTTTGCTGGATGCCTTATACCGTTTATGAGGAGTTGAGGTTGGGGGAGCTCAAAACAACCTCAATTATATTGCAATTGGCAGATAGAAGCATCAAAAGACCTAGAGGTATATTAGAGGATGTTTTGGTTCAGGTAAATGAATTTGTTTTGCCTGCTGTTGTTGTTATGGTTATGGAAGATTCCCCTATGCCATCTTCATTACCTATTATTCTTGGTAGACCCTTTATGGTAACTGCTGATACAAAGATAAGTGTGAAAAAGGGTACTATACGCATGAAAGTTAATGGTAAGAAGATGGAATTCATGTTGTCTGACACTATCAAATTGCCACATGATAACCACGATTGTTTCAAGATTGATGTGGTAGGAAGTGTTGTTGAGCAAGTGTTTCAGGTACATAGCCTTGACCCTTTGGAGGCATGCATAGCCCACAACCTCACAAGGCTGAATTATGAACGTGGATGTGATGTTACAGAGATAGACCTCCATGAAGTTGTGCATTCTCTTGAGGCTTCTAAGCCTTATCCAAGTAGTATGTACCTTCCTTTGAAACTCTTGCGTCTACTAATACTGCTCTTGTCCCTTCCATTGTCAGGGCACCAGAACTAGAATTGAAGTAACTACCTGAACAATTGAAGTATGCTTACTTGGGAGAGAACCGGACATTACCAGTGATAGTTGCTGTGAACTTGAGTTTGGTGGAGCAAGAGAAGTTGTTGACAGTTCTTAGGGAGCACAAGACTGCATTAGGGTGGACCATTGCCGACATCAAAGGCATAAGTCCATCCAAGTGCATGCACAGAATCGTCCTTGAAGGTAATGCAAAGCCTAACAGGGATGCTCAAAGATGGCTTAACCCACACATGAAGGAAGTAGTGAGAGCAGAGGTTCTTAAGCTCTTGGATGTTTGCATCATCTACCCCATCTCATATAGCAAAAGGGTAAGTCCAGTTCATGTTGTGCCTAAGAAGAGTGGAATCACAGTGATGAAGAATGAAGAGAATGAGCTTGTTCCTACCAGGTTCACCACAGGTTGGAGAGTCTGCATTGATTACAGAAAGCTCAACAATGAAACCAGGAAAGATCATTTTCCTCTTCACTTTATTGATCAGATGTTAGCAAGGTTAGTAGGTCATGTAATATCTAGCAGGGGCATTGAGGTGGACAAGGAAAAGATTGACATCATATCAAAATTACCTCCTCCTACATCGGTGAAGGGTGTGAGAAGTTTTCTAGGGCATGCAAGGTTTTACAGAGATTCATAAAAGATTTCACTAAAATGTCTAGATCTCTTTGTGCGTCATTGTCTAAAGATGTTGAGTTTGTGTGGACAGAAGAGTGCATGAATGCCTTTAGTCTTGTGCTCACATATGCACCCATTATGATGGCACCTGATTGGAACCTCGCATTCGAGCTCATGGGTGACGCCAGTGATTATGCTTTGGGAGTTGTTCTAGGTCAGATAGTTAACAAGGTACCTCATGCAATTTATTTTGCCTCTAGAACTTTGAATGATGCTCAGCTTAATTATTCTACTACTGAAAAAGAATTATTAGTTGTTATATTTGCTTTGGAGAAGTTTAGGTCCTACTTGATTGGTTCTAAAGTTATTGTTTTTACTGATCATGCTGCTTTGAGATTTTTGTTTGATAAGAAAGATGCTAAGCCTAGGTTGATTAGATGGGTGCTCTTACTGCAAGAATTTGATCTTGAGATTAAGGACAAGAAGGGTAGTGAGAATGTGGTTGTAGATCACTTGTCCAGATTACTTCATGATGAAGAAGGGAACAAGCTTCCCTTGGGTAAAAAATTTCCAGATGAGCAGTTATTTGCAATTGATTTATAACTTCCATGGTATGCAGATATTGTTAATTATATAACTACTAAGGTTTTTCCTCTAGGTATGTCGAGCCAAGGAAGGAAGCGATTAGTGTCTATGTCTAGGCACTACTATTGGGTCAAGCCCTACTTGTTCAAATTTTGTCCCTATCAAGTTGAAAACCAAGTCCCTATCATGTCACTGAGACAAGTCCCAAGTCTGCCGACCGAGTCCATGGCGTGTCCGTGCCGAGTCCCAGACGGCGCCTAAACTGTGTCCTATGACATGTCCAGGACATACCCTTGGTGAGCCAGCGGTGCACTGATGTGCCTGTGACGTGCCAAGTGCGCCTTCCTCCGCCCTTATGCGGTTTTGATCAACTAGTGATATGCCTCAGAAGCGCAGTGTTCCAGGGTGTGTTCCAGAACGTGTCAAAATCGTGCTCCAGGATGTGTGTACGCCTTAATTAGGGCGTATTTTTGTGATCAGGTGTCTCAGCATGCTTTTGAGTGAGCCCTGGACCATAAACCATCAAGTTACATTGCAAACCATCCCTAGACATGGTTTGGGCCAGGTGCTTAGGTTCAGGGCATGCCAAGTTTCCATAATGCTGAGATTTGATGCTAGAATATAAGAGAATTTGATCTCATAGTTATGATCCTGTATTCATATGTAGCAATTATCAATGGACGTTGGTTTGTTAGGCAAAGCCTAGGTTCAACTAACATGCGGTTCCTACTTGTGTTTGCCTGCATAATGTCTGAATTTTCCATAGAGCTTAATGATCTCTAGGTGTTCATTTAACTTGCAGGAAGTTCATGATTAGATGACATGAAGAGAATGGTTTGAAAGTGACTCGAAGTTTAATTCAATAGACTCAGGGAAAATAATAGGATTAATTAGTGCCCTACATAATTAATTCTAGACATTATCATCCACTAGTTTGTAAAGAAATTTCTGAAAATTAATTCATGTGCATATGTTTGGTTTGTGGAGATTGAACCTTTAGCTATTTTCTCACCATCAACCTTACCTTAGATTTCATTACATTTGCATTAGTTTCGTCAGATTAAATCCAAATCTCACAATTCTCCCCCCAATCACTTTATTTAGTTATCTTTTCTTTTTCCCTTCATGTTAGTTAGCAAGCCCTCTAATCCCTACCGTAGAACGACCCTTGCTTATCCTATACTACTACAACTTTTGCAGGGTATTAAATTGTGTGTTAGTAATTAGCACATCACTGAGGAGGTGAGGGATTCTTGCATTAGTTTGAAGGGAAATAAGGCTCATGGTCCATATGGTTTCCATGCCCATTTCTTCCATTTTGCTTGGCCTAGGATTGGTGCTGATGTTATTAGGGCAGTGATGGAGTTCTTTCAGTCAGGAAAGTTGTTGTCGAAATTGAATTCTACCATTATTTCTTTGATCCTGAAGGTTCCTAATCCTTCCTCTATGGGAGACTATAGGCCTATTTCTTGTTGCAATTCCCTTTATAAGGTTTTCTCCAAAATTATTGCAAATCGCATTAAGCCAGTCCTTCCTTCGATCATCTCCTCTCATCAAGCTGCCTTTTTGGGAGGCCGAAGTATTGGGGATAACATCTTGCTGGTTCAAGAGCTCTTGAAGGGGTATCACTTAAATGGAGGGACTCCTAGATGTACTATTAAGTTGGACATCCGGACATCCGGAAAGCCTATGATACGTTAAATTGGGATTTCCTCCTCCAAGCTCTCTCGGCTCTTTGTTTTCACCCTAGGCTAATTGGGTGGATTAAGGAGTGTATCACGACTCCTAGGTTCTATGTTGCTGTCAATGGTGAGCTAGCGCGTTTTTTCAAAAGTAAAAGGGGCCTTTGGCATGGCGACCCCTTGTCTCCTTATCTGTTTGTTATAGCGATGGAAGTTTTCACCCGGTCCTTATTAGGCAGAGTCTCTCGTTCTCCTCCGTTCAGGTATCATTGGTAGTGTGACAAGGGTTGGAATTACCCACCTTTCTTTTGTTGACGATATGATGCTTTTCTCTTTCGGGAACATGGACTCTGTGTTGGTTATTAAGGAGGCTTTGGAGGATTTTGGTCGCTTATCGGGGTTGTGTGTTAAGGCCTCTAAGAGTAATGTGTATTTGGCTGGGGAGCAACAAGTTGAGGCTAACATTATTTTGAGTTCCCTGGGTTTTCAAGTTGGAAGCTTTCCCTTCAGGTACCTGAGTGTCCCTTTGATTACCACTAAACTCAATTTTTCCGATTGTAGGCCTCTGTTGGAGCGTATTACTAGCAGGATTCTTAGTTGGGAGCATCGCCCTCTTTCCTTTGCTGGCCGGATTCAGCTTATAAAGTCGGTTCTCTATAGTCTCCAAGTGTTTTGGGCTTCTCACATGTTCATTCCTAAGAAAATCCTTAGGGATATTGAGCAAAAAATTAGGTGCTTCCTTTGGTCTGGGAAGGAGTCAGGAGCGTATTGTGCTAAGATTGCTTGGAAGTCGATGTGTAAGCCTCGTGATGAGGGTGGGCTTGAGATTAAGGATTTGCATATGGGGAACCTTTCCTAGAAGGCTCGTCACATTTGGTCTTTTTTCTACTGTTCTCGGGCGAGTATTTGGTGTGATTGGATTAAGGTGCACTTGGAAGAAGAAGTAGAAAAAGGAATAAATATAGTGATAATTTGATTCTTCGTCACCGTAGTAAATATGCGAGAAAATAGAATTTTTTTCTTCATCTTTACTAAAAATAGATAAAAACAAAAATAGGAGTAATTAATTGTGACACGTTCACTAAAAAAAAATCCTTTTGTAGCGAATCATTTATTAACAAAAATAATTACACTTAACACAAAAGCAGAAAAATAAATAATAGTAACTTGGTCCCAGGTTAACTGAAAGACTCTACTGAGACAAAGATGGGTTGTCAAGAAGGTAGAGGACGTAGGATGGGCAGTTGGTCAGATATTGTATGGATAGTACATGGACGGTAGTTGGAGTCGGCAGCTCTCCTAGGGTTCCCTCATCTGGGATCCCTGGGGAAGAGGGTCAGGTTGGCCCTTGCGAACAGCTTGATTTCTATCGAAATTCTTTTTGTATGATCACTACGCTCGTCTTAATAGCTAACTAAATGGGTTTGCTAAATCTTAACCCAAAATCTCTCCACAACAAAAAAACTTAACGCTTATTAGAAAACTAACTATGAAAATATTGGCATAAATCTCTTTAGTGCATCACTGAAATTGTGTTATATATTATATAAATTTTTTTTATATTTTAGATTAATAAGAAAAAATGCTAGTTACAACCGTTACGTTTTAGGAGAGCATAAAAGAATAACCTACGAAAAAACACATTATTAGTTCAGTTAAATAAAATTGACATCCTAAAAAAATAAGTAAAAAGATAATAAGAATAATAAATTTTATTAATTAAAACGTTTAAATCACTAATTTTTAAACAAGTTTTTATACTATGGGAGCTGGCCATGCCCGAAGTCATTACCTTAACCGAAAAGGGGGGGATGCCGAAGGCAGGGCTAGTGACTGGACTGAAGTCGTAACTAGGTAGCCGTACTGAAAGGTGCGGCTGCATCACCTCCTTTTTAGGGAGAGCTAATGCTTGTTGGGTATTTTGTTTTGACATTGCTTCACACCCAAAAACAAGCGAGCTACGTCTGAGTTAAACTTGGAGATGGAAGTCTTCTTTCATTTCTCGACGGTGAAGTAAGACTACGTACGTTCATGAGCTTATAGTTCCTCTTGCTCATGGAATTGGCATAAGCTATTGAAGCTCCGGCCGTTGGTTAAACCTTTGATCAAAGCTCGGGTGGGGGATCGGGAAAATGTTTTTCTTTGGCAAGATAATTGGCATCCCCATGGCCCTCTACTTGATCGTTGGAGTGAGTTAGAGATCTTGCTTTCAGGGATTGATAGAAATGCCTTGTTGTCTTCAGGTATAAGAAAAATAATGGGTGGATGTGGCCGGTTTCCTCCTGTACTTGTGTGCAGGAGGTGTTTGCCAACATTGTCCTTGCTCCTGGCTCTGAGGATCGTTTTCAGTGGGAGCCCGGCGTCAATGGGGTGTACTCTGCCTTTTCCATGTGGGACTACATTTGGGAGCATGACCATAAGGTTCCTTGGAGCCATGTTGTGTGGTTTTCAGAGGCCATCCCTAGAACTTTTTATCCTTTGGTTAGATATTAACCAACGCCTATCCACCCTGGAGAGGATCAGCAACTTCACCATAAATTCTCCTCTTACTTGTTTGTTGTGTGGGGCTGTGCGTGAGAGCCATGATCATTTGTTCTTTGATTGCCCGTTTAGTGATTGAATTTGGAGCCGCGACCTTGCGTGCTGCAGGAGGCCGTGGACCTCTGTTCCTTGGCTGGAGCTTATTGGAAGTGCTGCTGGATGTTGGAAGGACAAGTCCCTATATTTGTTTGTGCTTAAGCTCCTATTGGCGTGTTCTATTCACTGCATTTGGAAGGAGAAGAATTCTCGTGTGTTTTCTAATCGGAGGAAGTCACCTTCATTAGTTTTTCTTGAGGTGTCAAATTTGGTCAGAGATTGTTTGAGCACTATTGTGATTAAGCCATCTAGGGCTAGTGCTCGAGTGATCTTAAATTGGAATCTTGCGGCTTAGCCACTGATGTCTGTTTGTAGTTAGGTTGTTGCTGTCCTTCTGGGATGGCTTAGTCGCTGCTTTTGATTCTTGGGAGTTGCTGTCTGTTTTGTTTTCCCGGTGTTCTCTTTGTCTCTGTTGGGGTTCTCCCCTTTTATTAATATGTTGATTTATAAAAAAAAAAAGATACTAGTATAATATGATTTCATATCACCACTGAAAATGAACATATACTAGTCTTCAAGCATCCGTATCTATGCTAGTGTTTACAGTAATAACAAAAACAATTTGGCCATCAAACCTTTGACATTACAAAGTGATTACAACTCTTTTTGACCTAAAAGAGAATTTCATTGATAATGGAGAAAAGGTTACAAGCTGGGGCTATCCCGAAGCCTCATTAAAACCTTGCCATAAAACCTGCTAATCGAGAAAATCCGGTTAAGGAAAAAGAGTACCCCACCCCAAACAATAAGTCAAACATGCCACAGAAGCTAAAAAGCTTTAAAAACCATACTTGCTCCTCAAAATAAGCAATACAAGCTCAGGCAAGAAACTAAACCAACCTACCCCATCACCAGCGGCTGTTTGCAAAGTAAACTGCAAACCAACCCCAACCCCTTAAAGCATCGTCCTCATTGCAGCTATTCGTTCGCTTGTACCTGAGCCAGCACCATCTGTTTGAGTGCGCAACCCCATCTTGGCCAGCTCATGAGCCACTCCGTTAGCCTCCTGGCTTCGAAACACCGCCCTAAGCTTGTCAGATTACTGAACATCCAACCAATGTCAGTGATAACCACACTTGCACTATTCCAGCATTGATTGCCACCCAAAATCAGGTCCACAACCAGTTTGGAGTCAATCTCCACAATCAAATTTTCAATGCGTAAGGCTCCTACCACCATCAAACCCCTTCTGACTCATCAAAGTGATTACAACTCTTAAAATAACTTCTTATACTCATCAAATAATAATATAAGAAAAATTTTCTTTTACTAGAAGATCAGAAACTTTATTAATAACGAATAAAGACACTAGCATCAGATGCTAAGGTGTCAAACAACCAATCCGTCCCTAACTCATCCCAACAATGGTATCCACCAGTCTTAGAAACAAAACCAGCTACAAGGTGAGCAACTCTATTAGCTTGCCTGGAACCATAAACAAATTGAACCCTCTCCAGTCTCGAGGCCATTGCATGGATATAAAAAATAATACAGTCAAGATTAGCCTCACCATGGTTCTGGCCAAGAAGGATCTGGACCAGTCCCAAAGCGTCAGACTCCAGCACCACCCGCTCGTGGCTAGCCAGCAAACAATGGGAAAGGGCACTACGCATCGCCTCTTCTTCAGCCACCATACTCGACTTCAGACAAAGACCCCCTGTCCCTCATGCAGACACCAGTAATCCAAAACTATCCCGGATAGCCCAACCAACCACTCCGCTCGCCGTGTCTCGACACCAAGCACCATTACAATTAACCTTTAGGAGGCCCATGGCCGGTTTCCTCCAAATATTCATCGTCCATCATCACTCGGATCTGGCGGTCTAGGCTGTGAGAAATGTCCGCCTAATGCCAGATCTCCAAGCTTCCGGAATTCCGACACACCCTTGAGGAGCTCGGCAATGGCCTCCTCCAGGTGAATAGGATTCCCCTCAAACACCATCCGATTCCGACATTTCCATATTCTCCAAAGTCCAAATGTGAGTGCCTGAATCAGTTCCACCATATGGGGAAACCGGTGAAATTTAGTAATCAGGTACTTCCATATACCCTGAAAATCAGCACCCTCCAAAGCACATACATCAAGCATAAGGGGGCTTCCAAACCAGAAAACCTTGGCGAAGGGGCAATGAAAAAGTAGGTGGACCTAGGTTTCCACATCAAGACCACATACCGGGCAAACCGGATCCCCCATCAACCATCGCCGCACCAAGTTGGCTCAGACCGCCAATGCACTGCTGCATCCCCTCCAGATTAATTGCTTAAGCTTCAATGGCACCTGCATCGCCCATATGTGACTCCACTGCAGACCCTCATCCAACAAGGAGTTGGACTCCCCCTCCCCACGTCTACCTAGCTCCCCATTTGTGTGTAGATACAAGGCAACCCCATACGATGACTTCACCGAATATCATCCAATGGTGGTAAAATGCCACATCCACCTATTACCTAAGCCACACCGGCTAAGAGGTAACCGAAGTATAGCATGGGCCTCCTCATGCCGAAAGCATCGAGTTATCAGCTCAGCCTTCCAAGTGTGAGTATCCTGATCAATTTAATCTTTCACAGAATAAGGAATATCAGGGTGGGAAGAGGTCACCTTGAATTGGTATGGAATTGGCACCCACAAATCAGATGTAGCCTGTACTTGCGTACAATCCCCAATCCTCCACCACAAGCCCGCCTCTAGTACTTTCTGACCTTGAAGAAGCCCTTTCCACCCCCAGGAGGACCTACGGCCTACCTGTGCCTAGAGGAACGAGCCTTTAGGGTAGTACTTATCTCGCAACACCTGGGCTAGGAGCAATGCTAGATCATGAATAATGCGCCAGCCAATCTTCCCCAGCATTGCCAAGTTGAAGCACTCCAAGTCTCGGAAACCAAGCCCACCCACTTTCTTTACTCATGACACTTTCTTCTAGGCAACCTAGTGGATACCCCGTTGGTCATGCTGTTTTCCCCACCAGTAGTTGGCAATTAACTTCTCAATGTCCCAACAAACCTCCACTAGAAGCTTGAAACACGACATGGCATAGTTAGGCATGGCCATGGACACCACCTTGATCAAAATCTCCTTCCCCGCTGGGGATAGAAATTGCTCTGACCACCCCTGCACCCTGCTAGCAATTCTATTTCGGACTTCATAAAAAATAACCTTCTTCGATAGACCAAAATCCGCTTGGAGTCCAAGATATTTCCCAAACCCGTCCTGTGTCGTAATCTGGCATCTCCGAGCCAGCCTCCCCCGTAGGCGTCTAGGGAAATTCCCCCCAAAGAATAATGAACTTTTCTCCAAATTAACTAGCTGGCCAGATGCCACAGCATAACAATCCAGGATATTCTTTACAACATCAATTTGCCAGGCCTTAGCCCGACAAAAGACAACCGCATCATCAACAAAGAACAGGTGGGTGATGCGCACATTACTGGACTCAAGAAGGCGAAATCCGTGAAAGCCCCCCTCCCCCTACCGACGCCGGAAGAGGGCGGATAGTCCTTCCGCACAGACCAAGAATATAAACGGTGACATGGTATCTCCCTGTCTAAGCCCCCGGCTAGGGGAGAAATAACCCGTTTCTTCCCCGTTGACCAATACACTATAAGAGACCGAAGACATACATTCATACACAAAGCCACAGAACCGGTCATCCACCCCAATTCCCTTAAGCATGTCAATCACAAATTTCCACTCCATCCTATCATATGCCTTTGCCATATCCAACTTGAGAGCCACATTATTGTCTTCCCGTTGCCCAGGAAGCTTCATCGAGTGGAGAAGCTCATGGACAACAAGAATATTCTCTTGTATTTAGCGACCCGCCATGAAGGCTGACTGATTGACACTGATAATCCGATTAAACACCAATTTTAAACGATTAGTAAGGAGTTTCGAAATGACCTTATAGATGACATTGCACAAGTCAATTGGCCGCAGCTGGGACATCTTGGTTGGGCTAGGAACTTTGGGAATCAAGCAGAGATGCGTATAATTGATTTTCCTCAGCAACCGTCCGGACCTCCAGAAATGCGTCACCATTTCAAAAATATCCTCCCCCACCACCTCCCAATTTTTTTGGAAAAAGCCTCCGGTGAATCCATCTGGTCCAGAGGCCTTAGATGGATTGATCTGAAACATCACCCTTTGCACCTCATCCCGAGTGATGAGAGTCACAAGAGCCTAATTTTCCTCCAGCGTGACTCGCCACCCAATAGACTCTAAGATGTCCGAACATGGAGAGGGATCAGTAGTAGTGAACAGTCGATCAAAATACTCCACCACAACATGATTCATTTGGGGTCCCTCTTCTACCCACTCCCCTTCTCGGTTTTCAAGACCACGAAGTCGATTGAACCTTCGCCGTTTAACTGTGGAAGCATGGAAGAATTTTGTGTTTTTATCCCCCTCCTGTAACCAATTCACCCGAGACTTTTGTTTCCAGTAGCACTCTTCTTCACGGATTAACCGTTTCAGCTCAACCTCTTTATGCCGTACCCACACACCATCAAAGGAGGCTTGGACATAAGCACTATGTAACTGCCTCTGTACTTCCTCAATAAGCACCTTGTTGTTTCGCTGATTCCTCCTTCTCCACCCAAGAAGACCCGATCGCACTCCCTTCAATTTCCCATAGACCTGAAATGCTTTTGAGCCTTTGGTCTCCCGGTTCTAGCACTCCGCAATCATCCGCTTGCACGCCTAGTCATTCCCCCATCTAGGGTCAAAAACAAACCACCCCTTCGGCTAGCGCAAAGACGGAGAAAGACATAGGTGCATAATCAGATGGTCAGATCCTTCCACAAGAATGTGATGAAGAGTCGCAGCGGGGTATAACTCCACCCACTCCGCTGTGGCCAAACCTCGGTCCAATCGAGCTTGGATGAATCTCGTGTCCCTCTTATTCCTCCATGTAAACGGGTGCCCTTGGTACACCAAATTGAGTAATCGGTTATCCGCCACAAACTCCCGAAAAGAATGCATTGAATTTTCTGTCCAAATAAGGCCCCCCTCTTTTTCAGTGAAAGATAACACATCATTAAAATCCCCTAGCAGGAGGCACAGATCCCCACACCTGGCTATCCGAGTCCCCAAATGTTACCATTGGTCTGCTCGGATCTTGTCATCTGTACTTGCATATATATAGAAAAAAACGCCAAGTATAACCAGAAATAACATCCTTTATTAAAACTTCAATAATAAATTCTCCATATTTAACGAACATAACTTGTTGAACATCCTTCCAGAAAATGTATAGGCCACCACTCAAACCCCGTGGCTCAACAGCGTGCATGAAAGGCAATCGTAGCTTATTTTTTAGAAACTCAAATCGTCTGCTATTATTTTTCGTCTCCAATAGAACCACCATATCCGGTTGGTGCAGCAAAGCTTGATCCACCAGGTTATGAACTGTCAACGTACCTCCGATACCCTGACAGTTCCAGCATAGAACATTCATGGTGATTGGGAAGAGGTGGACCCTGCCCCCCTTCGCTCAAGAGACCCATTTAGGTCTGTCCCGACCACCTGAGAAACACAGACTTCCACCCCACACTCTAGCCGTCTCCGTCTAGCCACCCCAGCCCTCCCACTCGATAAGGCACCCGTACCTTCCATTTTCTCCCGACATCGCTTCCCCCTGCCCTGGCTTTCCACCCTTCCGGTCACGATAAAAGGGATAAGCTGGAAGGGATCCGACTGCTGGGAAGCATGGACCTCATTATCTGCATCGTCTCCTGCCATTCTACTCGGTGGCAGTAGCACCTCCTGCACATAACCTGACACCTCGTCTGCACCGTCCCTTGAGACTAGAGTGGTACCTCCAGCCATAGGCTGTAAAGTAGGGACCCCGACCTGCGGAACCCGCCTCGAAGTGTCTCCTCCTTCCATCTACCCCATCACATCATCCCCTTGGCCGGTCACCCCTCCTTGATCCCTAACTCGTCGAGGGTTTTCTAGACCACCATGAAGACACCTGCCCCTGCCAATCAATCCAGCATCAAATACTGCCGATAGGACCCGTGTCCTTCGGTCATCTTCCTCACGTTGCTTGCTGATCGCCGCAGCCAATCCCGAGGCGACCCCATCGCCTCGACCACGCCCCCGGCCTCCTAACCCGGAATTCTCCCTGCCATTGCCCGGGCGACAGAAAACACTTCACAATGGTCGACCCCGGAGATCCATCGCTGCCTCCAAACCCCAGAATGCATGACCCCGAATCTCCCCCTCACCCTCCATCAACAAAGAGGCACACCTTCGGGTATTCTGGCCTAAGGAACCACACACCAAATAGTACACTGGTAGCATCTCATACTTGAACCCCACCCAAAGTTGTCCTTCCGCCGGAAACTCCACAAATGTCCCTCGCATCAGGGGATCATCCAATATATAGGATTTTCCATTAATATGCAGTGAATACACCTCATAATAAGAACATGACTACATTTATAGGTGGAAACCTTATGCTGTCATGCCCCCAAATCCACATTCTATATTATACGGAACTATAACACGTGTATTTGCAGCGTGAGTTGGAAAAATTAAAATTTTCTTCTTTCAAATATGAAAGAATAAGAATATTTCAAATTCGAACATTTATTATAAAAATTATACATGCATAAAACTTTTACAACAGCGGAAAGACGAAAAGTAAGAATACTGAAATATCGAGACAAAGTTTTTAAAACGAAAATTAACTTATAAATATTGTTTTGTTTACAGCATAGCTAGTAAAGATCGCCCCGTCCCCATTTTTCTACTAAATACATGAGAAAACAAAGGTGTAGCATCATGAGTTACACAAACCCAGTAAGCACAAATGAAATCAATTTATGATATATAGGCTTGATAAGTGAATTACGTATTTTAACCACAAATCACTAAGAATTGTCTAGGTAATTTCACATATCATAACATGTAACATAACATATACTTGGAATGCATAATAAGGGAAACTCATAAATAGAGAACTGGTAACATAACATAACTCCCATATTATACAGGATTAGCTACATCATATTTGGGTTTACACCTACCCAGACATTTATACTTAAAGATTCGACTTCTTAAACCTAGTAAGTATAATAGTGACTATCTAAAGGGACTATGCCCATAGCTAAACCTCTTAACTTCCCAAAGAAACCAGTGTTTCACAATAAGCTTAAGCACCACAAGCCAACAATACGACATTCCAAAATATATAGGTTAAATTGGAGCAATAGTCCCTGAATTTTACAGTAAGTTTAGAAACCGTCCCTATACTTCTAGTGTCCTCCGTCCCTGAACTTTATCATAATAGTTGATTTAGTACCTCTGTCAACAATTCGAACGGAATTCGTGAGAAAAATGCACTTGAAATCCCCTTGAATGGACGGTTTCGCCCTTAATTTTAACGGAACTAAATCAACTATTGTGACAAATGTCAGGGACGGGGGACACTAATATTGAAGTTTAGGGACGGTTTCTAAATTTATGGTATAGTTCAGGACTATTGCTCCAATTTAGCCAAATATAGATTATATCATAAGTTATGAATGAATGACAATTAATGTAGATACTTCCCACCAAATCAAGTTAAGAAACCACAGTTTAGACTTATAAAAGAAATCTTCGAATTATCAAGAAATATTGAAAGATATTTGAAGCATTGGGAGTGAAGAACAATGAAGGTGAACAAGTATTATCATCTCCTGTATTTGGGGACTGATTTCTTCCTCGGTAACATTTATCTTTTTACAATACTTTACATATTTAAAGTTAAATTGACAATCTTCGAGTTGATATATGGAACGTAAAAATCCATAGCAATGAAAGAGATACAAGGTTTGAAAGTTCAGTAAAAAGCAGTTTAGTTTGTCTTGGACCACTCTGTTTCGGTCCTTGATTTCTAATTCTGTATGGTCCATTGTTCACCAAAATTTCCATATTTGTAGTTCAATAAACAAGCTTTAATTTGATATAAAGAACATAGAAATCCGTTAAGAAATGAAAGAGATACAAGGTTTGAAAGTTCAGTAAAAAGCAATTTAGTTTGTCTTGAACCACTCTTATTCGGGCCTTGATTTCTAATTCTGTGTTACTCCGTTCGATACCAAAACCTCCAGATCCAAATTTTAGCTAAAGAGCTTCAAAATGATATATGGAACATAGAAATCCATCCAAGAATTCAGTAAGTTACAAAGGTTGAAAGTTTCAAAATCTAGCTTTTCATTTCGGGGTTTTCCAGCAGTGTACTGATTTTACTGTTGCCATAAAATTTTAATTTCTCAATCTTTTTAAATGATTCAAACCAAAATTTAATAACTTTTCATGTAACTTAATATGGTATAATATTTTAACAATAACACAATCATTAACAATACGAAATTCTTATTTTTACAGAGATGATGTCTTTTAAGCTTTTATGGTGTTTTTCATGATATTTCAAAATTTGTAAACAAAGAATCATAAGGTAACTTCTTAGGTAATTACAGAAAGATGAAGGTTGTGAAAGTGAGTATCTAAGAGCCTTAAATCCAGGCTTTGGCCACCCAAAGTGAGAGACTTCCTTCAAGAGTGTTGATTCCCAAATTTTCCCTCTTTCTCATATCACAGATTTGGACTAAAATTTGGAGATGGATTTGAACTGAATCTCCATTCTATTTATTGGCTAAATCTGGTTGGGATTGGACAATTCAGTTTGGCTTGTTTGGGTTTTGTTACTTCTCTCAAATAAGAGAAGTGATGGTTTATGATGCCTTGGAGATTTTAGTGAAATTTGAGAGAGATTTGATCTGCAGCAGAGTTTAAAGGGTAGATATTTTTCCTCCTTTATTTGTTTATTTATTATTACTTTTTTTATTCCTAATCCCTAAGGCAACAAGGGAAATTTAGTCTTTTGATAACAAATTCTTAAAATTTCTCGAAAACTTCCGAATTTTGCTGAATGAAATCCTATTCTTATCAAAGACCAAAATTATGTAAGAATGTTCATATAACATATAGAGATATGATTCGTGAAACAAGAATAAAAGGACCCTACAGTGCAGTACAATACTTATTGGTTCAGGTTGTTACAGTCTACCCTACTTAAAAGAAAATTCATCCTCGAATTTACGTACCTTGCTCCTCTAAAAAATGTGGAGATTTTCACTTTATTTCTGATTCGAACTCCCAAGAGGCTTCATTCTCATCATGATGATTCCATTGTATCTTTACTAATGAGAGTTCCTTCATGCGGAGTTTTCTTATTTCTCGATCTAAGATACACACATGTGCTCGTTGTAGGTATACCCCTTAGAGAGTTCTAAGGTACTGTGATTGATGACGTGCGATTTGTCCGGTATGTACTCCCGCAACATGGAAACATGAAACAAATTATGTATGCTGGATAGGTCTAGGGGCAGCACCAATCGATAAGATAAATTACTAATCCACTCGAAAACTTTGAAAGGTCTAATATATCGTGGAGAGAGTTTGGTTTTCTTCTATCCGAAATGTATCGCTCCTCGAATTGGAGATAATTTGAACAGAACATAATCTCCATATTGGAACTCGACATTCCTTCAATGTCGGTCTGCATAGTTCTTCTGTCGAATTTGTGCAGTTCTTAAACGCTGATTGATTACAATGATGACCCATGTAGCTTGCTTGACTATATCAGGTCTTGGAAGGATATTTTCTCCAACTTTTGTCCAACAGATCGGCATGCGGCATGGCCTTTCGTAAAGAGCTTCAAAGGGTGCAAGTTCAATACTTGAGTTGTAGCTATTGTTGTAAGAAAACTCGACCAAATACAAATGCTCTTCCCAACTTCCACCGAAATCCAAGATGTAAGATCTCAGCATATCTTCCATTACTTGGTTGACTCTTTATGTCTATCTGTCTGTATAAGGATGAAACGCTGTACTCATCTCCAGCTTCGCCTCCATTGCTTTTTGCAAGCTTTCCTAAAATCTTGACTTGAAACGAGCATCACGATCGGATACTATTGAAACAGGGACTTTGTGTAGAGTTAGAATTTCTTTAAAGTACAATTTGCTCAGAACGTCGATAAAATCAATCATCTTTATCGGCAAAAAGTGTGTTGATTTGGTAAGGCGATCAACGATTATCCATATATCGTCATTACCCCTCTGAGTCCTTGGCAATCCTGTGATGAAATCCATAGTTATGTGCTCTCATTCCCATTCAGTGATTTTAAGGGGTTGCAACTGTCCCCCATTTCGTACACATTCAACTTTTACCAGTTCGCATGTGAGGCACTGGAAAACATACGTGGAGATTTCCGTCTTCATATTATACGACCAGAAAGTTCGTCGAATATCTTTGTACATTTTTGTACCTCCTGGGTGGACAGCAAACTTGTAGCGATGAGCTTCCTGTATTACTTCTTCTTTTAGCTCCGAGTCTGGTATGCATAGTCCTCCTCTAAAGGGCATTCCTCCATCTAGATTAATACTCCAATCTTCAAGGCATGTCTCTTTCCTTTCTTGCACGTATTTAAGAAGTCCTTCATCTTCTCCTTGTGCTTGCATGACCCACGTGAATAAAGAAGGTTGTGTTGCTAGAGTTCCAAAGAAGATTCCTTCCGTGTTTGGAGAGGGACAAATATTGTGTTCGATTAGAGTTTCCAACATGCTACAATTTTCCCTCAAGACTAGAGCAAGATGACTTCGAGGCTTTCAACTTAAAGCATCAGCCACCACGTTTTCTTTTCCAGGGTGGTATTGTAGGGTAAAGTCTTAATCTTTTATGAGCTCCATCTATCGTCGTTGTTGCATGTTCAAATCCTTTTGAGAGAAAATATACTTCAGCGTCTTGTGATCGGAGAATAAATCGAACTTTTCCCCACAAAAATAATGCCTCTAAACCTTCAAAGCGAAGACAACAGCTGCCAGTTCCAAATAGTGCGTTGGATAATACTTTTCATGTGTCTTTAGTTGTCGATATGCATATGCTACGACTTTTCCATTTCGCTTAAGCACAAAACCAAGTCCTTGATGTGATGCATCACTATCGATGACAAAGGGTATTCCACTTTCAGGAATGGTGAGGACAAGAGCTGTCGTGAGCTTCTCCTTCAACTTCTGGAACTCTTGTGCACACTTCTCATCCCATAAGTGCTTAGTATCCTTCCAAGTCAGCATCGTCACAGGTAACGCAATCTTCGAAAAACATTCAATGAATATTCGATGGTACCCTACCAAGCCAAGGAAACTCCGCATCTCTGTGGGAGTGGTCGGAGCCCTCCCTTACAAGACCAATTCCATCTTGGAAGGGTCCATAGCTATTCCTTGTTGTGAAACTACATGACCTAAAAATTTCACTTGGGGCTGCCAAAAATCGAATATTTTGAATTTTGCATACATGTGGTTCTCCCTATGAACTTGTAGCACAACCTCCAAGTGTTCTGCATGCTCTGCCTTGATTTTGGAATAGATTAAGATATCAGCAATGGAGACGATAACAAAACGATCTAAAAATGGACTGAAAACTTGATTCATCAGACCCATGAATATGGCTGGTGCATTGGTTAGTCCATAGGACATAACCAACCATTCTGGAACACTTGGAGGCTGGTGCACTTATTGCCTATCCCGTGTGTTAAATGCGGTCTTCGCAATGTCTTCTTTCTTGACCAAAAGTTGATCGTATCTGGAAAGCAAGTCAAGCTTTACAATTACTTGTGTGCCCCGTAATTGGTCAAACAAGTCATCAATTCTAGGAAGAGGGTATTTATTTTTATTGGTGATCTTGTTGAGTTTCCGATAGTTAACGCACAAAAGAAGAGACGCATCCTTCTTCTTGACGAACAACACTAGTGCTCCCCAGCTAGAAGAACTAGGGTGGATAAACACTAAATCCAATAACTCCCAGAGTCTTGCAATTCCTTTAACTCCATCGGCGCCATTCTATAAGTGGTAACTTATATTGGCCATGCTTTGTGTACCAAGTCAATATTAAATTCGACTTCTCTCGTTGGGTGTAGGTGAGTGATTTCCTGAAAGACATCTTCAAAGGTATTTACCACCAGAGTTTGGTCTACCTGTGGTGTTGGGTTTCTGATTTCAATTTGGTTGAGGATTCTAGTGGAGAAAGATTTGGTGACTGGAATGGCTTGAATTTTTCTGATTGGTTGGTCTGGAATTAAGAAAGTTATGATTCTCTTATGGCAATCTAAGAGAGCATGGTATTTGACTAACCAATTCATTCCAAGAATTATATTAAATCTTTTCATGTTAAGGTTATGAGGTTTAAGGGAAATTCTGCATCTAGGACATACACAGGACACAACCCTATAACTTGATCATACCGTCTTCCACCTGTCAGGCAAAGGATTTAAATACTAATCTCATATCCAAACAGTCCAGAAAACAACGCAACCAATTCACCAACAAGTCCAAACAACCAAACACGAAAAATAATTTACAACAATCCCAAATGTTTTATTAGAGCAATTAGGTTGGAAAGATAAATGTACAAGCCTAACAAACCCTACTCGAAGATCGTAGGTAATAGCGCAACTGGAAGTTAATGCCTCCGCCTCAAGATGTGCCCTCGCCAAACTCAACAGCCTGCAAGGGACGTAAAACAAGGATAAGTATGAGTGGACGAAAATAATAATGTTTAAAACACAATTTCCAAGGAAAACATAACCTTGCCATCCCTCCGTAAGTAAAATCATGCATGCATAATGTAAAATAATTTTGAAGTACCAAATTAAATTAAATAATCACAGAAGAACTTATCGAAGAGCCATTTCAAATTTAAAACCCGTCGGTATCCAATTAAATCCGTGCAATATAAAAACAATATGTGGTCCACAGTTATGCTTCAAACCCCACCTCGAAAGAGCTTAAAAATCAATCCTACGAACCTGGACATTTAAACCATGAAAACATTCCACCATCCTCTAAAGTAATCCCGAGCCGGAGCTCAATATTCGGGGCAGTCTAACTAGGGTACATGCCCTCTTAACCACTTCCAAAAATATCTTAAGGCAATGGCTAGAAACCAAGAGGTCCAACCCAGGGACCTACTCTTCGCATGACCAAAAATACCTCAAGATCATGCACTCACCTAACCGAAAATACCTCAAGATCAGGTGTCAGAAATACTACGCGCGTAGGTAAGCTCAACGAGCACAAGACCGAAAATACCTTAAGATCATGTGTCAGTGATGAACACGCATGACCGAAAATACCTCAAGGCATGGTCACATGATCGAAAATACCTCAAGGTCATGTGTTAGAAATACATCAATGATCACATGACCGAACATACCTCAAGATCATGTGTGGGAGAAAATAACCCTCAGCGAGCACATGACGAAAAATACCTCGATGTAATGTGTCGGAAAAACAACCCTCAACGATCACAAGACGGAAAATACCTCGACATCATGTTTCGGAGAAAACAACCCTCCACGAACACCTGACGAAAAATACCTCAACATCATGTGCCGGAGAAAAATCATAATAACCGAGGATGGTATACTTAGTGAAGACCGTAATGTATATCCGAAATCCAATTTGAAATCCTTTTTACCTGGACTAAGCCAAAATCATAGAAAACCTGGGCCTGAGCCAAAAATCCAATAAATGAAAATCATAAGCTCGGCCGAAGCCAAAATCCAATAAATCCATAAAACTGAGCCATAGCCCCAAAACCTTGAAAACCATGCAGAAACCCGAATTAGAGAATTCAAGTCATTTCAAAATCTATGAAATCAGATTTAATGCCAAAGATCATCTCAAAATCGTTATCAAGAATCCTTGCCCAAAATAAGTCAATAGAAAAATTATTTCAAATTTCCGAAATTCATAAACGGTATGCAATCTTATAGACTACTTATTCTAATTTACTATAATTCACATTTTATAGAAATTTATTTAAAATACACAATTTATGCATGCATTATATTTTGAAAATCAAAATCCACTCACCTCAATGTCCGAACGAGTCCAAATCCAACTATTCGGTCCCCCGTGACCTTCACTTATCGGGTACTGTTCACTCGTCTGCCGGAAAACCCCAAAACTACCCGATTTTCTAACCTTCATATCTCACTCGTTTCTCAACCAAATTGGATGTTGCAAATCGAAAAACCTTACCTATGGTGGTCGAAAATTGGATGAGAATCTTCGGATCAACTTCCGAGCTTTTCTGCCTCCTCCACAGCCATCCTTAAGCTTCAAGGATGGTATGATTGAGTTCGTGGGATGAGAGGAATGTAGTAGTGTACTTGGTTTGGGTTGAAACATCAAAGAAATTGGGTGATGGTGGTTGTGTCTGTTTATGTATATTTCCTTGGGTATTTTGTGGGTGAGGAGAGAGAGAGTACCAGAAAAATATGGAAATTTAAAGGGAAAAGAGGTAGATATTTTTCCACAAATATCTGAAACTCAATTTACCAAAATGCCCCAAACCTTTTTAGACCCGTAACTTCCTCAAAACAACTCTGATTTTTGCCTGCAGCTTGTCTACGAACTAGTAAATTCGAGACCTACGCGATGATCCAAGAAAAACTTCCAAAAGTATCCCCAAACAAAAAGTGACTTTTGAACCCCGAGGATACAATCGTCATTTTTGAAATTAATTTACGAAAATTCACTAATTAAAAATACGGGTCGTTACAACTCATCCCCCTTAAAGAAATTTCATCCTCGAAATTTGTACCTGTCACTGGAACAAATGTGGATGCTGGGCCCGTATCAGTGCCCCGGCTCCTACGTGGCTTCCTCCACATTATGATTCCTTAGAACTTTAACTAGGGGAATAGTCTTCATGCGCAATACTTTTTCTTTCCAATCTAGAATCTGCATTGGCTGTTCGTCCAATACATGTGATTCATCAAACAGATACTTCTGAAGCATGGAAACATGGAATACATCATAAACTTTTGACATCTCTGGGGCTAAGGCAAGTCTGTAGGCCATTGGGTCTATCCCCTCGATGATCTCATAAGGCTCAAAATAACCAAGACTCAATTTCCCTCACTTACTAAACCTCACAACTCCTTTCCAAAGCGATAATTTCAAGAAAACTTGATCTCCAACCTCAAAAACTCTCTTTTAGCCTTACAGCATTAGGTACGCATAACGGCCGTCTTTAACCAAGGCCCCATCATCCCTAATGGCATAGTCCTGCCTATTTCCTACTTCCAACTCCATTAAGTTGTATCCTAGAATTGGGCTTCAATAACTCGGTCGATCAGAACTGGTCTCACATGAAACTAGCAAGCAAGGATCCCTGGTCATCCATCCCAAGTACAATCCCTGCTCTCTGGAGTTCCACCAACAACGGTAAGTAAATAGTGTGCAAATAAGCCAAGGAACCCATGGACTTCCTACTCAAGGCATCCGCCACTACATTGGCTTTCCCTAAATGATACTCAATGGTGCAATCATAGTCCTTTATCAACTCTAACCACCTCCTTTATCTCAAGTTTAGATCTTTCTATGTGAAGAAATACTTCAAGCTCTTATGATCTGTAAAGATCTAACACTTTTCCCCATATAAATAGTGTCTCTAAATCTTCAAGGCATGTACTATAGCTAACTCTAAGTCGTGTGTGGGGTAATTCATCTCATGAGGTTTAAGTTGCCTGGAAGTATAAGCTATCACATTTCCATGCTACATTAGCACACAGCCTAGACGCCGTAATGACGCGTCACTATATACGTCGAATCCTCCACTATCATCTGGAAGGGCTAACACTGGAGCAGAAGTCAATCTCCTCTGAAGTTCTTGGAAACTCAGTTCACACTCATCATTCCATTCAAACCTAACTCCCTTCCTAGTCAACCGAGTCAATGGAGCGGCTATCGTAGAGAATGCTTCTACGAATCATCTGTAATATCCTGCCAAGCCTAGGAAGCTCCTCACCTCTTAGGCTATCTTGGGTTGTTCCCAATTAACCACTGCCTCTACCTTCTGAGGATCCACATTGATACCTTATGGTGAGATCACATGACCTAAGAATCCCGCACTGGTCAACCAAAACTGACATTTACTAAACTTGGCGTATAGTTGATTTTTCCTCAGGGTGTTCAGTACCAACCTCAATTATTTCTCATGTGCCCTTGCACTCTTCGAGTACACCAGAATGTTACCAATGAACACAATTACGAACCAGTCTAAATACCACCGGAACACCCTGTTCATTAGGTCCATAAATACCACCGATGCATTAGTTAAGCCAAAGGGCATCACCAGAAGCTCATAATGCCCATAATGCGTCCTGAATGCTATCTGAGGGATATCTTCTTCCCAGATCCTCAACTGATGGTACCCGGACCTAAGATCAATCTTCGAAAAATACCTTGCCCTCTTTAACTGTAAAACAGGTCGTCAATCCATGCCAAAATATACTTTTTCCACACCGTAACATAGTTTAATTACCGGTAGTCGATACATAACCACAAACTACCATCTTTCTTCCTCACAAATAACACCGGCGCACCCCAAGGCTATACACTAGGTGGAATGAACCCCATATCAACCAAGTCCTGTAGCTGAGTCTTTAATTCTCTCAACCCTGCCGGTGCCATCCTATATGGTACATGGGATATAGGTTTAGTGCCCGAAAGAAGCTCTATGGTGAACTCGATCTCCCAGTGGGGTGGCAACCTCAGAAGATCCTCCATCCTTAACGGAGTATCCCAAAAATCAATCACGCGAGCTAGATACCCTCACAACCTTTCCTTAATAACTTCGTGGCCATCAAATCCGATATCACACACGAGGGTAAAACTCTCCGGTCTTCCTGAAAAGTAAGCTCCGGCAAACCTGGACTTTGGAATACCATTCTCTTGTCGAAGCAATCAATGGATGCATGATGGGTACTTAACCAATCCATTCCCAAGATCACCACAAAATCGTAAATATCAAAGGGAAACATGTCTGCCTCCAACACATAGCCTCCCAATACTACAGGACAATCTCGTATCACCAGGTTTGCCACTAACACATCTCCGGTGGTGGGGTGCTAATACCTAGATCCTAGCCAATCTGTGACAAGTCTCTATTGGCCAAGACAGCAAAATCCCTAGAAACAAAAGAATGTGTAGCCCCACGGGTCTATTAAAAGTCGAGTATCATGATAAAAAATAGATAACATACAAATCACCACCTCCGATGTAGCTCGGGCCTCCTGCTGCGTGATAACAAAGACTCGAGCCTGAGTACCAAAAGATCGCCCGCGGCCCCTCCGACTCCCAGTGGCCCTGCTGACCCCACTCGACTGGGTATGGCTCCCTGCTGCAGTACCTGTTGTCTGTGATGCTCTATGTCCCTGTCCAACAGCCTCTCAACCCAAAAGACTACCATCTGGATAGCATGGGTAATCTCTCTTAAAATTGCTAGTCTCTCCGTAATAGTAACAATTGGGGCCACCAGTCCATCTGGATCCGCCGCTCTATCCTCCAGTCGACTGTACTGAACCACCACTGGAATGGCTATATGACTGCGGCCCTGCCACACAAACCTCGGGAACCTCCCCGCCCAGCACCACTACTGCCTTAACCGGACTTGGCACTCCCAGATGACCCTGAGTTGTAACCGCCTCTTTTAGCTGATCCCTGACTCGAAGCTCCAAAGCTCATCTGATCCCAAAGTCGCATGGAACCACTGGGTTGACCCCTAGGAGGCCAACTCTACTCCACCCTAGTAGCAGCATTCGACAAAGCCCTCAAGGAAGTATGCACCACAGCAGTAACTGCTACTCTAATCTCTTTTCTTAGCCCATATTGCACTATGATCATGTTCCCATGTCTCAGCTATAAAAACTTACCCTCCATGGCATCCCGATACGATCGAGGATAAAATTGCTCAAGGAAACGCTCTCGGAAGGCTTCCCAAGTAAGGGTATGGTCATTCCAGCCCATCATAACCAAGGCGTACCACCAACGGTATGCAAAGACATTCAGTTAAAAAGTGGCCACTCATACCTTATCGCCCGGAGGGCAGCTGTGCCCAACTCACCCGTAAGCACTGTGGCTCCCAGCCTCTGGGCCCTCTCTATATCGGAAACCTTAGTAGTACCCCTACTATGTAACACGGTTCTCATCGCCCTACCCAACTGATCCAGGGTCTGCTTGAGGTCGTACTCAATCACGGGATCCTGTGCATCCCGTACTTTCTCTGCCTCTTCCTCACTACTAGGCCTCTGACGAGGCATGCATCTCGGAGGCATCTCACTGAGAAGAGATAAGAATTCGTTAATAACACACAAAACATGCACACTAACTATGCGGTCTGTAGGAATTTAAACCAAAAGCTCTGATACCAAGTTGACATGACCCTTCCCGAATTTCCCCTGGAATCCGTGAAAAGCCCTGCTTATGTCTGACAACCCTTGATATCCCAAATTAATTCCTGAAATACCCTTACTATTTCGTAATTACTCTACGAGAATTCTACTGAGAATCCAGCAGAATCTCCCCTGTAAATTAGTCATACCCTCTTCCACCTGTCAGACGAAGGATTTAAATACTAATCTCATATCCAAAGAGTCCAAAACACAACACAACCAATTCACCAACAAATCCAAACAACCAACCACGGAAAATAATTCACAACAATCCCAAATGGTTTATCAGAGCAATTAGGTTGGAAAGATAAATGTGCAAGCCTAACAAACCCTACTCGAAGATCGTAGGTAATAGCGCATCTAGAAGTTAATGCCTCCACCTCAAGATGTGCCCTTGTCGAACTCAACGGCCAGGAGGGGATGTAAAACAAGGAAAAATGTGAGTGGACGAAAATAATAATGGTTTAAAACACAATTCCGAGGAAAAAAAAAACTTCCGAGTAAAATCATGCATTCATAATGTAAAATCCTTTTTAAGTAGCTAACTAAATTAAATAGTCACAAAAGAACTTACCAAAGAGCCATTTCTAATTTAAAACCCAGCGGGATCCACATAAATCCGCGCAATATAAAAACAATTCGTGGTCCACAATTATGCTTAAAACCCTCCTCGAAGGAGCTTAAAAATCAATCATAAGAACCTGGACTTTTAAACCATGAAAACATTCCACCATCCTCTAAAGTAATCCCGAGCCAGAGGTCAATATCCAGGGTAATCCAACCAGGGGACATTCCCTCATAATCACTGCCGAAAATACCTCGAGGCAATGGCTAGAAACCGAGAGGTCCAACCCGGGGACCTATACTCCGCATGCATGAAAATACCTCAAGATCATGTTGTCACCTGACCAAAAATACCTCAAAATCAAGTGTCAGAAATACTACGCGCGTAGGTAAGCTTGACGAGCACATGACTAAAAATACCTCAAGATCATGTGTTAGAGATGAACGCGCATTATTGAAAATACCTCAATGCATAGTAACATGACCAAAAATAACTCAAGGTCATGTGTCAGAAATACTTCAACGATCACATGACCGAAAATACCTCAAGATCATGTGTTGGAGATGAACACGCATGAACGAAAATAACTCAAGGTAGGGTCACATGACCGAAAATACCTCAAGGCTATGTTTCAGAAATACCTCAATAATCACATGATCGAAAATACCTCAAGATCACGTGTCAGAGATAATAACCCTCAACGAGCACATGATAGAAAATACCTCGATGTAATGTGTCGGAGAAACAACCCTCAACGATCACATGACCGAAAATACCTCGACGTCATTTGTCGGAGAAAATAACCCTCAACGAACACATGACGGAAAATACCTCAACATCATGTGCTGGAGAAAAACAATAATAACCGAGGATGGTATACATAGTGAAAACCTTAATTTAAATCCGAAATCCAATTTGAAATCCTTTTTACCTGGCCTAAGCCAAAATCATAGAAAACCCAGGCCTAAGCCGTAAATCCAATAAATCAAAATCCCGGGCCTGAGCCCAAAATCATAAGCTCGGTCGAAGCCAAAATCCAATCAATCAATCAAAACGGGGCATAACCCCAAAACCTTGTAAACAAGGCTTATACTCGAATTATAGAATTCAAGTCCTTTCAAAATCTATGAAACCGGATTTAGTGCCAAAAATCATCTCAAAATTATTATCAAGAATCCATATCGAAAATAAGTCAATAGAAAAACTATTTCAAATTTCCTAATCAATCTTAAAGACTACTTATTCTAATATAATATAATTCACATTTTATAGTTATTTGTTTAAAAAAAACAATTTATTCATCCATTATATTTTGAAAATCAAAATCCACTCACCTAGAGGTCCAAACAAGTCCAAATCCAACTATTCGATCCCCTGTGACTTTCGGAGCCACCACGCCTATCAAAAATGACAATTGGCAATACTAAACGATCATTATAAACCTAAAAACCGACCCCCTAAATTCTGGGAGTATACACGCGTTCTACCGCGTACATTGTAACTTCAGACGACTAAAACAACCCCTAAATGGTCTCCGATTGATCCGAAACCTCCGCCAAAAGGTTTAGAACGTCGAAAACATTGAAACAAGAGTCGGGGGTACTGTTAACTCGCGTGGGGGGTACTGTTCACTTGCGGGTAGTGTTCATTTGCGGGTACTGTTCACTGGCCGGCCAAAAAACCCAGAACCAACCGATTTTCAAACCTTCATATCTCACTCGTTTCCCAACCAAATTCGATGTTCTAATAATAGATATCTATCTACTTGAGCCAAGGAATCTAAATATGAAGTCTAAATTGAAAAACCTTACCTGTGGTGGCTAGAGATTGGACATGAAGCTTGGGGCCAACTTCCGAGCTTTGCTGCGTCCTCCACAGCCGTCCTTAAGATTCAAGGATGGTGTGGTTGAGTTCGTGGAGATGAGAGGAAGGTAGTACTGTCCTTGGTTTGGGTTGAAACATCAACGAAATTGGGTGATGGTTGTGGTGTGTGTTTATGTGTATTTCCATGGGTATTCTCACGGCAAGGAAGAAGAAAATGTGGGGCGAGGAGAGCGAGAGTACCAGAAACATCTGGAAAATTAAAATGAAAAGAGGTAGATATTTTTCCACACATATCTGAAACTCAATTTACCAAAATGCCCCTAACCTTCTTAGACCCGTAACTCTCAAAACAACTCTGATTTTTGCGTGCTGCCTGTCTACGAACTCGTGAGTTCGAGACCTATGTGATGATCCAAGAAAAACTTCCAAAAGTATCCCCATCAAAAATTGATTTTCGAACCTCGAGGGTAAAATCGTACTTTTCTAAATTAATTTACGAAAATTTACTAATTAAAAATACGGGTCGTTACACAAAGTTTTCACAAATATGGAAGATATAAAGGAATCTGATGCACCAGTATCAAAAAGAACATGAGCATGACTATTGAATAATATTAGTGTACCTTCTATGACCGAATTATCGAGGTGTGGTCTACTATCTTGTTTGGGCGTTGAATAATCCTTTGAGAAGTGCCTCATCTTCCCACAATTGAAACAAGATCTTGGAACCCTTCGTGGTTTTGGACAAGTGTTTGCCAGTTGTTCGGCCGCTCCATAATTGTAACAACTCTGATACCAATCTGTTACACCCAAAATTCACTTTCTACATTATAAGGAAATATGACCTGTGTTTTCGGCGTGAGTCAAACAAATTAAAATTTTCTTCTTTCAAAGATGAAAGAATAAGGATATTTCAAATTCAAACCTTTATTATAAAATTTATACATTCATAAAACTTTTACAGTAGCGGAAAGACGAAAAGTAAGAATACTGAAATATCGAAATAGAGTTTTTCAAACAATGGGGCTAGGTAAGAATACATAAGTAAGAATACTTACCTTAATCCTTAGCATGACTAGCCATACGGTCAGTTAGGTCTTTCACATTAGGCTGCAAAGGGGCTAGGCTCAAGGGATTAAGAAAGAAGGGATTGGAACTAAAGAATTCAGGTTGAGACAAGGCATGAAGTAGCATGACTTGGAATGGGACCTTCCTCTAGATCTTTTGAAAACCCCCTACCATCTTGGCATTTATGCCTTCCATTGAGCTTGACTTCATGAATTGATGCTAGTCCTTGATTTCTGAGTCTCATTGGCTCACTTGGCTTAGTTCAACACTTTTTCTTTCAAGTGTATTTTTCTTTTTTCCGTTTTTTTTCTTTTTGTCTGTTCTTTTCCTACACATAGTTTCTTTTTCTGAACTCATCCAAGGTCATGCAATGATGTGATCCGTTGGCATCACTGGCCAAGAAACATTTTGGCGTAGTTTCGGCATTTGTGGCTCCGACAGGCGCATATGTGGCAAATCCATGAGCAGGCCCAGGGATGTGTCTTGGGACATCAAATTTGGCACATCTAGACTTTGGTAATGGCTCTGGTTTTGCCTGGGGTAGCATTCGTTTGGCATGTCCTTCAACGGTTACCGACTTAGTTCCCAAGCAATGAAGCTTCTCCTTTCTCATTCCCATCATGAACTCAATTTTGCACTGCCTTGTCACCACCTAAGCTATAGGGTATGTCCAAATTGATTGGGTATATTTTGGGTAGATGATGCATAGGGTGATGAACGGAAGGCTAGTGTTTGGCTTCAAAATTGCTTAGGGAGCACACAACAGGGTAAGATAGGGCCTTTAGAGGTTAAGCACACATAGCCTACATCACTTCTTATGGTGGATCACACATCAAACCATGAGCATCTAATTGAGGTTAGTTCTTTAAAGTTCAATGCAAGTATGATGTAATGAGATCAACATTTAGGAACAAAACTGATAAGTGTTTAAAGAGTAGAAACAATGTGAATCACTCAGAAACAATGGCATTTGTTCAGTCATTATTTATACATCATTTTCATGTCCGTAAGTTCCTTTCTTACATGTCTTTTGGATGATTTCGGGCCATAAATAGTTGAAAATGATCAATCTTATGAGACTTGTGCATATTTTGAAAGATAGATAAGTTCTAAGAAGAACGCAAAAAGAATGGATCAAATCGGAGTTATAACGAAGGAGAAGTCTCAAGTTGAATATCGGGTCTCAAACTGAGGCCAAAATCGGGTCCTGGCGCATGCCCACACAAGCCAAGAACCAGCCCAGGATGTGTCCCGTGACACATCCCAGAGACATCGTACCGAGTCCCTATCGAGTTCCTGATCAGGCTCCTATCGAGGTCAAGGACATGTCCTTGACATGTCCTAGTATTGCCCCAAAGAGGACCTTGCCACAGACCTATGAAGGTGTTATTCTTGTGCCATTGTCATGTCTCAAGGAGATCCCAGCCGAGAGCCAAGGCAACATACCGAGTCCCTAACCACACCCAAGACCCTATCCCAAGTACCAGCCTTGCGCTGAAGTACTTGTGCCTAGTACCAGGATCTGCGATGATGCTGAACCTCATGCACCAAGCTGCACCATTCCACGGCTGTAACAAGTGCTTGGTGCCCCTCAAAAGAGGAACCCCAGATCGTGCCTAAGATGCTTCCCTGGTTCCTCAGTCCGAGGTGTTCCTTTGCGCCCTATTTTAGGCCCAGGAAGTTCAAAAGAGGCCCTGACCTAGAATTTGAGGGAACAAAGTGAAACACCACTCATATTTGGACTTCAAATGACCTATTTAAGCTAATGGAATCATGTGTCTATCCTGGAAATGCCTATGACACGTTTGTGTCCTGTTTTTCCATAAAAGACTAGCTGGGAGCCTTATTTGAGTCAAATTGGGCCATCGACTTTTCTACAAGCTTTTGAGTAGGACAAAGACCAGAACCATACTAGATGCATCATTTGGAAGTGCTTGGAATGGTTTGTCTCGATTGGATTGGTCAATGACATGTTAAGTTCTTAAAGGTCCAATTTTGAAGGTTTTGGAGCCCAGAATCTGGCCCAGTCGTGTTTCAAGCACTTAGGGTGGCCCAAGCCCACTCCTTGACATCCTAGAAACCACCAAAAGACTCTAGAAGCTGCCTTGGCATGCAAGAAAGCTCAGAAGTCTTTACCACAAGTCTTTCCGCAATTCCTACTCCAAATCCAACAAGGATTACCTTTTTGAGTCCTTTTTCATTCCTAACTAAGATAGTAGTTTTTAGTCAGTTTTTTATTAGGATTTTGTCCTAGATTGTCTCCTACATTGTACAGGTTTAGAGGCCTATTGAAAGGACCTAAAGGCTCATGGGTGAGAACTCTAGAGACCCTAGCCGCACTTTATCATTGTAATTCAGTTTTTCAATTCAAAAAGTTTTTAGTTTCTGCTTGTGAGAGAGTTGTGCGTGATTTATGGAGGGACAAGCCTTGGCATGGTCTTCTACTGTGCTTCATTCTCAATAATCTCCTTTGTATCTTTAATTTTATTGCTTTTACATTATGTATGTTTCAATTTCAATCATGCGTGAGTAGTCTCTTTTAGGATTAGGGCGGCTTGAAGCCCTAGCCATGTTAGTTATTTAGTTAGATTTATGGCTCTTGATTTTAATTGCCATGAATGCTGAACAAGTTGGATTACTATGCTTAATGACCTTAATTTATGCCTATAAGATTAGCTACCTTATTTGCATATAATTATTGATGTAATTGCTTGACGAACCATCATATCATCTTGTGACCTTTGCATGGGCACTATATTCAAAAAGTTCATAATAACTATAATTGGTTAGAGTGGATAGTAAGCCTTAATTCACCTTCGTTCGTAAAATCAATCAAGCAATCAATCTTGCATTGTTGTTTTCTTCATTTTATTTACTTGTTTTACTTTTCAGAATTCCAAAAGCATAAACCAACACCGCCACCACCCCCCCCCCCCCCCCCCCCCCCCCCCCCCCCCCCTTGCCGTGTGTTATTGTTGTGTCCTTATTTAGAGTAGTTTGAGTCTTTGTTGTCTTTGCTTGTTTTAGTTTTGTTGTTTTAGAGTCTTTGCATATCTAGAGTAGTATGTGTCTAGGTCTAGGTGTGTTCATTGTTTTCTTTTAGTGTTTTGTGTGTTTTTAATCAAGTTAATAAGATCTAAACTTAAGTGAACTGAATCGTTGAAACAAGTCCTCGAGGGATCGACCTTTGCTTGCCAATATATTATCATAATCGATTTTGTATACTTGCAAAGATATAACCGTTAAATATAGAGTACATATTCTTGTCCTCTATTTTTACTACCAGCATTAAAGCTCAGGTTCTCACAAGGTAGTCTCCACTAATTTTCTAAAGTTCACTCAAATTCCATCATTTTGTTCACCAAATCACCTAAGACATGGCATTGTGAGGTGCATGATATGCCACAACTTAAGATGGCACAAATCTTAATCAAACAAAGCTAGTTCTTTAGCATGTAGCTCCTATTAACAAGTCAAGGCACTAGTTACTAACAATATCATAAACTAACAATTTGAACTCACAAAACACTTTAAAACAGCAGCTAAAACTGCACAAAATCTGGCCGTGTACACCCCCAAAACCTATTGGTTTCTAAATGCACAATTTCAACCCCACACCCCCAAACCTAAACTAAACATTATCCTCAATGTTTCACACGATAAAACAGAAGATAAGGGTGATATGGGCATAAACAAGACAATGGAAGAGGGATACAAACCAGGGCTAGGTTGCCTCCTAAGAGTGCTTTATTTAATGTCTGGGCAAGACGAGGCTGGCATATCAGGTGCTTGGGTTGCAATGGAACCTTCAACCAAAGCATTATAATAGGGCTTGAGATGGTGACCGTTCACCTTGAACTTTTCTAGCCGTGTGAGATGCTGAATCTCAATGGCACCATGTGGGAAAACATTAGTCACTATGTAAGCCCATGTCCACTTAGACCGTAGCTTGCCTAGAAAGAGTCTCAGGCATGAGTTGAAGACCAGAACTTTGTTCCCTATCTGGAACTGCTTCCTATGAATGTACTTATCAGGGAATGCCTTGGTTTTCTCCTTGTATAGATGTGAGCTCTCATAAGCTTCATTTTGAATCTCTTCCAGTTCACTATGTTGAAGCTTTCTGTGATTGCCAGCTGCGTCCAAGTCCATATTGGCTTTCTTTATGGTCCAATACGCCTTATGCTCTAATTCAACTTGGAGGTGACATCCTTTACCAAAAACCAACCGAAAAGGGGAGATGCCTATAGGGGATTTGTACGTTGTCCCATAAGCAGGCATCATTTAATCGCAGTGACCAATCTTTCTGTGTGGGGCTCAAGGTCCTCTCTAAGATCGCCTTCACTTCTCTATTTGAAATCTCTGCTTGCCCACTGGTTTGAGGATGGTAGGGTGTGGAGATGCGATAAGTGACACCATATTTGTACATTAGGGCCTCAAAAGAGTGATTGCAAAAATGAGTGCCTCTATCATTGATTATGGCTCTAGGTGCTCCAAAGCGTGCTAAGATATTGTTTTGTATAAAACTCACAACTACTTTGGAATCATTAGTACGAGTGGAGATGGCTTCCACCCACTTTGAGACATAGTCAATGGCAAGTAATATATAAAGGAAACCATGAGAATTTGGGAAAGGGCCCACAAAATCAATGCCCCACACATCAATATTTCGATAACCAGAATAGGGTGCAATGGCATTTGATTCCTAGGGCCTATGGTACCTTGCTTTTGGCATTTGTCACAGGTGAGGACAAACTCATGAGCATCTTTAAATAAGGTAGGCCAATCGAATCCAGATTGTAGTACCTTAAGCGCAATTTCCTAGGCACCAAAATGCCCTCCACAAGCCAAGCCGTGACAGAAGTGCAGAACTGACTTCATCGCAGCTTCAGGGATGCATCTTCTAATGTTCTGATCTGAGAATTGTTTCCATAGGTAGGGATCATCCCAGATATAGTATTTGGCCTGTTTTACCAACTTGTCCTTCTGAAATCTGTTCAAAGAAGAAGGCACATGTTTAGTAGCAAAATAGTTAATGATGTATGCATACCATGGATCAATAACTTGTAAGGAAAAAAGTTGTTCATCCGGAAAGGTCTCAAGCAATGGCAATTGATCAACTTCTTCACTAGACCCGTGGACTAACCTGCTAAGATGGTATGCGAAAACATTCTCACTACCCTTTTTGTCCTGATTTCCAAGTCGAATTCCTACAAGAGCAACATCCAACGCAGTAGCCAAGGCTCAGCATCCTTCTTGGTGAGCAGTTGCTTCAAAGCTGCATGATCAGTATAGATTATTACTTTAGTTTGAATCAAATAAGATCTAAACTTTTCTAAAGCAAAAATAACAACTAAAAGCTCCTTCTCTGTAGTGGAGTAGTTTAATTGAGCATCATTGAGTGACCTACTGGCGTAGTAGATGACATGGGGCTTCTTGTTCACCTTTTGGCCCAAGATAGCTCCCACGGCATAATCGGATGCGTCACACATTAGCTCAAATGGAAGGTACAACTTAGGAGGCATGATGATGGGTGAGGCCGTGAGCTTAGCCTTGAGGAGATTGAATGGCTCACGGCATTCCCTATTAAAATCAAACATGACATCCTTGGCTAGGAGTGTGCACATTCGCCTTGTTATTTTTGAAAAGTCCTTGATGAGCCTCTTGTAAAAGCATGCATGTCCCAAGAACGATCTCACCTCTTTGACTGATGTAGGGTTTGGTAAGCAATCCACAACATCAAGTTTGGCTTTATCCACTTCAATTCCACGTGATGAAATCACATGACCCAACACAACTCCTTGTTGTACCATAAAATGGAACTTTTCCTAGTTAAGCACTAGGTTATGTTCCCTACATCTTTCAAACACTCGAGATATATTAGATAAACAAAGCATAAACGAATGACCAAATACTGAAAATTCATCCATAAAAACCTCTATAATATCCTCAACCATATCTAAGAAAATACTCGGCATACATCTTTGGAATGTGGCAGGTGCATTGCATAATCCAAACAACATTCTCCTATAGGCAAAAGTGCCATAGGGGCAAGTGAATGTAGCTTTCTCCTGATCCTCCTGGGTGATGGAAATCTGATTGTACCCGGAATAGCCATCTAGAAAACAGTAATGAGAATGTCCTGCAAGTCGCTCAAGCATTTGATCAATAAAGGGTAAAGGAAAGTGATCTTTTCTAGTAGTGGAATTTAACTTCCTATATTCTATACAAACTCTCCACCCTGTTTGAACTCGCTGTGGTACTAACTCATCATCCTCATTTTTTACCACTGTGAGTCCACTTTTCTTAGGAGCCCCCTGCACTGGACTTATCCATTTGGAGTCAGAAACTGGATAACGCTGACTTCTAAAAGCTTGAATGCCTCCTTTTTCACCACTTCCTTCATTGGTGGGTTAAGCCTTCTTTGTCCCTAACAGGATGTCTTGGCCTCCTCTTCAAGTAGAATCTTGTGCATACATTTGGAGGGGCTAATGCCTTTGATGTTAGCAATGGTCCAACCAATAGTAGTTTGATTGGCCTTTAGAACCTGCACCAATTCATCCTCTTCCATAGCATTAAGGTAAGCAGAAATAATAACTGGAAGAGTTTGATTCTTGCCCAAGTATGCATATTTCAGATGTTCAGGCAAGGGCTTCAATTCAAGCTCAGGGGCCTGGATGATTGAGGGAATGATCTGCTTGGCCGTGAGGGGCAGCTCCTCAAATGGTTGTTTCTGTAGAGGATGGGGGGTCTCGACATTCAAGAATCCCACTTCCTCTACCACGTGATCGTCAAGAAGCTCATCCTCTAGAACATGGCAAGTAATTGCTTGCTCAAGCGGATCTGTATTACATGAATTAGCCATTGTTTTCTGAAGCAAAATATCCATTATATTTAAAGGGAAATCAACTATAGGATCAGCAGGATATTGAATAGCATCATGAATAGAGAAGGTGCGTAGTTTATCCCCAAATTTAATTGAAACTTGACCCTTTTTCACATCAATTAAACACTCAGCCGTGGCTAAGAGGGGCCTGCCAAAGATCAGTGGTGGCTTCTCACTTTGATCACCATTGTCCATCTTGAGGATATAGAAATCTGCTGGAATACAGGTATCACCTATTTGAACAAGTACATCCTCAAGCACACCCATTAGATTAGTAATAGAAGCATTCCCTAATCTAACACATAAATGAGTGGGTTTCAATTCTCCTAGATTGAGAGATTTATTGATATGAAAAGGCATTATACTCACAGAAGCTCCTATGTCACATAAGTAGCATTCAAACCTTCTAGATTGAATAACACAAGGAAGTGTGGGAGGCCCATAATCATTAGCCTTGATGGGCCTGCGCAATAGGGGAGCCGAGCAAGCCCTGGGGATATCTATCATGTCATTGGAGCTAAAACCTCACTTCCTCGCTACCAAGACTTTGATAAGCTTAGCAAGGATTGGCATGTGCTTGACAACCTTATGGAATGGCAAAGTGATTTGCAATTTCTGCAGCATGCTAATGATTGCTTCTTCAAATTCCTCGTTCTTCTTGTTTTTGTTTTGAACCTTGCGAGGAAAAGGTAGGACAACATCATCATTTGAATCCAAATGAACTTTCTTAGTTGAATTAGGAGCTAAAGAGTTAGAAAGTATAGTTTGCTCTAAAATCGGGCTCGTGTCCTTAGACAAGGGATGAGACACTTTCTGAGCCTATTGGTGTTCTGCCGTGCCTAAATTCTACAAAATGGGACTTACGGGGTGCCCTATCATGTCTAGTCATGGCGTGGCTAGGACATGTCTTGCGCCTTGGCGCAGCGTGTCCTGCGACTAGGATACTAGGGCCTGCTGTGGCTCATGGTTTGGCGCAGTTCTGTGCAGAAACTGTGGTATGCCCTGGGTCTCGGTACTAGGCCGCCAGCTAAGCCGTGGTACTGTGTTGGACACATCCTATGGCAGTCCGAAAGCCTCAAAATGCGCCCTAATCTGCACATGTGGCAGGTTCTCGGTGCTGTGCCGCGAGTTAGGCCGCGGTGTAGTTTTGACCAAACCTTGCGGTAATGGCTCGACATAGGCTTCTTCATCATCTTACACGTCACTCTCAACTGTATATGGGATAGATTGCTAGCCTTGGAGCTTAGTTCGACTCCCCAATGTGATAGCATTGGCAGTAGGGTTCTAGAATCCCCTGCAGTTGACCATCACTTGGCTTGGTAACTGGCCATGTTCCTTCTGACTTAGTTGGGTTGCAAGCTGGCGCATCTGACGATATAAGTTGGCAATAGCCTTGTCAGTCTTCTGTTGATGAGCTATGGTTTGCTGAGTCAAGGTGTTGAGCATGTTCTGAGTTTTAAGCATGGCATCAGACCATGGTTCACCTCCTTGAGTGTGAGGGTCCTGAAGCTACGGTGGTGCTGGGTTTGGAGGTGAGGTAGTCACGGCCTTATTATGGAATCCAGGTGGTGGATTCTTAATGTTTTGATTAGTACCCCATCGACAGTTAGGATGGTTCCTCCACCCTGGGTTGTATGTATTTGAACAGGGATCATTCCTAGGTCGTGAGTTTCCATTGAAGCTTCCCACCATGTTGGCTTCTTCGACCATAGGGCACTCTTTAGAGTCGTGCCCCTGAACTGAATCGACATCACACACGTGAACACCCTTAGATTTCTCATTACATAATTGCTTCACCATTGCCGTGAGTTGGGAAAAGGTGTCATCCTTGTCCCTACTTACTCCTCCAAGAGTTTAGGGTTGATGTCCCCTATAACTAAATTGCTTCTCCCGTTGAGCAATACTTTCAAATGCTGCCCTAGCCACCTCGGTTGTCCTCTCTAGGACACCCTTAGGAGTTCACCATCACTCTGTCACTATTTTTCAATCCCCCATAGAAGTACAACATGAGGTGGTAGTCATCGATGTTGTGGTGGGGGCATGCCAAGATGAGTTGGTTAAAACGCTCCCAGAACTCATAAAAGGACTCATCTTCAGCCTGACGTGGGTCCATGATCTCACTCTTAAGTTTATTCGTCTTTGACACTAGATAATACTGAGTGAAGAACTTGGAGGATAAGTCCATCCAAGATGTGATAGACGCAGGGGCCAAGGAATGGAACCAGGCCTTGGCTCTGTCCTTGAGACTGAAGTCAAAGAGTCTCAATATGATTTCTACCTCCGACATACCATTGATTCTCAATGTAGAGCAAACCTCCACAAATTCCTTGATGTGAAGAGGAGGATCCTCCCCAGATAGTCCATGGAATTTAGGGAGCAGGTGAATTGTCCCCGACTTCAGCTCGACATTTTCTACAATAGATGGTGGAAAAACAATAGGTAATTGATCCTCGGAGGCATGTGGAGTACCATACTCTTTTAGAAGCTTTGGGGAAAGGTTGGCAAGGACACGTTCCTTATCCATTGTTGGTGATGATGGCAGGGATGCTTGTGGAGATGGGAATTGTGGTGAAGTTGGTAGGGAATCAAAGGTTATCCTCTGAGCTTTGTAGGAAGGGGAAGGCTGGTGAGAACACAGCTCCATTTACCGTTTCATGTATGCTAGCTGTTCAGCATAGAAAAAGTTGGACATAGACCTAGAAAGATTAACAAACTTGAGTTAGTAACCTAAAGCAATGGACACCGTTGAGGGACAAGTCCCTGGCAACGGCTATTCAGTCACTATTTCATATATCTTTTGGATGTCATTATAGGCCCCTTTTGGTGTCTTTTGCTTAATTTTGTGTCATCCAGAGTAGAAAGTGATGCTCTTGTGAGAAATGTATAGGATTTAGAAATATAGCTTAATTATGAGAATACAGGAAAAAGAATGGCTCGAATCGAAGTTCGAATGAAGGAGATGTTCTCAAGTCAATATCGGGTCCTGAGAGAGGCCCTGGCCCATCCTTACGCCCTATTTAGGGTGCAAGATTAAGAGCTTCGAATCAAGCCATCCGGGTCCTAAAACCATGTCTAAGGACAAGCAGATCAAGTTCAAAGTGAGCAAAGCCGAATGCAAAGACGTGTCCCTGACATGTCTGCAGGACACTCCATCTGCGCCCTAATCCAAGACTATCCCCGACGAGCCATGGCACGTCTTCAGAGCTCTCAGCCAAGCCCCACTCGTATCCCCTGACACACCTCAAGTTCCAGGATTGCTGGTGTGTTCCTCATAAGTGCTATAAACTAAGCCCAACATTGCGCTAATTCCATCAGAAGACAGGTATGTAACATGTCCCGGTACATGCCGATTTAGGCCAAAATCGGACATGACTTGGACCTCGATGGAACCAAGTGAGACACCACCCAGAAGTACACTTCTAAACACATATAATCCAACACAATCGAGTGCCTTGCCCAAAACTGCCAATGACATGGTGTGCCATAAAAGACCTCCAAGGAGCCCTAATTTGAGCAAAATTGGGCCGCTGAGCTTTTGACGAACTTTCATATGGAAGTGAAGCGCGTGGTTTGTCCCAGCTACATTGGTCATTGTCCTGCTGAGTTCTTAGCGATATCAAGAAGATTGAAGAAAGGTGCCAGCAGTTCCTTGCTGTCCAAGATACCCTCAGAACCTTACAGTCCAAGATAGCCTCAAAACCTTGCAGAATCAGCCTTGCAACACAAGAAAGATCCTTTCTTGCATCACAAGCCCACGCCCCAGCCCGTGTCCCTACTAAACTAGGAAACCTGTTTTAGCATTTCATTAAGGGTTTTTTGGTCATTTGTTTTCTGTTTTCATTTCTTCGTTTTTAGGGGAAGCCCTAGGAGTATTTAAACTAATTTGCAACATGAAACAGGGGTTCCCAACCTTCTTTGCCGCATAGACCTTTCTTAGTTTTTAGTTTTTGCTTTTATTCATACGCTTGGGCAGAGACCTTAGCACAGAGAGTTGTAGAGGCGCTTGGACGTGTACTTGGCTCGCCATTGTCTCAGTGTTTCATTCTCTTCTCTTAACTTTTACTTTGTAATCATGACTTATTTTGTTGCTTTCATTAATACAATGTGCAGGTAGTTCTTCATAGAATTAGCGCTGCTTGAAGCCCTAGCCATGTTGTTTAGTAATGTGATTTTGGCCCTTGGTTTACATGTTTGGGATACTGGATATAATTGTGATTATTGTGCGTAATGATCTTAGTTTGTGTTGATGACTGTGATGTCACCTTTTATGCAAGAACTATCGATGAATAAATGCTTGTTTGACTGATCATTTTCTTGTGGTTATTAGCATCAACGGTAGTGGCTTTATATCTTACTTGTCATCCAATTCATGACAACCTAGATTACTCAACATTCACTAGGGGTAGTGTGATGTCTTTAAACTCCCTTTCTTGCTTAATGCATCCTCTTGGATAGTTGTTGTAGTGAGTCGAAAAAACCTGCAACATAGGAACTAAGAAGAGAGTAAATTGTGTGGAGTGATCCTTAAGTGGACCTTTGCATGGGCATCATATTCAGTTAATTTAGAATAATGAAACCTTGGAAATAATGTTAATGACTTAATTGGTTAGGGTGGACAGTTGGCCTTAATTCAACTTAGTTAATTCATTCAATCATCATCTTTAATTATGTTTTTGTTATCTCTTGCATTTCTATTATTTATCTTTAATTTTGGAATCCAAAAGCATCAAAACCCCCACCCCTTGCCGTGTGTCTTGTTTGTGTGTTTTGTTAGAGTATTTTGTGCTTTCTTGCACAAGTTAGTGTCTTAAGTTGTGTCTAGGTGTCTTGCATATCTAACTAGTGTTGAGTCTTAGTTTAGTTATTTACTTGTTTCTTTAGTGTGTTTGCTGATCTAACTGAGTTATTTGAGTCTAAAGAGTAATTGGACATAACGTTGATACATAGTCTCTGTGGGATTGACCCTTGCTCTGTGCTATACTATCTTTTGATTTGTACGCTTGCAAGGTTTTAACTGATAAAGATATAGTTCATATTCATGTTCTTTATTTTTACCAACAAGTTTTTTGCGCCATTTCCGGGGACTTGTCCCTCAACGGTGTCCATTTAATTTAGATTGTATACTAACTCAGTTTGTAATTCTTTTTGTGTACATATGGACAACTTTTACATGGATATGGGACCATGGAGGGATCCATACTCAAGTCCATTCAATCTAGGGTGGAGCAATCACCCTGGATACCATTATCAAGAATATCCAGATCTATACAATCCACGATGGTGCACTCAGCCTAATTTCACATGGAATACCACTCCAACAGCTGCTGACCCTACCTCGTATCTTAAACTCCAAGCTTTGGTTGATACCTTGGCACAAAGCGTTAAATCCACATCAAAGTATACTCAAGAAACTCAAGAGCTGTTGAAGCGCATGGATGAAAGACTTGAGAAGACCATGAGGCAGTTTGCGTTCGACATGAGTCAATGCGAAGACATGGCACCCTCCCCTCTAAGTGAGGTCGTGGATGTTGATCAGGATGAGGGTGCCATCAAGTCAGGACTTCCACAAGGGCCTGCCATAGAGGTCGTGGCTCCCATCCAATGCCATGATATGCCATGGCCTCCCAAATCAACTTAGATTGAGCAGTGGGACAGCCACAATTCCGAACCTCCAATATATTCCCTATGTTTTAATGTTTCTGATTTTGATGCAATGCCTAATCATACTTCTTTGCCTTGCACTCATAGGAGGGAACTTGACATAGAAGAATGGGATGAAGAGAATGGGAAGCATGAAGGTGAAAAGGACAAGTAGGTTGTGTCTGAGTTTTTGCCCAGCGTTGTGCCTAAGCCCGCGGCACATCCCACGGCAATGACCATGTCTGTGCCCCATGATCTGCCCAAGGGCTTACCCCAAGCTGAGCACCATGCCTTACCTCAGACCCTGCTGGCCGCGGCACTGCGCACCTTGCTGCCTGCGGCTCCACCCAAGGACAAGGACAAGCTCGTGCATGTGTCCTTGCCAAAAACCATGTCTCAACTCTTGCCTAGGGACAAGGACACGATTTTGGACCCCAATGAGCCTAGTAAACTCAAATCTGAAACACTTAAACTTAATTCTAACGCTGTGGACTTGGATTCGGATTTAGGTACTAATGTTGTTCTACCTATCTCTCGCAGGTTCCACAACAAAAACAAAAGAATTTACATGGGGCTAACCCCAATGAGCCTCTTAAACTCAAATCTGAAACACTTAAACTTAATTCTAACGTTGTGGACTTGGATTCGGATTTAGGAACTAAAGCTGTTCTTCCTATCTGCCACTGGTTCCACAACAAAAACAAAAGGAAGGTGGTGGAAGCCCTCAACTTGGTACCTCCATTCAAGTTCAAAAGGAAAAGGGTACTGACTTTTAGGGCATACATGGCAGAATCTAAGTCGTTCCACTACAAGAATTTTCGAAGGAAGACATTTGAGAATGGACAAAAAATGCTCTCATTAAACTCACTTCTCAATCTCTTTCCTGATAGATTGCATTCTAGTAGGTGGATTCTACTTTTTCGTTTCTAATTTCTTTTCACATGATGCAGTGAAAATTCTGCAACAAGAGTCTCGCCACTCGGTCCATGGTGACGCTGCCATGCCTGCCATGCCTCCACCAAGCACTTGACTTGTTGTGCTCGTCTTGCCCATACGTTAAATAAAGCGCTCCTAGGAGGCATCCTAGCCCTATTTTGTACCCCTCTCTCATTCTTTTGTTTCTGCGCATATCACCTCACTAAACTTGCATTTTGTCTTGTTTTGCTTATTCTTCAAACATTGAGGACAATGTTTTATTTAGGTTTGGGGGTGAGGGATTGAAATTTTTACATATAGAAACCAATACGTTTGGGGGTGTACACAGCCAGATTTTGTTCAGTTTTAGCTTCTGTTTTTTACATTGTTTAGTTAGTTTAAGTTGTCAGTTTATGTTGTTGTTAGTAACTAGCGCTTTAATTTGTTAATAAGAGTGTACATGTCAAGTTACTATCCTTGTTTTGCTAAGAGTCGAGCCATATGCAGTTTGTAGCATGCCATACACTTCACATGCCATGTCTTAAGCAATCAAGTGAACAAAATGACTGAATTTGAGTGAACTTCAGAAAATTAGTGGAGACTACCTTGTGAGAACTTGAGCCTCAATGCCATTCATTCTGAGTGATTCACATTGTTTCTACTCTTTAAACAATCTTCACTTTTGTTCATAAATGTTGATCTCATTACATCATATTTGCATTGAATTTTAAAGAACTAACATTATATAGATGCAGTATGGTTTTCCATAAGAAATTATGTAGGCTATGTGTGCTCCACCTCTAAAGGACCTATCCTACCCTATTGTGTGCTCCCTAAGCCAGTTTGAAACCAAATACTAGCCCTTCTTTCCTCAACCTAAGCATCATCTACCCAAAATGTACCCAGTCAATTTGGCCATACCTTATAGCTTAGTTGGTGACAAGGCAGTACCAAATGGAGTTCATGATGAATGGGAAGCGGACTTGCATTGCTGGTGAACCAAGTCATTGCCGCTGAATAACATGCCGGAGCCCTCACTGCACCAAACTATGCTAAAGAGTTCAATATCGCGCCAAGATGCACCAAGATAAACCAAGACCAGGGATGCCAACAGATCACATCATTAGATGATCTTGGGTTTGCTCAAGAAAGAAATTTGAAAGAAAAGTGATGAACTAACTCAAGTGAGCCAATGGGATCCAAAAATTCAAAGATTAGCATCAATTCAAGAAGTCAAGTCACCATGAGCCTTTGTGTGCCAAGAATGCCGTGGGGGTATGAAAGACCAAGAAGAAGGTCACATTCCCAGTCATGCTATTCCATGCCTTGTCTCCATCTGAGTTCCTTGAATTCCAAACCCTTCTTTCTTAAGCCCAATCAGCCTAGCCCCACTGCAACCTGATGTGAAGACCTAATTGATCTTATGGCTAGCCATGTTAAGGGCTGAGGTAAGTGTCTATGTTCTTAAGATTCAATTCCATTCATGAGATCTTAATTCTAGAAAGTGTCGTTTTTCATTGAATATTCACATGTGATTATATCTTGATTCCCATTACATAACTTCATCACATGTGCTGGATATGAGTGTAAGCCTAGGATTCGATAGTGAATTGAGAGATATCTAGTGAGGATTAGAGTTGAGGCGAAATCTTTCTGGAGCACTTTAATGAAGTCGTTATTGAGCCTGATTGTTTAAGATATTGGCATTCCCATCTTACATATGACTCTTACTGCTATGGCATGATCTTTTAGTTTTGCAAAGCATGTTCATTTATGTTGATTCTTATTAACTTGTCCTAAGCATTGTCTCTAGCATTCTAGTTGTTTAAGTAAAACGTTTGTGGGTAGCATAACTGGTATACCCACAGGAGACAAAACTCCTCCTACTAGGAACACCTAAGGGTTCAAATGATCTATCCTTAATTAAGATCGAGTCTTTTCATTTTTGTTTGGTTTGTTTTGCTTCGTTTTGCTTAGGGACTAGCAAAATATAGGTTTAGGGGTATTGGTTCAGTCACTATTTCATACATCTTTTGGATGTCATTATAGGCCACTTTTCATGTCTTCTGCTTAATTTTGTGTCATCCAAAGTAGAAAGTGATGCACTTATGAGACATGTGCAAGCTTTAGAAAGATATCTTAATTATGAGAATATAGGAAAAAGAATGGCCCGAATCGGAGTTCGAATGAAAGAGATGTCCTCAAGTCAATATTGGGTCCTGAGAGAGGCCCTAGCACATCCTTGAGCCCTATTTAGGGCGCAGGATCAAGAGCTTCGAATCAAGCCATACGGGTCCAAAAACCATGTCTGAGGACCAGCATATCAAGTTCAAAGTGAGCCAAGGCAAATGCCAAGACGTGTCCCTGACATGTCTCAAGGACACTCCATTAGCGCCCTAATCCAAGACTAGCCAAGACGAGCCATGGCGCGTCTTCACAGCCTTCAGCCAAGTCCCACTCGTGTCCCCTAAGACGCCTCAAGTTCCAAGATTCCTGGCGTGTTCCTCAAAAGTGACAGCGATCAAACCCAGCGGTGCGCCAATCCCTTCAAAAGACAGGTCCATGACATATCCCGATACATGCTGATTTAGGCCAAAAAAGGACATGACTAAGAACTCGATGGAACCAAGCAAGACACCATCCATAAGTACACTTCCAAACACATATCTAAGCCAATGGAATCGAGTGTCTCGCCCAAAACTGCCAATCACATGCTGTGCCCTAAAAGACCTCCCAAGAGCCCTAATTTGACCCAAATTAGGCCGGTGAGCTTTCTACTAGCTTTTGAGCAGGACAAAGCCCAGAACCATGCTAGATACATCATATGGAAGTGAAGCGCATGTTTTTTCCCAGCTACATTGGTTAATGTCCTGCTGAGTTCCTAACATATCCAATAATGAGGTCCTAGGAGCTGAGATTGGGCCAGCCATATCAATAAGATCCAAGAAAGGTGCCAGCAGTTCCTTTCTGTCCAAGAAAGCCTCAAAACCTTCCAGAATCAGCCTTTCCGCACAAGAAAGATCCTTTCTTTTATCACAAGCTCGCGGCCCAGCTAGTGTCCTAGCCCATGTCCCTACCAAACTAGGAAACCTGTTTTAGCGTTTCATTAAGTATTTTTTGGTCCTTTGTTTTCTGTTTTCAATTCCTATTTTTTAGGGGAAGCCCTAGGAGTATTTAAAATAGTTTTTAACATGAAACGGCGATTCCCAACCTTCTTTTCCGCATAGACCTTTTTTAGTTTTTAGTTTTTGTTTTTGTTCGTACGCTTGGGAGGTGAGCTTAGCGCAGAGAGTTGTGGAGGGGCCGGGACATGTTCTTGGCTCGCCATTGTCTCAGTGTTTCATTCTCTTCTCTTAACTTTTACTTTGTAATCATGACTTATTTTATTTCTTTCATTAATACAATGTGCAAGTAGTTCTTCATAGAATTAGGACTGCTTGAAGCCCTAGCCATGTAGTTTAGAAATGTGATTTTGGGCCTTGGTTTACATGTTTTGAATACTGGACATAATTGTGATTACTGTGCGTAATGATCTTAGTATGTTTTGATGAGTTGTGATGTCACCTTTTACGCATGAACTATCGATGAATAATTGTTTGGTTGACTGGTCATCATCTTGTGGTTATTAGCATCAACGGTAGTGGCTTTACATCTTACTTGTAATCCAATTCATGACAACCTAGATTACTCAACATTCTCTAGGGGTAGTGTGATGTCATTAAACTCCCTTTCTTGCTTAATGCATCCTCTTGGATAGTTCTTGTAGTGAGTTGAAAAAACCTACAACATAGGAACTAAGAAGAGAGTAAATTGTGCGGAGTGATCCTTAAGTGGACCTTTGCATGGGCATCATATTCAGTTAATTCAGAATAATGGAACCTTGGAAATCATTTTAATGACTTAATTCGTTAGGGTTGTTAGTTGGCCTTAATTCAACTTAGTAAATTCATTCAATCATCATCTTTAATTCAGTTTTTGTTATCTCTTGTGTTTCTATTATTTATCTTTAATTTTGAAATGCATAAGCATCAAAACCCCCACCCCTTGTCGTGTGTCTTGTTTGTATGTGTTGTTAGAGTCTTTTGTGCTTTCTTGCTTCACAAGTTAGTGTTTTAAGTTGTGTCTAGGTGTCTTGCATATCTAACTAGTGTTGAGTCTTAGTTTAGTTATTTACTTGTTTCTTTACTGTGTTTGCTGATCTAACTGAGTTATTTGAGTCTAAGGAGTAATTGGACAAAACGTTGATACATAGTCTTTGTGGGATCGACCCTTGCTATGTGCTATATTATCTTCTGATTTGTACGCATGCAAGGTTTTAACTGATAAAGATAGAGTTCATAATCTTGTGCTCTATTTTTACCAACAACGGCGCCAAAAACTTGTTGGTAAAATTAGAGAACAAGTTATGTAATCTAATTCTAACAATTATAAAATCCTTGCAAGTGCACAAATCGATGGATATAGTATAGCAGCACAGCAAGAGCCATTCCCACAGAGACTATGTATCAACTTATTGTCCTTCTAAGTATAGATATGAGTAACTCAAGACAGGACTCAAGACACTGAAATAAACGACACAACTAAACCTAGACCTAAACTCACACTAAGTAGATATGCAAGATACAAAAGACACAAACCTTTAACACACAAAAAACACAAGGGCTCTAACAAAGACGCAAAAGAGGACTCACTCTAAGACTCACGGCAAAAAGCGGGGGTTTATGCATGAAATTTGGAAACTAACAAATAACATAAAATGCAACAAAACAATTCAAACAGAATTAAAGATGATGAAATTGTTAGATTTACTAAAGCGAATTAAAGCCAACTATCCACCACTAACCATTTAAGTTCCTAACACAATTTCCAAGGTTCAATTACATTGAATTATCTGAATCTGATGCCCATGCAAAGGTCTGGTTACAATTCACTTTACACATTTTATTCCCTCTTACTTAGCATGTCGTAAGCCGTTTCCCTGCTTAAAATGTCTATCAACTTAATTATGATGATGCATGAAGCATGAAGGGAATTTAATTGTAAGGACCCTTCCCGAATTTCTCCTCGAAACCCGGAAAGAACCCTTATCCCGTCTGACAGCCCTTTTACCTCAAGATTTTATACCAGAACTACCCTTTATCTTTAAATAATTTTTAGTAAACCTTACAAAGTTCCCAACAGAACCTCTGTACTTACTGACCACTCCTACCTGTCAGACGTAGGACATCATACAGGTCAAAGCCAAGACCTCGGAATAGTGGTGGTCCAAATAGGAATACCCTCTGACACCAAATGTCAGTAGGTCAGACACTGCTGACAACTCTACTGGAATACCACAAGACAACCGACAGTCAGATACTTGTGAACCAACAATAATTCGTCCCTCTGGGTCACCGCCCACACCAACCCACTGACCCGGATGACGAAGTATTTTGGTAGGTTGATTAAACCCATAGGCTGATTAAGCCCATGACAATTGTCGTCAAATCATATTAGAGCCGGAAATATCCTCGGCTATCATATCATATCATCAGCCGATATAACCTTCGGCTATCATACCATATCAGTCGGTAAGTATCCTCGACCATCCTATCATATCATCAGCCGGTATAACCTTCGGCTATCATATCATATCAGTCGGCAAGTATCCTCGACTATCATATCATATCATCAGCCGGTATAACCTTCGGCTATCATATCATATCAGTCGGCATATCCCTCGACTATCATATCCCTAGCCACCAGGGTATCCCTTGGGGTGTGCTAGTCCTGTATCACAACTCTCTGTACTATCATATCAGTCAGTCGAATCGGGTAGAAATCCATCCGATGAAAATGGGGTATTCGGTGTTCGCACGGGGAGGATTTCGGGTAGGAGAGAGACTGAATGGACCAATCTCTCGAGGAGAGAGAAAAATATCTGTTATATAGTTCCAACTTTTCTAAAATTACCAAACTACCCCTGAAGGTTCTAGACCCGTAATGAACTCACCTGGTCTCCATTTTCCGCATGCCGCCTGTCTACGAACTCGTGAGTTCGAGACCTACGCAACGACCAAAGAAAAATTCCCAAAAGTACTGCCAGTCAAAAATTGACTCCCGAACCCGTCCAAAATCGAGGGTAAAATCGTCCAATTCTCAAAATAATTTAATTTCTGGTCCGGGTCCTTACAAATTTCCCCCCTTACAGAAATTTCGTCCCCGAAATTTCACTAACTCGGGTTAAAGAACCAACCTCCTATTCAGTTCAAGGTCGCTAAAGAGGTAAACGCCTCGGAGGCATCTTGTTAACAGAAATCCTTAATAATTTGCACACAAGTGTGTGGTCTGCAGGAAGTTAACCTAGAGCTTTGATACCACTTGTAAGGACCCTTCCCGAATTTCTCCTCGAAACCCGGAAAGAACCCTTATCCCGTCTGACAGCCCTTTTACCTCAAGATTTTATACCAGTACTAACCTTTATCTTTAAATAATTTTTAGTAAACCTTACAGAGTTCCCAATAAAACCTCTGTACTTACTGACCACTCCTACCTGTCAGACGTAGGACATCATACAGGTCAAAGCCAAGACCTCGGAATAGTGGTGGTCCAAATAGGAATACCCTCTGACACCAAATGTCAGTAGGTCAGACACTGCTGACAACTCTACTGGAATACCACAAGACAACCGACTAGTCAGATACTTGTGAACCAACAATAATTCGTCCCTCTGGGTCACCGCCCACACCAACCCACTGACCCGGATGACGAAGTATTTTGGTTAGGTTGATTAAGCCCATAGGCTGATTAAGCCCATGACAATTGTCGTCAAATCATATTAGAGCCGGAAATATCCTCGGCTATCATATCATATCATCAGCCGGTATAACCTTCGGCTATCATACCATATCAGTCGGTAAGTATCGTCGACCATCATATCATATCATCAGCCGGTATAACCTTCGGCTATCATATCATATCACTCGGCAAGTATCCTCGACTATCATATCATATCATCAGCCGGTATAACCTTCGGCTATCATATCATATCAGTCGGCATATCCCTCGACTATCATATCCCTAGCCACCAGGGTATCCCTTGGGGTGTGCTAGTCCTGTATCACAACTCTCTGTACTATCAGATCAGTCAGTCGAATCGGGTAGAAATCCATCCGATGAAAATGGGGTATTCGGTGTTCGCACGGGGAGGATTTCGGGTAGGAGAGAGACTGAATGGACCAATCTCTCGAGGAGAGAGAAAAATATCTGTTATATAGTTCCAACTTTTCCAAAATTACCAAACTGCCCCTGAAGCTTCTAGACCCGTAACGAACTCACCGGGTCTCCATTTTCCACGTGCCGCCTGTCTACGAACTCGTGAGTTTGAGACCTACGCAACGACCCAAGAAAAATTCCCAAAAGTACTGCCAGTCAAAAAGTGACTACCGAACCCGTCCAATTCTCAAAATAATTTAATTTCTGGTCTGGGTCGTTACATTAATGACACCACACTATCCCTAGAAGATGATTAATGATCTAGGTTGTCATGAATTCAGATTACAAATATATGTAAAGCCATACACCATTGATGCCTTATAATCACAAGAAGATGACTAGTCTAACAAGCAATTATTCATCGATAGATTATGTAAACAAATTAGTCAGATTCATAAACATAAACTAAGCTCATGACGCACAGTAATCTAAATCATATTCAGTATCCAACATAATGTAAAGTAAGGGCCAAAACTGCATTGAGAAACTACATGGCTAGAGAAGAAGACAAAACAATGAGATCAATGGTGAGCCAAGGACACGCCCAAGCACTCTCCTTAACTCTCTGCATTCAGCTTTCTTCCAAAGCATGAGCAAAATCTAAAAACGTAAAAACTGTAAAAAGATCTATGCGGCTGAAGGGTGGAACCCTCAACTTGCGTTAAAACTTAGTTTAAATACCCCTAGGGCTTCCCCTAAAAACTAGGAATTTAAAGCTAAATTACCAAGACCAAAATACCCTTAATTAAACGCTAAACCAGGTTTCCTAGTTTGGCATGGACACGGGCTGGGACACGGGTTAGTGACCCAAGAAAGGATCTTTCTTGTGTGGCAAGGCTGATTCTGGAAGGTTCTGCAACTTTCGTGGACAGCAAGGCATGGCTGGCACAATCTTGGACCTTATTGACGCAGTTGGACCTCATTCTGGCCTCCATGACTTCATTATTGGACCCATTAAGAACTCAGCAAGACATTGACCAATCTAGCTAGGAAAAGCCACTCATGTCGCTTTCATATGATGTATCTAGCATGGTTCTAGGCTTTGTCCTGCTCAAAAGCATGTAGAAAACTCAGTGGCCTAATTTGGCTAAAATTAGGGCTCCCGAGAGGTCTTTTAGGGCGCAACATGTCATTGGCAATTCTGGGTGTGCCACTTGATTTCATTAGCTTAGATAGGTGTTTAGAAGTGTACTTCTGGGTGGTGTCTCACTTGGTTCCATCGAGTTCCAGGCCATGTCCCATTTTAACTCAATCAGCATGTCACAACCCTAAATAGGGCGCAGATGAAGTATTGTAACGACCCGGACCAGAAATTAAATTATTTTGTGAATTGGACAATTTTACCCTCAGTTTTGGACGGGTTTGGGAGTCACTTTTTGACTGGCAGTACTTTTGGGAATTTTTCTTGGGTCGTTGCGTAGGTCTCGAACTCACGAGTTCGTAGACAGGCGGCACGCGGAAAATGGAGACCCGATGAGTTCGTTACGGGTCTAGAACCTTCAGGGGTAGTTTGGTAATTTTGGAAAAGTTGGAACTATATAGCAGATATTTTTCTCACTCCTCGGGAGATTGGTCCATTCAGTCTCGCCCCTACCCGAAGTCCTCCCCGTGCAACACCGAAGAACTCATTTTCATCGGATGGATTTCGATCCGATTCGAACGAAACCAAGGTTGGGAGGATCTTCCCCGAGACCCCACAAGCATTTTGGGGTAGTTATTGGAGCGGGAGCACCGCCGTAGGCGACGGACGGAGGAGGGAGGTGAATCGAACCTTCTAGGCCATTTTTCGGCCAAACCAGACACGATCTCGGAACTTTGACCTCATATTTGGATTCCTGGTGAAACGTAGATGAATTTACATGTGTAGATCGTGAAAACCGATCAAGAAATAAAGAAGTTAGAAAACCTTGAAAATCGACCGAAAATGGCGATTTCTGGCGAATCAGACGGCGGCGGAGGTGGCGGTCCGGTCATCTTCTCCGGCCAGCCTCCGACGACGGCGACGGCCGTCCTCCGTCTTTTCTGGTGAGACACCAGAGACCGATCGGGTTGATTGAATCGATCGGGTTGAGTGAACCGGTCAGGTTGAGTGAACTGGTCGGGTCGAGTGAATTGGTCGGGTCGAGTTAGACCGGGTCAAGTTGAGCAGGACCGGGTTGGACCGGTCCAGGCGCGTGAACACTGTAGCAGGCGCGTGACCGGCGCGTGAGGGCGCGTGGGACCGTGTGCCGAACTTCCGGTGGCGCGTGGTGGCGCGTGGGGCCGAGTTTGAGGTCACGGCGGTGCGTGGTAACTAGTTTTCGACGTTTCGAATCTGTTGGTATAGGTTTCAGATTGATTGGACGTCGTTTAGAGGTCACTTTGGGCAATCCCAGCGGTAATAGTTGACCGTATTAGCGGGTTTTGAGATCGGAAAGTCAAGGTAGTTGGGTCATTATTGTGCATATGTTCCTTGGGCTAGAGCGTCCACGAATTAAGGGTTGGACGATGTATGTGAGTGGACTTTTGTTTTATAAACTGAAATGCATGCATCGAAATATCTTTGTTTAAATACTGTTATGTATTGTGGCATTGAATTTCTGTATTTTAGAAATGATTACTAGACATATGTTTTCCACTATATCAGTTAAAGTGTGAATTGAGAAATATCATGGGTTTTGGACTTGGTTTTGATATCATTTTGACGTGGAAATTATTGAGTCCACGATTTGGGTTTTGACCCGGATGTATGAGTTATCGGAATTGGCCATATATTTGAGGGAGACTAGAACCTGGGACTAGGATCCGTTATTAGCAGTGAACCTGGTGAACCTCCAATATAAGATGATATGATAGTCGAGAGATATGCCGACTGATATGATATGATAGCCGAAGGTTATACCGGCTGATGATATGATATGATGGTCGAGGATACTTACCAACTGATATGATATGATAGCCGAATGTTATACCGGCTGATGATATGATATAATAGTTGAGGATACTTACCGACTGATATGATATGATTGCCGAAGGTTATACCGACTGATGATATGATATGATTGTCGAGAGATATGCCGACTGATATGATATGATAGCCGAAGGTTATACCGGCTGATGATATGATATGAAAGTCGAGGATACTTACCGACTGATATGATATGATAGCGAAGGTTATACCGGCTGATGATATGATATGATAGTCGAGAGATATGCCGACTGATATGATATGATAGCCGAAGGTTATACCGGCTGATGATATGATATGATGGTCGAGGATACTTATCGACTGATATGATATGATAGCCGAAGGTTATACCAACTGATGATATGATATGATAGTCGAGAGATATGCCGACTGATATGATATGATAGCCGAAGGTTATACCGGCTGATGATATGATATGATGGTCGAGGATACTTATCGACTGATATGATATGATAGCCGAAGGTTATACCGGCTGATGATATGATATGATAGTCGAGAGATATGCCGACTGATATGATATGATAGCCGAAGGTTATACCGGCTGATGATTGATATGATGGTCGAGGATACTTACCCACTGATATGATATGATAGCCGAAGGTTATACCGACTGATGATATGATATGATGGTCGAGGATACTTACCGACTGATATGATATGATAGCCGAAGGTTATCCCGGCTGATGATATGATATGATAGTCGAGGGATATGCCGACTGATATGATATGATAGCCGAAGGTTAAACCGGTTGATGATATGATATGATAGTCGAGAGATATGCCGACTGATATGATATGATAGCCGAAGGTTATACCGGCTGATGATATGATATGATGGTCGAGGATACTTACCGACTGATATGATATGATAGCCGAAGGTTATATCGGCTGATGATATGATATGATAGTCGAGAGATATGCCGACTGATATGATATGATAGTCGAAGGTTAAACCGGTTGATGATATGATATGATAGTCGAGAGATATTCCGACTGATATGATATGATAGCCGAAGGTTATACCGGCTGATGATATGATATGATGGTCGAGGATACTTACCGACTGATATGATATGATAGCCGAAGGTTATATCGGCTGATGATATGATATGATAGTAGAGAGATATGCCGACTGATATGATATGACAGTCGAAGGTTAAACCGGTTGATGATATGATAAGATAGTCGAGAGATATGCCGACTGATATGATATGATAGCCGAAGGTTATAGCGGCTGATGATATGATATGATGGTCGAGGATACTTATCGACTGATATGATATGATAGCCGAAGGTTATACCGGCTGATGATATGATATGATAGTCGAGAGATATGCCGACTGATATGATATGATAGCCGAAGGTTATACCGGCTGATGATATTATATGATGGTCGAGGATACTTACCGACTGATATGATATGATAGTCGAGAGATATGTTGACTGATATGATATGATAGCCGAAGGTTATACCGGCTGATGATATGATATGATGGTCGAGGATACTTATCGACTGATATGATATGATAGCCGAAGGTTATACCAACTGATGATATGATATGATAGTCGAGAGATATGCCGACTGATATGATATGATAGCCGAAGGTTATACCGGCTGATGATATGATATGATGGTCGAGGATACTTATCGACTGATATGATATGATAGCCGAAGGTTATACCGGCTGATGATATGATATGATAGTCGAGAGATATGCCGACTGATATGATATGATAGCCGAAGGTTATACCGGCTGATGATTGATATGATGGTCGAGGATACTTACCGACTGATATGATATGATAGCCGAAGGTTATACCGGCTGATGATATGATATGATGGTCGAGGATACTTACCGACTTATATGATATGATAGCCGAAGGTTATCCCGGCTGATGATATGATATGATAGTCGAGGGATATGCCGACTGATATGATATGATAGCCGAAGGTTATACCGGCTGATGATATGATATGATGGTCGAGGATACTTATCGACTGAAATGATATGATAGCCAAAGGTTATACCGGCTGATGATATGATATGATGGTCGAGGATACTTACCGACTGATATGATATGATTAACGAAGGTTATATCGGCTGATGATATGATATGATAGTCGAGAGATATGCCGACTGATATGATATGATAGCCGAAGGTTATACCGGCTGATGATATGATATGATGGTCGAGGATACTTACCGACTGATATGATATGATAGCCGAAGGTTATATCGGCTGATGATATGATATGATAGTCGAGAGATATGCCGACTGATATGATATGATAGCCGAAGGTTATACCGGCTGAAGATATGATATGATGGTCGAGGATACTTATCGACTGATATGATATGATAGCCGAAGGTTATACCGGCTGATGATATGATATGATAGTCGAGAGATATGCCGACTGATATGATATGATAGCCGAAGGTTATACCGGCTGATGATATGATATGATGGTCGAGGATACTTACCGACTGATATGATATGATAGCCGAAGGTTATACCAGCTGATGATATGATATGATGGTCGAGGATACTTACCGACTGATATGATATGATAGCCGAAGGTTATCCCGGCTGATGATATGATATGATAGTCGAGGGATATGCCGACTGATATGATATGATAGCCGAAGGTTATACCGGCTGATGATATGATATGATGGTCGAGGATACTTATCGACTGAAATGATATGATAGCCGAAGGTTATACCGGCTGATGATATGATATGATGGTCGAGGATACTTACCGACTGATATGATATGATAGCCTAAGGTTATATCGGCTGATGATATGATATGATAGTCGAGAGATATGCCGACTGATATGATATGATAGTCGAAGGTTAAACCGGTTGATGATGTGATATGATAGTCGAGAGATATGCCGACTGATATGATATGATAGCCGAAGGTTATACCGGCTGATGATATGATATGATAGTCGAGAGATATGCCGACTGATATGATATGATAGTCGAAGGTTATACCGGCTGATAATATGCTATGATAGTCGAGAGATATGCCGATTGATATGATATGATAGCCGAAGGTTATACCGGCTGATCATATGATATGATAGTCGAGAGATATGCCGACTGATGTGATATGATAGTCGAAGATTATACCGGCTGATGATATAATATGATAGTCGAGGATACTTGCCGACTGATGTGATATCATTGTACTGAGAGTTGTGATACAGGACTAGCACACCCCAAGGGATACCCTGGTGGCTAGGGATATGTCAGTCTAGGGATATACCGACTGATGTGATATGATAGCCGAAGGTTATACCGGCTGATGAAATAATATGATAGTCGAGGATACTTGCCGACTGATGTGATATCATAGTATAGAGAGTTGTGATACAGGACTAGCACACCTCAAGGGATACCCTGGTGGCTAGGGATATTTCAGTATAGGGATTTGCAGACTGATGTGATATGATAGCCGAAGGTTATACCGGCTAATGATATAATATGATAGTCGAGGATACTTGCTGACTGATGTGATATCATAGCACAGAGAGTTGTGATACATGACTAGCACACCCCAAGGGATACCTTAGTGGCTAGAGATATGTCAGTCTAGGTATATGCCGACTGATGTGATATGATAGCCGAAGGTTATACCGGCTGATGATATGATATGATAGTCGAGGATACTTGCCGACTGATGTGATATCATAGTACAGAGAGTTGTGATACAGGACTAGCACACCCCAAGGGATACCCTGGTGGCTAGGGATATGCCAGTCGAGGGATATGCCGACTGATGTGATATGATAGCCGAGGATATTTCCGGCTCTAATATGATTTGACGACTCTTGTCATGGGCTTAATCAGCCTATAGGCTTAATTAGCCTACGAAAATACTTCGTCATCCGGGTCAGTGGGTTGGTGTGGGCGGTGACCCAAAGTGACGAATTATTGTTGGTTCACAAGTATCTTACTAGTCGGTTGTCTTGTGGTATTCCAGTAGAGATGTCAGCAGTGTCTGACCTACTGACAATTGGTGTCAGAGAGTGTTCCTATTTGGACCACCACTATTTCCGAGGTCTTGGCTTTGGCCTGTATACTATCCTGCGTCTAATAGGTAGAAATGGTCAGTAAGTACAGAGGTTCGGTCGGGAACCCTGTAAGGTTTACAAAAAAAGAAAAAATTTATTTAAGGATAAAGGGTATTTCTGATATTTAAAATTTGAGATAAAAGAGCTGTTAGACGGGATAAGGGTTCTTTCCGGGTTTCGAGGGAAAATTCGGGAAGGGTCCTTACAAGTGGTATCGGAGCTCTAGGTTAACTTCCTGCAGACCGCACACTTGTGTGCAAATTATTTAAAGATTTCTGTTAACATGATGCCTCCGAGACGTGAGTTCCGTCAACGGTCGAGAAATGGTGGAGATGACCATGAACCTGCAGTGGAGCCTGATTTGAGGCAGACACTGGAACAGGTGGGTCAGACTTTAGCTTCTGTACTCCAGGATAGGACTTCTCATGAAGTCTCTGATATTGAGAGAGCCCAGAGACTAGGGGTGACGATATTTATGGGCGAGTCTAGCCAGATGAGGTTGAGGATTGGATTACTCGCATGGAGCGGGTGTTTTTGATTATGAGATGTCCTCTAAGGGACAGAGTTCTGTTGGCCATATTTTGCTAGGTGGTTCTGCTTACCACTGGTGGCACTCATTGGAGGTGTCAGGCTGGAATGTCCATACACTTACTTGGCAAACTTTCCAGGAACGCTTCTTGGAGCAATTTTACCCTCGCTCACACCGAAATGTTAAGGAGGCCGAGTTCTTGCATTTACAGCAAGTAGACATGACTGTGGCCCAGTATGAACAGAGATTCATAGCGCTGAGTCACTTTGCACCGACTTTAGTGGCGAACCTCGTGATTCGCAGTTGTCCGGTGATGGTTGAAGGCCATGGTTTGGAGGCAGATTTAATCCCCTTAGATATTTTGAGTTTGATGGGATTCTGGGGATGGATTGGTTGTCCATGCACCATGCCTCCATAGACTATTTTGATAAGACAGTGGTTTTCCGGAGTCTAGGATTACCGGAACTTACATTTCGGGGAGATCGTAGGGCACTACCCTTTGGAGTGATATCAGCATTGACCGTTGAGAGATTGTTGAGGAAAGGTTGTGAGGGGTATTCGGTTCATGTGTTTGATTCACGGGACACTCCGATGAGACTGGAGGATATTCCAGTGGTGAGTGAGTTCTCTGATGTGTTTCCAGATGATCTTCCAGGATTGCCACCTGATCGTGAGAGTGAGTTTACCATCGAGCTTTTGCCAGGTACTCAACCTATCTCACAGGCACCGTATAGGATGGCACCGGCAGAATTGCGAGAGTTAAAGACTCAGTTGCGGGACACCTTTGTGCTGGAGTGAAATAGGAGAAAGAAGACTATTAACACCCGAGTTGGTGGATTTGACTAAGGAAAAGACTATTCCTCTAGTTAAATTGTTGTGGACAAATCATAATGTGGAGGAGGCCATGTGGGAAACCAAGGAACTAATACGGGCACAATATCCTCATTTGTTCCATGGTTAGGAAAGAATTTCGAGAACGAGATTTCTTAAGGGAGATAGATTGTAACGACCCGGACCAGAAATTAAATTATTTTGTGAATTGGAAAATTTTACCCTCAGTTTTGGACGGGTTCGGGAGTCACTTTTTGACTGGCAGTACTTTTGGAAATTTTTCTTGGGTCGTTGCATAGGTCTCGAACTCACTAGTTCGTACTCAAGCGGCACGCGGAAAACGAAGACCCGATGAGTTCGTTACAGGTCTAGAAGCTTCAGGGGCAGTTTGGTATTTTTGGAAAAGTTAGAACTATATAGCAGATATTTTTCTCTCTTCTCGGGAGATTGGTCCATTCAGTCTCGCCCCTACCCGAAGTCCTCCCCGTGCGACACCGAAGAACTCATTTTCATCAGATGGATTTCGATCCGATTCGAACGAAACCAAGGTCGGGAGGATCTTCCCCGGGACCCCACTAGCATTTTGGGGTAGTTATTGGAGCGGGAGCACCGCCGTAGGCGACGGACGGAGGAGGGAGGTGAACCGAACCTTCTCGGCCATTTTTCGGCCAAACCAGGCACGATCTCGGAACTTTGACCTCATATTTGGATTCCTGGTGAAACGTAGATGAATTTACATGTGTAGATCGTGAAAAACGGTCAAGAAATGAAGAAGTTAGAAAACCTTGAAAATCGACCGGAAATGGCGATTTCTGGCGAATCAGACGGCGGCGGAGGTGGCGATCCGGTCATCTTCTCCAGCCAGCCTCCGACGACGGCGACGGCCGTCCGGTCGTCTTCTCCGACGAGTCACCGGAGACCAGTCGGGTTGAGTGAACCGGTCGGGTTGAGTGAACCGGTCGGGTTGAGTGAATCGATCGGGTTGAGTGAACTAGTCGGGTCGAGTGAACCGGTCGGGTCGAGTTGGACCGGGTCAGGTTGAGCCGGACCGGGATAGATCGGTCCAGGCGCGTGAACACTGTTGCAGGCGCGTGAACGGCGCGTGGGACCGTGTGCCGAACTTCCGGCGGCGCGTGGGGCTGAGTCTGAGGTCACGGCGACGCGTGGTAACTAGTTTTCGACGTTTCGAATCTGTTGGTACAGGTTTCAGGTTGATCGGGCGTCCTTTAGAGGTCATTTTGGGCAATCCCAGCAGTAATAGTTGACCGTATTAGCGGGTTTTGAGCTCGGAAAGTCAAGGTAGTTGGGTCATTATTGTGCATGTGTTCCTTGGGCTAGAGCGTCCACGAATTAAGGGTTGGATGATGTATGCGAGTGGACTTTTGTTTTATAAACTGAAATGCATGCCTCGAAATATCTTTGTTTAAATACTGTTATGTATTGTGGGATTGAATTTTTGTATTTTAGAAATGATTACTAGACATATATTTTCCACTATATCAGTTAAAGTGTGAATTGAGAAATATCATGGGTTTTGGACTCGGTTTTGATATCATTTTGACGTGTAAATTATTGAGTCCACGATTTGGGTTTTGACTCGGATGTATGAGTTATCGAAATTGGCCATATATTTGAGGAAGACTAGAACCCGGGACTAGGATCCGTATTAGCGGTGAACCCGGTGAACCTCCATTATAAGATGATATGATAGTCGAGAGATATGCCAACTGATATGATATGATAGCCGAAGGTTATACCGACTGATGATATGATATAATGGTCGATGATACTTACCGACTGATATATTATGATAGCCGAAGGTTATACCGGCTGATGATATGATATGATGGTCGAGGATACTTACCGATTGATATGATATGATAGCCGAAGGTTATACCGACTGATGATATGATAAGATAGTCGAGGATACTTACCGACTGATATGATATGATAGCCGAAGGTTATACCGGCTGATGATATGATATGATAGTCGAGATATATGCCGACTGATATGATATGATAGCCGAAGGTTATACCGGCTGATGATATGATATGATAGTCGAGAGATATGCCTACTGATGTGATATGATGGCCGAAGGTTATACCGGCTGATGATATAATATGATAGTCGAGGATACTTGCCGACTGATGTCATATCATAGTACAAAGAGTTGTGATACAGGACTAGCACACCCAAAGGGATACCCTGGTGGCTAGGGATATGTCAGTCTAGGGATATGCCGACTGATGTGATATGATAGTCGAAGGTTATACCGGCTGATGATATGATATGATAGGCGAGGATGCTTGCCGACTGATGTGATATCATAGTACAGAGAGTTGTGATACAGGACTAGCACACCCCAAGGGATACCCTGGTGGCTAGGGATATGTCAGTGTAGGATATGCCGACTGATGTGATATGATAGCCGAAGGTTATACTGGTTGATGATATAATATGGTAGTTGAGGATATTTGCCGACTGATGTGATATCATAGTACAGAGAGTTGTGATACAGGACTAGCACACCCCAAGGGATACCCTGGTGGCTAGGGATATGTCAGTCTAAGGATATGCCGACTGATGTGATATGATAGCCGAAGGTTATACCGGCTGATGATATAATATGATAGTCAAGGATACTTGCCGACTGTTGTGATATCATAGTACAAAGAGTTATGATACCGGACTAGCACACCCCAAGGGATACCCTGGTGGCTAGGGATATGCCAGTCGAGGGATATGCCGACTGATGTGATATGATAGCCGAAGGTTATACCGGCTGATGATATAATATGATAGTCGAGGATACTTGCCGACTGATGTGATATCATAGTACAGAGAGTTGTGATACAGGACTAGCACACCCCAAGGGATACCCTGGTGGCTAGGGATATGTCAGTGTTGGGATATGCCGACTGATGTGATATGATAGCCGAAGGTTATACCGGCTGATGATATAATATGATAGTCGAGGATACTTGCCGACTGATCTGATATCATAGTACAGAGAGTTGTGATACAGGACTAGCACACCTCAAAGGATACCCTGGTGGCTAGGGATATGTCAATCTAGGGATATGCCGACTGATGTGATATGATAGCCGAAGGTTATACCAGCTGATGATATGATATGATAGTCGAGGATACTTGCCGACTGATGTGATATCATAGTACAGAGAGTTGTGATACAGGACTAGCACACCCCAAGGGATACCCTGGTGGCTAGGGATATGTCAGTGTAGGGATATGCCGACTGATGTGATATGATAGCCGAAGGTTATACCGGCTGATGATATAATATGATAGTCGAGGATACTTGCCGACTGATGTGATATCATAGTATAGAGAGTTGTGATACAGGACTAGCACACCCCAAGGGATACCCTGGTGGCTAGGGATATGTCAGTCGAGGGATATGCCGACTGATGTGATATGATAGCCGAAGGTTATACCGACTGATGATATAATATGATAGTCGAGGATACTTGCCGACTGATGTGATATCATATTACAGAGAGTTGTGATACAGGACTAGCACACCCCAAGGGATACCCTGGTGGCTAGAGATATGTCAATGTAGGGATATGCCGACTGATGTGATATGATAGCCGAAGGTTATACCGGCTGATGATATAATATGATAGTCGAGGATACTTGCCGACTGATGTGATATCATAGTACAGAGAGTTGTGATACAGGACTAGCACACCCCAAGGGATACCCTAGTGGCTAGGGATATGTCAGTCTAAGGATATGCCGACTGATGTGATATGATAGCCGAAGGTTATACCGACTGATGATATGATATGATAGTCAAGGATACTTGCCGACTGATGTGATATCATAGTACAGAGAGTTATGATACAGGACTAGCACACCCCCATGGATACCCTGGTGGCTAGGGATATGCCAGTCGAGGGATATGCTGACTGATATGATATGATAGTCGAGGATATTTCCGGCTCTAATATGATTTGACGACGCTTGTCATGGGCTTAATCAGCCTACGAAAATACTTCGTCATCTGGGTCAGTAGGTTGGTGTGGGTGGTGACCCAGAGTGACGAATTATTGTTGGTTCACAAGTATCTGACTAGTCGGTTGTCTTGTGGTATTCCAGTAGAGATGTCAGCAATGTCTGACCTACTGACAATTGGTGTCACAGAGTGTTCCTATTTGGACCACCACTATTTCCGAGGTCTTGGCTTTGACCTGTATACTATCCTGCGTCTGATAGGTAGGAATGGTCAGTAGGTACAGAGGTTCGGTCAGGAACCCTGTAAGGTTTACAAAAAAAGAAAAAATTTATTTAAGGATAAAGGGTATTTCTGATATTTAAAATTTGAGATAAAAGAGCTGTCAGACGGGATAAGGGTTCTTTCCGGGTTTCGAGGGAAACTTCGGCAAGGGTCCTTACAAGTATCCTTGAGACATGTCAGGGACACGTCTTGGCATGAACCTCGCCTCACCTTGGGCTTGATCTGCTGGTGCTCAGACATGAGTCTAGGACTCGAATGGCTTGATTCGTGGTTCTTGGTCCTGGCCCTAAATAAGCACATGGCTTCAGATCAAGACATGATTTAGGGCCCGATATTACCTTGAGGACAACTTCCTCATTATAACTCCAAACTAAGCCATTCTTTTTGCATTCTTCTCAGAATATACCTATTTTTCGAACTCTGCACAAGTCTCACAAAGTGCATCACTTTTTACTATTGTTGGCATGAAATCATTCAAAAGACAAGTAAAAGGGCATTAAGTAGCCTCTAAAAGATGTATAAATAAAGACTGAACACCAGTGTTTCACAATAAGCTTAAGCACCACAAGCCAACAATATGACATTCCAAATTATAGATTATATCATAAGTTATGAATGGATGACAATTAATATAGATACTTCCCTCCAAATCAAGTTAAGCAACCACAGTTTACACTTATAAAAGAAATCTTCGAATTATCAAGAAATATTGAAAGAAATTTGAATCATTGAGAGTGAAGAACAATGAAGGTGAACTATTCTACAAGTGTTATCATTTCCTGTCTTTGGGGTCTAATTTTTCCTCTCCAACATTTATCATTTTACCATGTTCCCCAAAATTTTCAGATTTATAGTTCACTAAACAAGCTTTAATTTTATATAAAGAACATAGAAATCCATTAAGAAATGAAAGAGATACAAGGTTTGAAGTTCAGTAACAAGCAGTTTAGTTTGTCTTGGACCACTTTGTTTCGGGCCTTGATTTCTAATTCTATGTTACTCCGTTTGATACCAAAATCTCCAAATCAAAATATTAGGTAAAGAGCTTCAAAATGATATATAGAACATAGAAATCCATCAAGAATTGAGTAAGTTACAAAGGTTCAAATTTTCAAAATCTTACTGTTCATTTTTGGGTTTCCCATCAGTGTACTGATTTTACTTTTCCGATAAAATTTTGATCTCTCAATCTTTTTAGATGATTCAAAAGCCAAAATTTAGTAACCTTTCGTGTAATTTAAGATGGTATAATCTTTTTACACTAACAGTCATTAACTATACAAAATTCTAATTTTTACAGAGATGATGTCTTTAAAGCTTTCATGGTGTTTTTCATAATATTTCAAAATTTGTAAACAAAGAATCATAAGGTAACTTCTTAGGTACTTACATAGAGATTAAGGTTGTGAAAGTGAGGATCTAAAAGCCTTAAACCCAGAATTTGGCCACCCAAAGTGAGAGACTTCCTTCAAGAGTGATGATTCCAAGATTTTCCCTCTCTCTTATCACAGATTTGGACTGAAATTTGGAGATGGATTTGAACTGAATCTCCTTTCTATTTATAGGCTAAATCTGGTTGGGATTAGACAATTGATTTTGGCTTGGTTCAAATCTCTGCGTAGATATTTTCCCTCTTTTTTTATTTTTTTTATCCTAAGGCCATAGGGTACAAGGACAATTTAGTCTATTGACAACAAATTCTTAATATTTTTCGAAAACTTCTGAATTGTGTTTAATGAAATCCTATTCTTATCAAAGATCAAAAGTAAGTAAGAATGTTCGTATAACAATTAGAGATATGATTCGTGAAATAGAGAAATACTTATTAATACAAGGGCATTTTCATCATTTTCTCTCAAAAGCTCCAAAATGGAAAAACGTACAAATTGACAAGATAAATCTCAAGAATTAGATAGGAAACTTGATATGAACATTTTAAATCACATAAGCATTTCATATACGAAAAGAAAAGAAAAATACGTGCAGAGGTATTTTGGTCATTTTCCATTAAATTCTCTTTTTCAAATTTTGTCGAAATATGCTTTTGAAATATGAGTAAATAAGAGTTTGAATATTTTTAAAAGTCTTCAAAGATCATAAGATAAGTAATAAGAATAAATTCAAATTTACAGGACCCTACAGTGCAGTACAATACTTCTTAGTTCGGGTTATTACATATGCCATGTCAAGAATTTTATTTCACTTTTTCGTAATACCTGTTTGTAGTCATTACAATTTAGTTTCTTTTGGCACTTGAGTACTATAAGTCCATTCACTCCATGTTTTTCTAAAGATACTCATTTTCTTCATGGATTGCCTCTTCAAGTTTAGCCATTCTTTATATCTACTATCAGCAATCATGACAAAAATATCATCATAGCACTGGATAAGTTTAGTACGTACTATAATACAATGTTACAATTGATGATCATTACTTTGTAATCCACATACTTCTTTTTATGCATGTATCATAAATCGATATTCACAAATCATTGGTTACTCATGCATGCCTCTTTAAGGGCTTTCATTATCTTTTTATTAAGCAATTTTGTCCTTTAAAGACTTTCATCTCTTCTTCGATCAATTATTTAGAGAATATAGATATTCTATAACATTGCATCAATTAGGCTCGATGGACCTATATTCCACTTCTAGGAGGCTAACTTAAATAGTGTGGTTTTGTTACTAAATGATTTTGTCCTTCAATCTAAAGTATGATACTAATAAAATTTAACAATATAACTTGGTCAACAAAAAACCAATTTCATAATAGATCGAGAGAGTTGAGCATAAGACCTTGAGTTTAGAGGTGTCAAATAAGTCGTGTCGGACCTGCCCGAACTTATTTTCGTAGAATCCATTCATGTTTCTTATCGTGCTAATGCATCTCATTTCAACCGTGTTGTGCTTATATAACACAATCTAATTAAGATTTAAGCCTAGCCCAGCCCATATAGCCGCCCTTGTCCTATTTGTGGTCATGACGTACCTTAAACGGGATGTCCAATCAACCTTTTCTTTTTAATGAATTTTAAGGTTTAAATAGGGAAAACAACATTTTACCCCCTAATATTTGGTTGTCCTTTACAAAATAATTACATGGTGTCTAGTTTTCAAATTATACTCTAAACGTTTTGAAATCACTAAACTTAACACCCCGTTAATTTGACTATTAATTTTTCGGTTAAATTTTTTTTGTGGAAAATTCAGAACCATGTGTTTTCTTCAAAGGCATGCGTTATTCTGGAAATTTTGTTTATCTTATATTTTTAATTTTAATAGAATTATTGTTTTTACATGTTAATTTTTTTTTGACAAAAAGGCATTTAATGAAATTTGATTATTTTTTGTTGACAGGTTAGCATAAAAATGGGCCTTATATATTCCAAAACGTTAAGGTGTAATTTTATAAAACGTTAAGGTGTAATTTGAGAAAATAAAAACGTTAGGTATTAATTTGAAAATTGGTGGAATTGAACACGGAGTTGCGAAATGTAATACCGGAGTAAGAAAATTGGATACAAATACAAATGTAATTGTTTGCACGGGTTGGGACCCAATCAAGTTGCCATTTTGATATGTCTCTTACTATTTCAATGCCCAAAACATAATGATCCTCACCCAAATCTTTAACGTCAAAACTATTAGACAACATATTCTTGGTTTCTTGTAATAACTGAAAATCTGAGCAAGCAAGAAATATATCATCCACATAAAGAACAAGAAAAATGAACTGGGATTCACTACAATACAATCCATCTGGCCCGGCGAACGAACGTCGTCGAGCAACTTTAGGTGTTCGTCGAGCAACTGTGAAAACGGCGAATCTCCGTCGGGCAACCTTCGTCGGGCTAGTACAATCGGGCTTGATATTAGTCGACGACAACAGTGTATTCGTCGAGCAACCAAAAGCTTGCCCGGCGGTAGAGTTCGCTGCTTACGATTTGTCGAGCAACCCAAAAGTCAACAACATAAGCCCGACGGACATTCTACGTCGGGCAAACGTGGTGAAAATTTGGTGGGCGTCCACCGAAATGTATTTACTAAGCCCGACGGAGGGAAACGTCGTCGGGTAACCGACGAATGTTTAAAAATATAATTTTATTAAATTATTTAATTAAATAAATCGTCGGGTAACTCGTTATATATCCGTGGGTAACTTTTTACATCCTCGTCGGGTAACTTGATAAATTTCCGTCTAGTAACTTTTTAAATCCTCGTCGGGTAACGTGTTAAATATTCGTCGGGTAACTTTTTACATCTTTGTCGGGTAACTTTTTAAAAATTTCATTACTATGCCCGACAACTTGACTATTCGTTGGGCAAACTCTGAATATTTAAAATATAATTTTAATAAATTATTTAATTAAATAAATATAAATAATTAAAAATTAAAAAAATTCAATTAAAAGAATCAAAATAAAATTAAAATAATATTTATAAAAACTATTGTTATATTTTTACATCATTAAAACTAAAACAATATTTTACATATATTACACTGTAACTACTTGTCGACGGGTCCAAGTAGTCGGGATCCTGAGCGGGCTGTTGGGAGGGGGTCTGAGGCTGTGAGAAAATGTCATCAAATCCATGGTCACCCAAGCGATCAAGGACCTTGGCAAGGGCGGTCTTGATTTGGTCTTTTTGGGCTTGGATCTCCGCATATTAAGTCTTGATCCCGCACAATCCCGTCGCCCGCCCCCCGAACGATCTTCCCTAGACGCCTCCCAAGTCGTCGCTACAAGATAGCGATAGACATCACGGGATTCGGGAGCTGCTGCTCCAACGGCACGTCCCGATGCTGTTGTGTGAGCTCATCTTGTGTCTGCTGGACGTCTTGCTCCATCGCCTCCTACAAATTCGAATAAATATTAATTAGAAATATAATTATCAAATTAAGAAAGAATGTTTAATCTGTAAAAAATAAACTTAAGTGAATTCGGTCAGCCTCTTGATCCCCTCGTCCAGCATACACTTTCCCCCAGGCTTCCACCTCTGGGAACATCGACCCGGCGATGCGCCGATCCTCCTGCCAGGCCGATAAGGATCGTGACCCCCGTGGTGGTTGACTTGCTTCGCACCCCGGTTCGATGTGTTGGCAATCGATTTCCGCTATTCATTCGTAAAACCAAAAATTATATTTTAAAATCGAAAATAACATAAAAAATAAATAATTTAATTAACTAGGTAGATAATACGTAGCACATAGGTGGGGGACACGAAATGGTCGCACAACCACAACCACCCTGGCAGTTTCGGCCCGTCCAACTCCTCCGGAGGATTTGCCCGAGCTTCCTCCCGGGAAGGCCAAGTCTTGAAGTACTTGTGGAGCTCGTACTTCCAGTCGGCGTACCGTAACTGCCAGTGGTGGCTCAGGTATCTACTGAGCTCAACGTCCTCCAAGTCGAACTCAAAATTGATCTGCAATAAATTATTAAAGTTAGTAAAATAATTAAAAAATATGAAATTAATGTTAAAAATGGAAAAAACACATACCGATAACTCTCCCCAACAATGCGTGATCTCTTCCGAGGGTTGGGTTCTGAAAGCATCCCCCATCATCAAGGACATGGTGCGAAGAATCGCACCAATGTCATGCACCAGGAGGTTGTGAATTTTACCGGCGCGGATCGGAGGCGCAGCACGTACACCACCAGTATATTTGCATTTGTTGTCCTGTAAATCCGCTGGGATGTCAAACCTTGGTTTATCTCGCGCACGTTCACCGACCTACCTGCAAATTCGATGAACATTGGTAAATAAAAGGAGTAACAAATAAAAATGGTTGGTTAAATAAACAAAATAATGAACTTACCCTTAGGGAGTGCTCCGACATTAGGCCCAGTTTCGTCTGCCCCGACGTCGTTCTGTAGGGGTTGGGGGTCGGTACGGGGTTCCCCCCATTTCTTGCTATGCAGTCGACGCCGCTGTTGAGGCACCCGAGTCAGGGGTTGCCTCCTCCAGCGCTTGATCATCAACAGGATAAGGGCAAATGTGGGTCCTAGACGTGATTAAGGTGCGATGCGACATCTACAGTAAAAAATATAAAATTAACCAATACATTTTTAATTAAATAAAATAACCAAACATTTTATTAAATATTAAATTCAAAAAATAAAAACAAAATCACATTTAAAATTAACCAAAATTTTTTAATTCCAATAAACGTAAATAAATAAAGCAATAATTTTTTTTTAGTAATAATTAGTAAATTGGTATCTAAAAACTAAGACCACCAAATTCTAATTTTTTAAAATAAATCCAACACAAACGAAAATTAAACTTAAATTACTAATTAATCCAAACGTACTAAACTCAAAATTCACAACATTATACCTAAATTTCTAAATCGAAATTTCGGGAACAAAATCAAACTTACAAATTAATCCAAACATATAATAATAATATCCAAGTCATAAAATTCACAAATTAAAAATTTATAAAACTCACATTTCCAAAATTCACTTATACTACACCATATCAAAATTTCACAAAATGTTTTTTAAATTCAAATATCCAAAATTCGTAAAATTCACATAGCCAAAATTCACAAAATTCATATCCAAAATCATAACAAAAATCATAACATTATACCAATTTCAACATTATACTCACACTTGGAAGGCTGAGCTGATAACTCGATGCTTTCGGCATGAGGAGGCCCATGCTATACTTCGGTTACCTCTTAGCCGGTGGGGCTTAGGTGGTAGGTGGATATGGCATTTTACCACCACTGGATGCTATTCGGTGAAGTCAGCGTATGGGGTTGCATTGTATCTCCACATAAATGGGGAGCTAGGTAGACGTGGGGAGGGGGAGTCCAGCTCCTTGTCGGATGAAGGTCTGCAGTGGACTCACATATGGGCCATGCAGGTGCCACCGAAGCTTAAGAAATTTATCTGGAGGGGATGCAGCAGTGCATTGGGGTCATAGCCAACCTGGTGTGGCGACGGTTGATGGTGGATCCGGTTTGCCCGGTATGTGGTCTTGATGTGGAAACCGAGGTCCACCTATTTTTTCATTGCCCCTTCGCTAAGGTTTTCTGGTTTGGAAGCCCCTTTATGCTTGATGTATGTGCTTTGGAGGGTGCTGATTTTCAAGGTATATGGAAGTACTTGATTACTAAATTTCACCGGTTTGCCCATATTGTGGAACTAATTCAGACACTCACATTTGGACTTTGGAGAATATGGAAATGTCGGAATCGGATGGTGTTTGAGGGGAATTCTATTCACCCGGAGGAGGCCATTGCCGAGCTCCTCAAGGGTGTGTCAGAATTTTGGGAGCTTGGAGATCCGGCGTTGGGCAGACATTTCTCACAGCCTAGACTGCCAAATTCGAGTGATGATGTGACGATGAATATTTGGAGGAAACCGGCCATGGGCCTCCTAAAGGTTAATTGTGATGGTGCTTGGTGTCGAGATACGGCGAGCGGAGGGGTTGGTTGGGTTATCCGGGATAGTTTTGGATTACTGGTGTTTGCAGGAGGGACATGGGGTCTTTGTCTGAAGTCGAGTATGGTGGTTGAAGCAGAGGCGATGCGTAGTGCCCTTTCCCATTGTTTGCTAGCTAGCCACGAGCGGGCGGTGCTGGAGTCTGACGCTTTGGGACTGGTCCAGATCCTTCTTGGCCAGAACCATGGTGAGGCTGATCTTGATTGTATTATTTTTTATATCCATACAATGGCCTCGAGACTGGAGAGGGTTCAATTTTTTTATGCTTCCAGGCAAGCTAATAGAGCTGCTCACCTTGTAGCTGGTTTTGTTTCTAAGACTGGTGGATGCCATTGTTGGGATGAGTTAGGGACGGATTGGTTGTTTAACACCTTAGCATCTGATGCTGGTGTCTCTATTCGTTATTAATAAAGTTTCTGATCTTCTGGTAAAAAAAAAAACTAATCCCCCTAAATTCTCAATCTGCAAATTTGACAATAATGCACAATCTGCAATAATCAAATCCAAATTTAAATTCCTTTTTCAATACAATTTCATAATATCTACAGAAAATTTAAATTTAAATTTCAATCCAAAAAAAATTTAAAATTTAACCAATCAAAATTAACAATAAACCAATATACATTAACAATAGAGAGAGATGGACAATGAGTTCGACCTTCAAGGAAGTCGGTGAGAGATCAGTCTGGCGAGGCGAGCGGCGGCGACAGCGAACCTCGCTAAGAGAGAGGCGGCGCGATGGATTGTTGGGGCGGCAAATTGAGGTAGAGCGAGAAACGGTGGCAGTTGCAGCGACCAAAACGGCGAGAGGTAGGCGGGAAGGTGATTGCAGAGAGCTGGGGTTCTCGTTCTGATTGATGAAGGAAAATGAGGAACATGAAGAACAAGGAAGAAGAAGAAGATTCGGTCTGATTTATCTGTCTGATTGACATTGCCCGACGAATGGGTTCGTCGGGCAACACTTTATTGATTCGTCGGGTAATAACAAACGGTGGACACTCGTCGAGTAACTCGTTCCATATCCGTGGGGTAACTTTTTCATATCTTCGTCGACTAACTTGTTAAATATTCTTCGGGTAACGTGTTAAATATTCGTCGGGTTACTTTATAACTATCCGTCGGGCAATATTCGGCGGCAATTTTGAGATTCCGCGAAAACTTAGGCGGAAGGTCCGTCGGGCAACCTTTTAAAACATTCGTCGGGTAAGGACAACGGTCGGCTATCCATCAGGTAACATTGTCAAAATACGTCGGGCAACACTACGCGGTAATTTTGAGATTTCACGAAATTTAGGCGGAATTTTTGAAATTTTTGAAGAAAAAAATTATTGCGAGTTTTATTTACGTTGCCCGACGACGATTGTAATGTAGCCCGACGGACTATTGCCCGGCAAATTGAATTATTCGTCGGGCTTGAGTTTCTGATGTGTTTTATCATTAATCTGAAAACTAGGTCCGACGAAAGAATAATCCATATCAGGACCGTTCAAATTTTGGTTTTACATGCCTAAAGCCCCATCAATCGTTATCGTGATGTTTTGAGGATTTCAAGTCGTCCGATCGTGAAGAAACGTTTTGTAACCGTTGAATCGTCGCGCACCGTTACCAAATCCCAGGAATTCGAAATTGTTTAATTTTTCGCTTAGGCGATCTATGAGTACCTACCATAAATGTGGACGGTTAGATCGATACATTTCAATTTTTAAATTATTGAAAATTGGAAAACAAGCATATTGACCAAGGAGTTTAAACTCTTGATGGAAACTTCAATACATTTTGCAAAGTGTTGGTTCTATTGATGTTCAAACGATTGAATTTTATAGATCTAACCGTTCATTTTTTGATTTTACGTGCCTAGATCTCACCCGTCGAAAATCTTTATCTTTTGAGGATTTCAAGTCGTCTGATCGCGAAGAAACGTTGTGTAACCGTTGAATCGTTGTTCACCGTTACCTAATCCCGGGATTTCCAAATTGGGTAATTTTTCGCGTTCGTGATCTATGAGTATCTACCATAAAGGTAGACGGTTAGATCGGTCAATTTCAATTTGTAAATTATTGAAAATTGGAAAACAAGCATATTGACCAAGGAGTTTAAACTCTTGAGGGAAACTTCAATACATTTTGCGAGGTGTTGGTTCTATTGATGTTCAAACGATTGAATTTTACAGATCTAACCGTTCATTTTTTGGTTTTACTTTCCGAGATCTCGCCCGTCGAAAATCTTTATGGTTTGAGGATTTCAAGCCGTCTGATCGTGAAGAAACGTTGTGTAACCGTTGAATCGTTGTACACCGTTACCTAATCCCCGGATTTCCAAAATGGGTAATTTTTCGCGTAGGCGATCTATGAGTACCTACCATTAAAGTAGACAGTTAGATTGGTCCACTTCATCTCGTAAGTAATTTAAAAAAGTTGTTTAATAAATAAATATAAATTTAATCTGCTAAATAATGCCCGACGAATATAAATGAATATTCGTCGGGTAATCACAAGCGGAGGATATTCGTTGGGTAACTCGTTAGATATTCGTCGGGTAACTTTTTACATCTTCGTCGGGTAACTTGATACATATTTGTCGGGTAACTTTTTACATATTTGCGGGGTAACTTGTTAAATATTCATCGGGTAACTTTTTACATCTTCGTCGGGTAACTTGTTAAATATCCGTCGGGTAAATTTTTACATATTCGTCGGGTAACTCGTTATATATCCGTCGGGTAACGTTTTACATCCGCATCGGGTAACTTGTTAAATATTCGTCGGGTATCTTTTTACATCTTCGTCGGTAACGTGTTACATATCCGTCGGGCAACATTCGGAGGTACGTTTGGGATTTCACGAAAATTTTGGTAGAAAGTCCGTCGGGTAACATTTTAATGATTCGTAGGGTAACAACAGTGGTTAGCTGTCCGTCGGGTACCATGTATAAAACTCGTCGGGCAACATTAATTTAAAAAAAATGTTTAATAAATGAATGTAATTTTAATATGTTAAATAATTCCCGACGGATTTATAAGTATATTCGTCGGGCAAATGTATGATAGTTTTTATAAGATTTGTACAATTTTATTCACAATTTTTTTATAAAAATATTATCAAAGAAAATTTTATTGACAATATTTTTATAAAAATTTGTTGTCTCTTATTCGGTCAATATTAATGTTGGGTTCTCTTTCTTTCACCTTGCACTAGTGAGTAAAAATTGACCCTCATGACTTATGAAATTGACCTTCATGACTTATCATCAAAATATTTGACTAAATCTTTTACCTTCATTTATTTCGAAGTTGGGTAATTTGTGGAGTGCATGTATGGTCTCACTTTAAGAAAGTAAAAAAACTATTTTTTTCTTCCTAACCACCTGTATGAAAAGCTACCGAGTAGTACATCAATAAAAGATTAATTGAAACTTTAGTAAATGAAATCATACAACATACATATAAATCAAATTTATTGATTTGAAGATGGATATTACATATATAAATGAAATTTTGAATTTACAACTTTCATTCGGTGTCGGATTCGCTTTCCCCCTCCCATTCACATTCGTCATCCGATATGTGTACAATATTTAATTCCTCCGAATCACTGTCAATTTGTTCTAATTCCCCGAGATCAATAAAAATGTCATCAATCACAATTGGTGGGATGATGTCATTGGTCTGTACTCCATCCACGTTTTGGGTTGATGCCGAGGAATTCCCCTGGTAAACGATTTGGTCATCGTCTCTTTCCCCATCTTCTTCATGGTATCGGTCATCCAAGTCCCAAATGTTTCTATGATTCACCATCTCAGGTACTCTCTAACCATCACCGGCTTTTGGATCATCCACATAGAATACTTATTTCGCCGTACTAGCGAGGATGTAGGGATCACTCTCAAACCACCTGGTGTTTGTGTTTATAGAGGTACATAACTGATCTTTGATGACACTGCCTGGGATACTTGGGTTCGTATCAAACCAATGACACTTGAACAAGACGACTTCCTTGCGGTCTGCGTATAACACCTTAACCACACTTAACAATTTACCGTAGAACCCCGTATAAGCATTTTCCCCATCCCCCGGCATGAAGACCCCGCTGTTTTACGTAGACAACTTGTCGTCTCATTCTGTACACACGAACTTAACTCCGTTAACGTGACAACCAGCGTACGTTTCTCCTCAAAATGGGCCAATGGCCAGCAGCATTAATTCTTTATTGAAATTTGGTGAGTTGACATCTTTCAGCTGTGCCATCTGGTAAGATACACACAAGAAACAAAATACGTAAGCTTAAAACCAATTTAAGAAATTTTCAAATAAAATATTTGCCTTACATGCTTGGAAAACCAACGTGGAAACAGTTGTTTGTCCATTTCTTCCAAATTAGAAGGAAATTGGGCCTTCATCAACGCCTCGTGCTGCTCGTGGAAGGGCCAGACTTCGTCACAGTTGTTTAGTATGAACCAATGAGCCACCTCCATGTCGCTATTGTTGAACGACTCCGAGATTGGACCAGTGTCAAATGGTCGTGCGGGTTGGGCAAATACAGATAGGGTCTCTGAACGTTGACCACCATCGTCGTTGCACGACGCCCTATTGAAGGTAGTTTCAACATTTCGAAGGTACATTGCACAAAATATCAGTGCCTCCTTTACAATGTACGCCTAGGTTATAAAGCCTTCGGGACGTGTCTTGTTCCGAATGTACCACTTGTACGTACCTAACATTCTGCAAGGAAATTTAGATTATGATTCACATATATACATGATAGTAAGGAAATATTATCAAATAGCAGGGATAAGTTATACCTCTCGATTGGGTACATCCAACGATAATGCATCGAGCCAGCGAGCTTTTCCTCATCCGGCAGATGTATTAGTAGGTGTACCATTACATCAAAGAATGTAGGTGGATATATTTGCTCTAACTGGCACATGATGTACACAATATCCTCGTTAATTGCTTGAAGGTCCGCCTTAACCAACGATCTGGCACATAGTATCTGGAAGAATTGAGATAAATAAACTATCGTCTTAACAACACCAACCTCCAAGAAGAGTCGAATACCAATCAGAATGAGTCGTTGTAGCAAAACATGATAGTCATGGCTCTTCATACCAGAAATGGTTCCACCATTCGTGCTAACACTCCGGGATATGTTGCCGGCGTACCCGTCGGGAAATTTCACACCCTGCAACCACTTCAGTATTTTTTCTTATTCTCCGGCGTAAATGTATAACTTGGATGAGCCATGATGTATTTCCCATTGACGACTTTTGGCCACAAATTAGGTCGAATCCCCATTTCTTTCATGCCCAGACGAGTCTTTTTTGTGTCCTTTGACTTTCCTTCAGTGGGTAAAGTCGTTCCCACAACACTCTTAGCAACATTCTTCTCGATGTGCATAGGATCGGCGATGTGTCTGATTTTCAATTTCGACCAATATGGCAACCGAAAGAATATGTTTTTTTTCGTCCAATTTTCCTGTTCAGCTGGTTTCGATCCTCGTGTGACGAAGTCATGTATACTATTCAGTTTGGATAATATCTCATCACCGCACCTCTCCCTTGGTCGACCTCTTAACTCTGATTTACCATTAAATGAGTAAGATTGCCTTTGCCATCGGTGATCCTAGGGCAGAAACCTTCTCGCACCCAAGTAGCATACCTTAGATGCGTGCCAAAAGGACATTGTGTCTGGCCCACATGTCGGGCAAGCAAGATAGCCCTTGGTGCTCCATCCCGACAACATACCATAAGCAGGAAAATCATTAATTGTCCATATTACGACCGCTCGTAGGGTGAACATTTCTCCACTGCACTTGTTGTATGTTCGGACACTATTTTCCCACAGATCCACGAGCTCATCAATCAACGGCTGCAAATACACATCTATGGAATTACTAGGCGTTTTGGGCCCCGGTATCAAAGTACTGAGGATTGTGAATTCTGTCTTCATGCATCTCCAAGGAGGCAAGTTATACGGAACCATAACCACCGGCCAAGTGCTATAGGGCTTTACAAAACTCCCAAATGGATTAAACCCATAAGTAGCGAGCCCTAAAATGATTTACAATCGGGGTACAATTCGCGCTGAGCTTCTTTCAACAATCTCTCGTAATGGAGTTCAAAGTCTTTGGGTTGCAACCTTGGCACATCATCTTCCATATCATCTGATGCGGGAGGAAAAGCATCGGTTAATAACTCAACGACTTGATCATTATCACATCGCCGATCCAAACCACTTTCATCCCGATGGGTCCCGGGAACTGAAGATGTCGATGCGGAAAATATTTCTTCATCGTGATAGATCCAATTAATGTAGTTGTGTACGATCCCATTCCATTCCATATAAGTTTGGACCTCATTCAACAGCATCCAACTGCAGTTGTTACATTTACGGCACGAACACCTGATACGTCTTGTATCACTTCAATGACTACGTGCAAAGGAAATGAAGCTGTCGATCCCATCCAAATACTGATCAGAAGATCTATCAAACATTCGCATCCACCCTCTGCCCATTGTCCCTGCTTTCACAACATAGAGTCAACGTAAGTAATTGCGCTAACATTGTCCCATAATTAGAACAAGTTAAAATCAAAAGCAACTCATCTCCTTATGCCTCCGATGATTTGGCCCTATCCCATTCGAGAGTGCACGTTCTGTGCTGTGTAGTTTGCGACCTACGAGGCTAAGTTTCGATCGAGGGAAATTTCGGCAGCATCTCCCTACAGTTCCCCAAATACACAACGTAGATATTATAAACAAATATCTAGTATGCATTCGGAGAACATTGAGGGGATACAAACCGAATTTCCCACAATCGAAACTTAACCTTGTAGATCGCCAACTACACAACACATAGTTGTGCACCCCCAAACTGTCTAAATAAATGGACAATTCAAGAGTCAGTCAATCAACCCGATCCATTGACTCTCAAACGGGTCTAAGGTTTTTCATTGAATCATTATGCGAAGTTAATCAACTCGATTAACTTCGCATAAACAGTTATGAAATATGAACGTATTTCACTCCGTTGGAACTATATAAAGCGTTTTACAAAAAATATCACAACAAATTCACAAATACAAACATATATTAATTATGCATAAAACAAAGTTTACAATTTTATAATTTCCGTACATATTTTCTATTTCCCTATTTTCCTAACATATTTTCTAATTTCCTAACATATTTTCAAATTTCAATAATTTCATTACATATTTTTTATTTTCCTATTTTCCTAAAATATTTTCTAATTTCCTAATTTACGTACATATTTTCTATTTCCCTATTTTCCTAACATATTTTCTAATTTCCTAACATAATTTCGAATTTCAATAATTTCATTATATATTTTTTATTTTCCTATTTTCCTAAAATATTTTCTAATTTCATAATTTTCTAACATATTTTCTAATTTCCTAACATAATTTCGAATTTCAATAATTTCATTATATATTTTTTATTTTCCTAAAATATTTTCTAATTTCATAATTTCCTAACATATTTTCTATTTCCCTATTTTCCTAACATATTTTCTATTTCCCTATTTTCCTAACATATTTTCTAATTTCCAAACATATTTTCTAATTTCAATAATTTCATTACATATTTTTATATTTTCCTATTTTCCAACAAAATTTTCTAATTTCCTAACCTATTTTCTATTTCCCTAATTTCCTAACAATTTTTCTAATTTCCAAACATATTTTCTAATTTCAATAATTTCATTACATATTTTTAATTTTCCTATTTTCCAACAAAATTTCCGAATTTCCTAACGTATTTTCTATTTTCCTAATTTCATACCATATTTTCTATTTTCATATTTTCCTAACAAATTTTCTAATTTCCACAAATTCTAAACAATTTCTATACATTTTCCACAACAAATACAAAATTTCCTAACATAATTATATCCAAAATTCTTAACGAAATTAAATTGAGAGGTAAACACAAAACATAATTAATTTCTAATAAAAAATAAAAATTTCAAAACTAAAAAAAATAAAAATTTCAAACCTTAAAATTTGATATTTGGTGATTGATAGAGAAAAATGATTTGATTGGTAGTGAAAATGGCGATGAGATGATGATGTTAGGTAGAGAAAGAGAGTGAGTGAGTGAGAGATTGAGAGAGAGAGCAGAGAAGTGATGAAGCAGAGAGGAGGAAGAAGAAGAAGAAAAGAGAGAGCTCAGTTAGTGTGTTTAGACTTTTGCCCGACGAATCACATTCGGAGGGCAATCTTTAATGATCCGTCGGGCAACATAGAGTCAATGCCAAGTATTACCCGACGATGTAACACCCCGGAATTTCAATTATTGGATTTACGTAAATTATTTATGTAAAATGATGATTTTACCCTTGCTTGTTAAGGGCATTTTGGTAAATTTGGCTTGGGAGTAGATATTCTTTTAACCACCAAAACATTTACTTCATCTTCATTTCATCAATTCATCATCATCATCCTCATTCTCTCTGTGAAACACACACCCACTCGAACCCGTGAGAAAACACCACAAAACCCACAAAGTCAACTTTTGATTCAAGGCTTTAACTTCCATTTTTGATCCACTAATCGTACTCTACTCCTTCCCACGATCACAACCATACCAACCATCGAAGGAGAGGACCATGGGGGAAGCCGAACCGAGTATAGGAAGTTTCGGATCTTCCGATTGATTTTTCGGCTTACATAGGTACGTGTTTGTGGTTTTGAGGTCATATTTGGATTATTGGGTTTGAGTAGATAGATTTAGACAAAAAAAATTGTGAAAATGGTTGAGTTTTGAGGAAGTTATAAAAGCTTGAAGTTTCAGCCGGAAATTGGGGATTCAGCCGAAATCAGACGGTGGCGCCGGTAGCCGGTCGTCTTCTCCGGCGAGTCACCGGTGACCAGTCGGGTTGAGTGAATCGGTTGGGTCGAGTTGAAGCGGTCGGGTTGAGTGAACCGATCGGGTCGAGTTGAACCGGTCGGGTTGAGTGAAACTGTCGGGTCGAGTTGAACCGGTCGGGTTGAGTGAACCGATCGGGTTGAGTGAACCAGTTGGGTTGAGTTGGATCGGGTCAGGCCGAGTTGGCCCAGGTTGGACCAGTCCAGGCGCGTGGGCACTGTAGTAGGCGCGTGACCAGCGCGTGAGGGGCGTGGAGGCACGTGGGCGCGTATTCCGACCATCTAGCCAGCATAGGTGGACCTCTCGGGGTTTAGGGGGTTTATATTTAAGGTTCTTATTATTAGCTGGTAATCCCGATTATTAATTTCGAAAGGCGATACTGCTCCAGGAACTTCAAGGGAGCGTTCAATTCGGGATTTAGCTTGCTTGGACAGGTTTGTGAGTGGACTTTTGGTTTATAAACTATAATGCATGCATAAATGTATCTTTGATTTAAATACTGTTATGTATGGGTGCAATGAATTTCTGGAATTTAGAAATGATGATGGACACATGTTTTCCAATATTTCAGTGAAAGTGTGTTTTGAGAAATGGCCTGGTTTTTGTACTCTATTTTGATATCGTTTTGACGTGGTAACTATTTGAGCCTGTGATTTGGGTTTAGACCCGTAATTATGATATTACTGGTTTTGGCCATAAATTGACTTTTCAAATAATTTGGCTTAGTCCAAGAAACAAAGATTTCAAAACACGAATTTGGTTTTCACTGGTTTTCTATCCCGATGGTTAAAATTACCAAGACTGGTGTTGAGGGGTTTTGCTTCGCTGGTTGTTGAGGGCTCCGACTTTGGTGTTGAGGGGTCTTGCTCCATCGGTCGCGAGGCTGTCTACGCGTAGTACAGGGCTAGCACACCTCAAGGGATACCCTGGTGGCTAGTGGATATCTCGGGAACAGTGGATTTGAGATATTATGTGTCCAGGTGGAATTAAATGATTTTTAACTCCTTTGAAGAGAGTTTTTAAACCAAACTGTGGACCACGAGGTATTTTCATTATACAGATTTTATGTGAGTCCAACTAAGTGGTTTTAAAATGAAATGGGTTTCAAATAATGTTTTAATCATAAACTGTTTTATGTGATTCATGCATGGTTTTATTCGTGGAGGGGGAAAATGTAAGATTTCCTCGAAAAATGATTTATAACTGATTATTTTTGTCCTCTCACAACTTTGTGTTTTAAATCCCCTCCAGGCTGTTGAGTTGAGTTGACGCGGACACTTCTCTCGAGGCAGAGGCATTAGTACTTTCGGCTGCGCTGTGTAGTTATACTTGAGTAGGATATCTAAATTGTACCCTTGATCCTACTTAGACGCTCTGATATTATATTGTATTTGGTTGGTCATTAATTATGGGAATTATTGAGTGCTTGAATCCCTTGTCTGACAAGTGAAAGTATTTATTATTATTATACTTTGTAAGGATTGAAGGGTATTTTGGGAACCTTTACTTAGGTTGTCAGACGGGATCAGGGTTCTTCCCGGGTTTCGAGGGGAAATTCGGGACGAGTCCTGACAATTGGTATCAGAGCACTAGGTTAAATTCCTGTAGACCGTACACTTAGTGTACAATTATTTTGGTATTGATCAGTTATAGTTCTTTTCAGCGTAATGCCTCCAAGACGCGAGTCCCGTCAACAGTCTTGAAACATTGGGGACACATGAACCCACAGTGGAGCCTGATATGAGGCAAACACTAGAATAATTGGGTCACACTTTGACTTCTGTACTTCAGAGTAGGGCTGCTACAGGAGGGTTCGGACATTCAGAAAGCCCATAGATTGGGGGCTACAATATATATGGGGCAACTCATTCTTTCATTTCTCTGGGTTTTACATTGTTTGCTGATAGAGAATTGTCTCCGATTGGTTGGGACATGGGTATTAGTACTCCTACTAGGAATATGTTAGTGGTGAATCTCGCGATTCATAGTTGTCCAGTGTTAGTGGAAGGTCATGCATTAGAGGCTGATTTAATCCCCTTAGATATTTTTTTATTTTGATGTGATTCTGGGGATGGATTGGTTGACTATGCACCATGCCTCTATTGATTGTTATGACAAGAGAGTGGATTTCCGGATTCCAGGTTTACCAGAACTTACGTTTAGGGGAATATGGGATTTATTCGCCCAAGTGTTTCACCTTGGGGTGCACCAGTGTTATTTGTGAGGAAAAATGATGGTGGTCTGAGGTTGTGTATTGACTACCGGCAGCTAAACAGGGCTACGGTGCGGAATAAGTATCCTCTACCAAGGATAGATGATTTGTTTCATCAACTTAAGGGGGCAAGATATTTTTCGAAAATTGACCTTCGATCCGGATACCATCAGTTGAGGATCAGGGAAGGGATGTTCAGAAAACAGCTTTCAGGACTTGGTATGGTCATTATGAGTTCCTGGTGATGCCCTTCGGGTTCACTAATGCCCCAGCAACATTTATGGACTTGATGAACAGGGTGTTCCAAAAGTATTTGGATCGGTTTGTGATTGTGTTCATCGATGACATCTTGGTGTAATCGAGGAGTGCCAAGGCACATGAGAGCACTTAAGGTTGGTGCTGAATATGCTTAGGAAAAAGCATTTGTTTGCCAATTTCAGTAAATGCCAGTTTTGGTTGACAGAAGTTGGATTCTTAGGTCATGTGATTTCGGCAGAGGGTACCAACGTAGATCCCCAAAAGGTTGAGGCAGTGGCAAACTGGGAGCAACCATGGACAGTGACAGAGGTGAGGAGCTTTCTGAGTTTGGCAGGATATTATCGATGGTTCGTAGAAGGATTTTCTACGATAGCAGGCCCGTTGACTCGGTTGACTAGGAAAGCAGTCAAGTTTGACTGGGGTGCTGATTGTGAACAGGGATTTCAGGAGCTGAAGAAGAGGTTGACTTCTGCTCCAGTATTAACCCTTCCTGATGATACTGGGGGATTCGAGGTGTATAGTGATGCATCATTGCGGGGTATAAGCTGCGTGTTGATGTAGCATGGGAATGTGATAGCGTATGCTTCTAGACAACTTAAACCACATGAGTTGAATTACCCCACACATGATTTGGAGTTAGCTTCAGTGGTGCATGCACTGAAAATCTGGCGACATTATTTATACGGGGAGACGTGTCGAATCTTCACCGACCATAAGAGTTTAAAGTACTTGTTCACCCAAAAGGACCTGAATCTGAGGCAGAGAAGATGGCTTGAGCTAATAAATGATTATGATTGTGCTATAGAGTACCATCCAGGGAAAGCCAATGTTGTGGCGGTTGCCTTGAGCAGGAAATCCATGGGTTCTTTGGCCCATTTGCACACAATCTACTTACCATTGTTGTTAGAGTTCGGTAGAGCGGGGATTGTATTTGACATGGATAACCAGCGGGCTTTATTGGCTAGTTTCCATGTGAGGCCTGTTCTGATTGATCGGATTATTGAGGCTCAACTCCAGGACCCTACATTGTGCATTATCAGGATGGAATTGGAGGTTGGAAACAGGCAGGACTATGCGCTTAGGGATGATGGAGCCTTGGTTAGGGATGGCCGGTTGTGTGTACCGAATGAGCTGGAGCTAAAGAGGGAAATTCTTGATGAGGCTCATAGTTCGGCTTACGCTATGCATCCAGGAGGTACCAAGATGTATCATACCCTAAGGAAACACTATTGGTGGACTGGGATGAAAAGGGAAATTGCTGAGTTTGTGAGTAGATGCCTGACATGTCAGTAAGTGAAAGCAGAAAGGCAGAAACCATATGGGGCACTTCAACCATTACCTACTCCGGAATGAAAGTGGGATCACATTACGATGGATTTTGTGTATAACCTTCCAAGGACACAGAAGGGACATGATGGGATATGGGTAATTGTTGATAGACTCACCAAGTCTGCAAATGTTTTGCCAGTGCGGGAAGATTTTCGGATGAGTCGGTATGCCAAATTGTTCGTTGATGAGATCATACGGCTACATGGGACTCCAGAATCAATTGTTTCGGACAGGGATCCAAGATTTACCTCCAGGTTTTGGCGGAGTTTGCAGAAGGCTTTTGGCACTACCTTGCATTTTAGTATAGCTTTTCATCCTCAGACGGATGGTCAGTCTGAGAGGACAATCCAGGTTTTGGAGGATATGATGAGAGCTTGTGTACTGCAGTTTAAAGGGAACTGGGATTCACACCTGGCTCTGATGGAATTTACTTATAATAATAGTTACCAATCGAGTATTGGGATGTCTCCTTTCGAGGCACTGTATGGGAGGCAGTGCAAGACACCGTTGTGTTGGAACGAACTGGGTGAAAGGAAACTGTTAACACCAGAGTTAGTGGATACGACTGAGGAAAAGATAAGAATCATCAGAGAAAGGTTGAAGACAGCTCAGGATCGCCAGAAGAGCTATGCAGACCGTCGAACCAGAGATCTTGAATTTGAGATTGGAGACTGGGTGTTCTTGAAATTATCTCCTTGGAAGGGAGTGGTACATTTTGGTAGACGAGGGAAACTGAGTCCTCGCTACATAGGGTCGTATAAGATTTTGGAGAGGATAGGACCAGTGGAATATCGTTTTGCTTTACCATCGGAATTATCCAGAGTTCATAATGTTTTCCATGTATCCTTGCTCCGGAAATATCTGTTTGATGAGTCTCATGTATTGGAAGAGCATCCACTTGAGTTGAAGGATGATTTGACCTTTGAGGAGCAACCAGTGCAAATTTTGGATTGGAAGGAGAAAGTACTACGCAGAAAGAGTATTCCTCTAGTTAAAGTGTTGTGGAGGAATCATAACGTGGAGGAAGCCACGTGGGTAACTGCGACTTTAATGCGGGCACAGTATCCTCATTTGTTCAAAGGGTAAAGTTGAATTTCGAGGACGAAATTTCTTAAGAGGGGTGGATTGTAACAACCCGGAATTTCAATTATGGATTTACGTAAATTATTTATGTAAAATGACGATTTTAACCTTGCTTGTTACGAGCGTGAAAATCAAATTTTGTTTCGAAACATTTTAGGTGGTGTTTTGGATACCGTTGCGTAGGTCTCGAACTCACGAGTTCGTAGACAGGCGGCACGCGAGAAATGGAGTTTGTGTACGAAAGTTATGGGTCTAGATGTGCAAGGGCATTTTGGTAAATTTGGCTTGGGAGTAGATATTTTTTTTAACCCCCAAAACCTTTACTTCATCTTCATTTCATCAATTCATTATCATCATCCTCATTCTCTCTGTGAAACACACACCCACTCGAACCCGTGCGAAAACACCCCAAAACCCACAAAGTCAACTTTTGATTCAAGGCTTTAACCTCCATTTTTTATCCACTCGTATTCTACTCCTTCCCACGACCACAACCGTACCAACCATCGAAGGAGAGGACCACGGGGGAAGCCGAACTGAGAATAGGAAGTTTCAGATCATCATATTGATTTTCCGGCTTACACATGTACGTGTTTGTGGGTTTGAGGTCATATTTGGATTCTTGGGTTTCAGTAGATAGATTTAGACATAAAATTTGTGAAAAATGGTTGAGTTTTGAGGAAGTTATAAAAGCTTGAAGTTTCGGCCAGAAATGGGGGATTCCGGCGAAACCAGACGGTGGCGCCGGTAGCCGGTCGTCTTCTCCGGCGAGTCACCGGTAGCCGGTCATCTTCTCGACTATCATATCATATCATCAGCCGGTATAACCTTCGGCTATTATATCCTATCAGTCGGCAAGTATTCTCGACTATCATATCATATCATATCAGTCGGCATATCTCTCGACTATCATATCATATCATCAGTCGGTATAACCTTCGGCAATCATATCATATCAGTCGGTATATCTCTCGACTATCATATCATATCATCAGCCGGTATAACCTTCGGCTATCATATCATATCAGTCGGTATATCTCTCGACTATCATATCATATCATCAGCCGGTATAACCTTCGGCTATCATATCATATCATATTATATTGGAGGTTCACCGGGTTCACCGCTAATAATGGATCCTAGTCCCGGGTTCTGGTCTCCCTCAAATATATGGCCAATTCCGATATAACTCATACATCCGGGTCAAAACTCAAGTCATGGATTCAATAATTTCCACGTCAAAATGATATCAAACCCGAGTCCAAAACCCATGATATCTCTCAAATCACACTTTAACTGATATAGTGGAAAACATATGTCTAGTAATCATTTCTAAAATCCAGAAATTCAATGCCACAATACATAACAGTATTTAAACAAAGATATTTTGATGCATGCATTTTAGTTTATAAAACAAAAGTCTACTCACATACATCATCCAACCCATAATTCATAGACGCTCTAGCCTAAGGAACACATGTACAATAATGACCCAACTACCTTGACTTTCCGAGCTCAAAACCCGCTAATAAGGTCAACCATTATCGCTGGGATTGCCCAAAATGACCTCTAAACGACGTCCGATCAACCTGAAACCTGTACCAACAGATTCAGAACGTCGAGAACTAGTTACCACGCGTCGCCGTGACCTCAGACTCGGCCCCACGCGCCGCCACGCGCCGTCGGAAGTTCGGCACACGAGCCCACGCGCCCTCACGCGCAGGTCACCTGCCTGCTACAGTGTTCACGGTCCGGCTGAACCTGACCCGGTCCAACTCGACCCGACCGGTTCACTCAACCCGACCGATTCACTCAACCCGACTAGTTCAACTCGACCCGACCGGTTCACTCAACCCGACCTGTCATCGGTGACTCGTCGGAGAAGACGACCGAACGGCCGTCGCCGTCGCCGGAGGCTGGCAGGAGAAGGTGACCGGACCGCCACCTCCGCCGCCGTCTGGTTAGCTGGAATCCCCCATTTCCGGCCGAAACTCCAAGCTTTACAACTTCCTCAAAACTCAACCGTTTTACACAAATTTTACCCAGGAATCCAAATATGACCTTAAAACATCAAACACGTACCTTTGTAAGCCGAAAAATCGATCGGAAGATCCAAAACTTCCTATACTCGGTTCGGCTTCCACCATGGTCCTCTCCTTCGATGGTTGGTACGGTTGTGATCGTGGGAAGGAGTAGAATACGATTAGTTGATCAAAACTGGACGCTAAAGCCTTGAATCCAAAGTTGACTTTGTGGGTTTTTCGGGTTTTTTTCGCACGGGTTCGGTGGTTTTGTGTTTCAGACCGAGAGAGATGAGTGTGATCCATGATCAGATTAATCTGATTAATCTGATTTGGGTAGTAAAATATCTCCCCTCCATGGAAAATTACCAAACTACCCTTACACGTCTAGACCCATAACTTTCGTACACGAAACCCGTTTCTTGCGTGCCGCCTGTCTACGAACTCGTGAGTTCGAGACCTACGGAACGGTATCCAAAACACCACCTAATAAGTTCCGAAACAAAACTTGATTTCCATGTCCTTTACCGACCAAGGGTAAAATTGTCATTTCACAAAAATAATTGCGTAAACCCAATAATTAAAATTCCGGGTTGTTATAATCTACCGCCCTTAAGAAATTTCGTCATCGAAATTCATTCTTAACCATGAAACAAATGAGGATATTGTGCCCGCATTAGTTCCTCGATTTCCCACGTGGCCTCCTCCACGTTATGATTACTCCACAACACTTTAACTAGAGGAATATTCTTTCTGCGAAGTACCTTTTTCCTTCCAATCCAGAATTTGCACCGATTGCTCCTCAAACGTCATTGCCTCCACTTTTTGGAGATCTATGCTGATACCCTCAGCCGAAATCACATGAGCCAAGAATCCAACTTCGGTCAACCAAAACTGGCATTTACTAAACTTAACAAACAAATGCTTTTTCCTAAGCATATTCAGCACCAACCTCAAGTGCTTCTCATATGCCTTGGCACTCCTCGAATACACCAAGATATTGTCGTTGAACACAATTACAAATCGATCCAAATACTTTTGGAACACCCTGTTCATCAAATCCATAAACTCTGTCGGGGCATTAGTCAACCCGAAGGGCATCACCAGGAACTCATAATGACAATACCGAGTCCTGAAAGCTGTTTTCTAAACATCCTCTTCCCGGATCCTTAACTGATGTTCCCGGATCCTTAACTGATGTTACCCTGATCGAAGGTCAATTTTCGAAAAATACTTTGTCCCCTTCAGTTGATAAAATAAATCATCAATCCTTGGTAGAGGATACTTATTTCGCACCGTCACTCTATTTAACTGCCGGTAGTCGATACACAATCTCATACCACCATCATTTTTCCTCACAAATAATACCGGCACGCCCCATGGTGAAACACTTGGGCGAATAAATCCCATATTCACCAAGTCCTGCAACTGAGTCTTTAACTCTCGCAATTCTGCCGGTGCCATCCTATACGGTGCTTGTGAGATAGGTTGAATACCTGGCAAAAGCTGGATGGTGAACTCAATCTCACGGTGAGGTGGCAATCCTGGAAGATCATCTGGAAACACATCAGAGAACTCACTCACCACTGGAATATCCTCCACTCTCATCGGAGTATCCCGAGTATCAAATACATGAGCCAAATACCCCTCACAACCTTTCCTCAACAATCTCTCAGCAGTCAACGCTGATATCACTCAAAAGGGTAGTACCCTAAGATCTCCCCGAAATGTAAATTTCGGTAATCCTGGACTCCGGAAAACCACTGTCTTATCATAACAGTCTATGGAGGCATGGTGCATGGACAACCAATCCATCCCCAGAATCACATCAAACTCAACTCTACTCGGCTGCAGCATCAGCCAAAGTCCTCAAGGAAGTGTGATCCATAGACGTAAATGCTGACCGAATCTCACTCCTCAGTCCACTTTCAAATCTGTGGCACATGTCTAACTCGGTCGCCACCAAAGTCGGTGCAAAGCGACTCAGCGCTATGAATCTCTGTTCGTACTGGGCCACAGTCATGTCTCATTGTTGTAATTGCATGAACTCGGCCTCCTTAACATTCCGGTGTGAGCGAGGGTAAAATTGCTCCAAGAAGTGTTACCGGAAAGTTTGCCAAGTAAGTGTATGGACATTCCAACCTGACACCTCCAATGAGTGCCACCAGTGGTAAGTAGAACCACCTAGCAAAAATGTGGCCAACAGAACTCTGTCCCCTAGAGGACATCTCATAATCAAAAACACCCGCTCCATGCAAGTAATCCACTCATCAGCCTCATCTGGGCTAGACTCGCCCATAAATATCGTCACCCCCAGTCTCTGGGCTTTCTCGATATCAGAGACTTCATGAGAAGCCCTATCCTGGAGTACAGAAGCTAAAGTCTGACCTAGCTGTTCTAGTGTCTGCCTCAAATCAGGCTCCACTGCAGGCTCATGGTCATCTCCACCATTCCCCGACCGTTGACGAAACTCACGTCTCGGAGGCATTATACGCTGTGTAGAAGCTGTAAATCATTAATATCAAAATTTCACCTGTACACTAGATGTACGGTCTATAGGAATTTAACCTAGTGCTCTGATACCACTTGTAAGGACCCTTCCCGAATTTTCCCTCGAAATCCGGAAAGAACCCTTATCCCGTCTGACATCTCTTTTATCTCAAATTTTAAATATCAGAAATACCTTTTATCCTTAAATAATTTTTTTCATTTTTGTAAACCTTACAGGGTTCCCGACCGAACCTCTGTACTTACTGACCATTCCTACTTGTCAGACGCAGGATAGTATACAGGTCAAAGCCAAGACCTCGGAATAGTGGTGGTCCAAATAGGAACACTCTCTGACACCAATTGTCAGTAGGTCAGACACTGCTGACATCTCTACTGGAATACCACAAGACAACCGACTAGTCAGATACTTGTGAACCAACAATAATTCGTCACTCTGGGTCACCGCCCACACCAACCCACTGACCCGGATGACGAAGTATTTTCGTAGGCTGATTAAGCCCATGACAATCGTCGTCAAATCATATTAGAGCCGGAAATATCCTCGGCTATCATATCACATCAGTCGGCATATCCCTCGACTAGCATATCCCTAGCCACCAGGGTATCCCCTGGGGTGTGCTAGTCCTGTATCACAACTCTCTGTACTATGATATCACATCAGTCGGCAAGTATCCTCGATATCATATCATATCATAAGTCGGTATAACCTTCGGCTATCATATTACATCAGTCGGCATATCCCTCGACTGGCATATCCCTAGCCACCAGGGTGTCCCTTGGGGTGTGCTAGTTCAGTATCACAACTCTCTGTACTATGATATCACATCAGTCGGCAAGTATCCTCGACTATCATATCATATCATCATCAGGTATAACCTTCGGCTATCTTTTCACATCAGTCGTCATATCTCTCGACTATCATATCATATCATCAGCCAGTATAACCTTCGGCTATTATATCATATCAGTCGGCATATCTCTCGACTATCATATCATATCATCAGCCGGTATAACCTTCGGCTATTATATCATATCAGTCGGCATATCTCTCGACTATCATATCATATCATCAGCCGGTATAACCTTCGGCTATTATATCATATTAGTGGGCAAGTATCCTCGACTATCATATCATATCATGTCAGTCGGCATATCTCTCGACTATCATATCATATCATTAGCCGGTATAACCTTCGGCTATCATATCATATCAGTCGGCATATCTCTCGACAATCATATCATATCATCAGCCGGTATAACCTTCGGCTATCATATCATATCAGTCGGCATATCTCTAGACTATCATATCATATCATCAGCCGGTATAACCTTCGGCTATTATATCATATCAGTCGGCAAGTATCCTCGACTATCATATCATATCAAATCAGTCGGCATATCTCTCGACTATCATATCAACTCATCAGCTGGTATAACCTTCGGCTATCATATCATATCAGTCGGCATATCTGTCGACTATCATATCATATCATCAGCCGGTATAAACTTCGGCTATTATATCATATCAGTCGGCAAGTATCCTCGACTATCATATCATATCATATCAGTCGGCATATCTCTCGACTATCATATCATATCATCAGCCGGAATAACCTTCGGCTATCATATCATATCAGTCAGTATATCTCTCGACTATCATATCATATCATCAGCCGGTATAACCTTCGGCTATCATATCATATCAGTCGGCATATCTCTCGACTATCATATCATATCATCAGCCGGTATAACCTTCGGCTATCATATCATATCATATCATATTGGAGGTTCACCGGGTTCACCGCTAATAACGGATCCTAGTCCCAGGTTCTGGACTCCCTCAAATATATGGCCAATTCCGATAAACTCATACATCCGGGTCAAAACTCAAGTCATGGACTCAATAATTTCCACGTCAAAATGATATCAAAACCGAGTCCAAAACCCATGATATTTCTCAAATCACACTTTAACTGATATAGTGGAAAACATATGTCTAGTAATCATTTCTAAAATCCAGAAATTCAATGCCACAATACATAACAGTATTTAAACAAAGATATTTTGATGCATGCATTTCAGTTTATAAAACAAAAGTCTACTCACATACATCATCCAACCCATAATTCATAGACGCTCTAGCCCAAGGAACACATGTACAATAATGACCCAACTACCTTGACTTTCCGAGCTCAAAACCCGCTAATAAGGTCAACCATTACCGCTTGGATTGCCCAAAATGACCTCTAAACGACGTCCGATCAACCTGAAACCTGTACCAACAGATTTAGAACGTCGAGAACTAGTTACCACGCACCGCCGTGACCTCAGACTCGGCCCTACGCGCCGCCACGCCCCGCCGGAAGTTTGGCACACGCGCCCACGCGCCTTCACGTGCCGGTTACGCGCCTGCTCCAATGTTCACACGCCTGGATCGATCCAACCCGGTCCGGCTGAACCTGAGAGAGATGAGTGTGATCCATGATCAGATTAATCTGATTTGGGTAGTAAAATATCTCCCCTCCATGGCAAATTACCAAACTGCCCTTACACGTCTAGACCCATAACTTTCGTACACGAACCCCGTTTCTTGCGTGCCGCCTGTCTACGAACTCGTGAGTTTGAGACCTACAGAACGGTATCCAAAACACCACCTAATAAGTTCCGAAACAAAACTTGATTTCCATGTCCTTTACCGACCAAGGGTAAAATCGTCATTTCACAAACATAATTGCGTAAACCCAATAATTAAAATTTCGGGTTGTTACAGGTCGAGTTGAACCGGTCGGATCGAGTGAACCGGTCGGGTTGAGTTGGATCGGGTCAGGTCGAGTTGGGTCAGGTTAGACCGGTCCAGGCACATATGCACTACGCAGGCGCGTGACCGGCGAGTGAGGGGGCGTGGCGGGACATGGGCGCGTGTTCCGACCTTCCGTCGGCGCGTGACGGCGCGTGGGGCTGAGTCTGAGGTCACGGTGCCACGTGACAGCTAGTTTTTGATGTTCCGGATCTGTTGGCGTAGGTTTTGGGTCGATCGAACGTCGTTTAGGGGTTGTTTTGGGCGTTTGAAGTTGCTGTATTTTCTAGGCCAGCATAGGTGGACCTCCCGGGATTTAGGGGGTTTATATTTAAGGTTCTTATTATTAGCTAGTAATCCCGATTATTAATTTCGAAAGGCGATACTGCTCCAGGAACTTCATGGGAGCGTACAATTCGGGATTGAGCTTGCTTGGACAGGTTTGTGAGTGGACTTTTGGTTTATAAACTATAATGCATGCATAAATGTATCTTTGATTTAAATACTATTATGTATAGGTGCAATGAATTTCTGGAATTTAGAAATGATGCTGGACACATGTTTTCCAATATTTCAGTGAAAGTGTGTTTTGAGAAATGGCCTGGTTTTTGTACTCGATTTTGATATCGTTTTGACATGGTAACTATTTGAGCCTGTGATTTGGGTTTAGACCCGTAATTATAATATTACTGGTTTTGGCCATAAAATGACTTTTCAAAGAATTTGGCTTAGTCCAAGAAACAAAGATTTCAAAACACAAATTTGGTTTTCACTGGTTTTCTATCCCGATGGTTAAAATTACTCAGACTGGTGTTGAGGGGTTTTGCTCCGCTGGTTGTTGAGGGCTCCGACTTTGGTGTTGAGGGTTCTTGCTCCACCGGGTCGCGAGGCTGTCTACGCGTAGTACAGGGCTAGCACACCTCAAGGGATACCCTGGTGGCTAGTGGATATGTCGGGAACATTGGATTTGAGATATTATGTGTCCAGGTGGAATTAAATGATTTTTAACTCCTTTGAAGAGAGTTTTCAAACCAAACTGTGGACCACGAGGTATTTTCATTATACAGATTTTATATGAGTCCAACTAAGTGGTTTTAAAGAAAAATGGAATTCCGATGGTTTCAAATAATGTTTTAATCATAAACTGCTTTATGTGATGCATGCATGGTTTTATTCGTGGAGGGGAAAAATGTAAGATTTCCTTGAAAAAGGATTTATAACTGATTATTTTTGTCCACTCACAACTTTGTGTTTTAAATCCCCTCCAGGCTGTTGAGTTGAGTTGACGCGGACACTTCTCTCGAGGCAGAGGCATTAGTACTTTCGGCTGCGCTGTGTAGTTATACTTGAGTAGGATATCTAAATTGTACCCTTGATCCTACTTAGACGCTCTGATATTATATTGTATTTGGTTGGTCATTAATTACGGGAATTATTGAGTGCTTGAATCCCTTGTCTGACAAGTGAAAGTATTTATTATTATTATAATTTGTAAGGATTGAAGGGTATTTTGGGAACCTTTCCTTAGGTTGTCAGACGGGATCAAGGTTCTTCCCGGGTTTTGAGGGGAAATTCGGGACGGGTCTTGACAGACGACGATTATTCGTCGTTATATATAATGTTACCTGACGAAAGGTATAAAACGTCGGGCAACCCCTTCCTATTTTGCTCGCGAATGTCTTGATCTTCCCGCCAACAGGTTACCCGGCGAGTCTCGTTATCCGTCAGGCAAAAGTTTCTTACCCGGTGATATTGTCTTCGTCGGGCAAACGCTAGTCGGGCAACATCAATTTTCTTATAGTGATTTCACCGTCGTCACGTAGATGCAATTTCAAAAGCTGTTCTCCACAAATCCAAGCGAAGTTATTACTTTGTCAAACTTGAGATACCACTGTCTTGAAGCCTGTTTGAGACCACAAATAGATTTATTCAGCTTGCATATATACCAGATTCTCCTTCCCCTTTTCAACAAATCCTGATGGTTGAACCATGTAAATATCCTCATCTAAACTGCCATTCCTAAAAACAATTTTTACAACCATTTGATGTAATTCAAGTTTAAAATGAGTTTTGAGAGCCATGTTTATACACAGAGAATCTTTTGTAGGCACTGGAGAAAAATACTCAGTATAATCCAAACCCTCACTTTTGAGTAAATCCTTTAGCCACAAGCCGAGCCTTGTGTCTCTTAATTCTGATTTGTGAGTCACGTTTTGTTTTGAAAACCTAATTACACCCTATTGGTTTGATTGTAGGGTAAGGAGTCTCTAAAGTCCCAAATCATCATCACCCAAATCATATTCAACTCCTTATAAATAAACCAAACAGTCTGCTGGAATTGTTGGTTTCCTGGGTCTCTTCATCTTGCTGTAAGACTTGCTCATCTGCATTATGAACCGGGCCTTCAACTATTTCTGGTTCCTGACGGGCTGTAAAAACATTTTTAGAGGTTTCTGCATCGGAAGAGGTAATGACATTGTTTGACTTGAAGATGCTATCTCAGTCTCATCAATTTCTTCAAACACTTGGACTGACAATGACTTGTGCTAAAATCTTCAATAAATTTAAAACCTATGACTTGTGCTAAATCTTCATTATTGGACTCAGAGATGTGAGTGTGTGAATGAGGACAGTAAATTCTAAAACCTTTGGATTTATCTGGATATCCAATGAAGAAACAGCTGGTACTTCTCGGATCAAGTTTCTTTTCGGATGGATTGTAAAGCCTTGCCTCCTCTTTACAACCCCAAGTATAAAGATGAGGCCAAGCTAGGTTTCCTTCCTGTCCACATCTGACAAGGACTGGAGTGAACTAATTTACTAGGTACTCAGTTAAGAATATAATTTGCTGTCTTGATGGCTGATCAGTCGTTATTTATGCATCATTTTGATGTCTATATATGCCTCTCTTACATGTCTTTTGAATGATTTCGTAGCATCAATAGTATAAAATGATCAATCTTGTGAGACTTGTGCAGAGTTAGAAAGATAGGTAAAATCTGGAAAGAACGCAAAAAGAATGACTCAAATCCGAGTCCAGATGAAGGAGATATCCTCATTTCAATATCAGGTCCTGAACGGAGTCCAGAGTGCGCCAGTGCGCCAGTGCGCCAGTGCGCCTATTTTGGGCCACTGGCCAAGTACCTCATATCAGGCCCTCCGGGTCTCGAACTTGTGTTTCATGACATCAAGATCAAGTCCTAGAAGTGCCAAGGTCGCGCCAAGGCAGGTCGAGGACATGTCCCAAGAACTCCCATCCGAGCCCAGAAGTGCGCCCAAGCCGGGGTCCCTGTTCCGCCAGCGGTGGATCAGAGGTTCTCCCTCTGCGCCAAGCCTGACAACATTTGCGCCAAGCCTGAACGACGATGCGCTTCTATTATACTCCTAACGTACTTCAAAAGCGCGGTCCCAGATCCTGATTACGAAGACAGTCAAAAAATCCAAGTTTGGCCAGCTTGCGTTCCCACTTGCCAACCTGCATTCACACTTCCGGCCATGCTCTGATTGGTTCGAATAGATTTTAAAGACTTTATAATTAATTAAAAGTAAAATAACTTTCCCTATTCCTATAGGACATGGTTTTACCAATCCTTATAGGACATAGGTTTGACCAATCCTTATAGAACAAGGTTTTCCCTTTGTCTATAAAAGGGAGCCTTTGTTCAGTGTTTTGGGGAGAGAGATAATTAGGTAAGGACGTTTTTGTTTCTGGGAAAACAGAGACCTGAGCCACAGAGTTCCGTTTTGGTTTTCTAGAGAATTAGGGACCATATATTTTCGGAGATAATCTTTCACTTAGATTATTGGACGTGGAGCTTGGAGAAGAAGGCCCTGCCGTGTCTTCTGCTGCATCAGTTCTTAACAATCTCTTCTGTACCCTTATTTTCATTATTGCAATTTACTTATGGATTCAATTATACTTGTGTTTATTTCAGTTATGTGTGAGTAGTCATTAGGATTAGGGCTGCTTGAAGCCCTAGCCATGTTAGCTTATTGATTGGATTTCTGGCTCTTGATTATGATTGCTATGCATGCTGAATAAGTTGGATTACTATGCTTAATGAACTTAATTTATGCCTATAAGATTAGCTACCTTGTTTGCATATAATTATAGATGTAATTGCTTGAGTGACCGTCATATCATCTTGTGATTTGGAGCATCGAAAGTATTCGTACTTGTAATCTTAACTCATGACGACCTAGGATTGCATGCCACTTTGCTAGGATAATGTGGTGTCATTAAATTCTCTTTAAACTTCATGCATCATCTTAAAAGGTAGGTGATAGACGTTCTAGGCATATGCCCTGTTTAGAACATGCTAAGTAAGAGGGAATAAGATGTGTCTAGTGAACCAACGCCAGGTCCTAGGCACGGGCACCTAATTCAGAAAATGCATAGTAATTTGATCAAGGAAATCTGGTTAAGAGCTATAATTGGTTAGAGTGGATAGTAAGCCTTAATTCGCCTTAGTTAACAACCTTTCATTCTTGCATTGTTATTTTCTGCACTTTGATTTACTTGTCTTTAAATTTCAGTTATCACATCATAAACCCCCCCTGTGTGTGTGTGTGTGTGTGTGTGTGTGTGTGTGTTTTTATTTAAGTTAACAAATCTGAACTAAATTGGTCATAACGTTGATACAAGTCCTCGAGGGATCGACTCTTGCTGTGCTACTATACTATACTTATCGATTTGTGCACTTGCAAGGATTTTATAACTGTTAGAATTGAATTGCATATTTCTTGCTCTTTAAATCTACCAACAATGGCTTCCCCCAAAAAAAATCTGGCATCTGTGAATGAGAAAGCATGCTCCTAACCATGTCCTTCAATGTTCTGTTTCTTCCTTCTGCTACTCCATTTTGATGTGGCGTTAGTGGCATTGTGTATTGAGCCACAGTACTATCTTGTTGGAGATCCAAGGAAAATGGACCTTTCTGACAGGACCCTACGCGAATTTCGACTCGAAATCCGCGAAAGCCCTACCCCCGTCTGATAGCCTTTTACCAGAGAAGTTCATACCTGAAATACCCTTAATCTTTGGAAACAACAAATGAAACTTACAGGGACTCCAACAGAACCTCCCATGTACTTGATTGACCTTCACCCACCTGTACTTGGTTGACCCTCACCCACCTGTCAGATGAAGAACAGACCAGTAGTTCACAAACTACCTCGGAGGACCTCCTCCGCAATCAAGCAAGACAAATGACGTGTCACCCTCATGTGAACCGTCAACAACTCGTCAATCAGGGTCACTGCCCACACCACCCACTGACCCTGATGACGAAAGTACCTTACCACATCTCAGGCATTAGTCAAACTTCGTGACCGTATTCATCGAACACTTATCGAAAGGTTCTTTGGCTATCATATCGTCGATTTCCTCATTACACTATAGCTATTCTCTGAATATGCAAAGTTGGTAAGATTCCCGACTTGGTTGACTTGAGTCTCATTGACCTTACCGCGAGCCGTAACTCGATATCCCAGCTCATTCTGAGCCGTAGCTCAATATCCCGAGAGTATGATGGAATCTTCCAGAACATACCTCAAATCATTCATCAGGGCCAAAACCCAAATCAAAATCCCGGTCTGAAACCTTAAAATAAATTCATAAGCCTCGAGAGATGCGTAGGGATAAGACATTCGATGAATCCCTTTAAACCGTAATCTTTAGTTTCCGTGTAATGACCCGGACATTTAATTCATAAATTGTTGTAAATTAATTTGGGAAAAGACAAAATTACCCTTGGTTTTAAAGGGGCTCGGAAGTCAATTTTGTGTGGAGCCATTTGACAGTTTTTTCGAATACCGTTACGTAGGTCTCGAACTCACGAGTTCGTAGATAGGCGGCACGCGAAAAACGGAGACTGTGCGAAAAAATGTTGGATCTTGATTGTTCAGGGGCATTTTAGTCATTTGTCTTTGGGAGGTATATAAATCCAAAAATGTCCAACCATTCTGCATGACTTCTCATTTTTCTCAGTTTCTATTACACAGACCCGTGTCCCATTAACAGACTCGTGACCGAACCCCACCAACCGAAACCAAAACATCCGATTTGGACATTCAATTCAAAGGGACTTCGATCTAGTTGGTGCACACCATCGTCTTCTGCTCCTTCCCACGAGCATAACCATACCCACCACTGAATGAGGCAGCTGCGAGAGGCACCGATCGGAGGAAAAAGGAACCGAAATCTTCCGATCAATTTTTCGACCAGTACAGGTACGGGTTTAGAGTTTTGAGTTTATTTTTAGATTCCTGGGGTCGAGTAGATGAATTTAGACGTAAAATTCATGAAAAAGGTTGAGTTTTGAAGAAGTTAGGAAAGCTTGAAGATCGGCCAAAAATGGCAGATTCCAGCGATGGTGACGGCAGCGCGGCAGTTGCGTAGCCCTCTTCTCCGGTGGGTTCCGACAAGGCTCCGGCAACCGGTCGGGTCGAGTCAGACTGGGTAGGGTCGAGTTAGACTTGGTCGGGTCGAGTTGGCCAGGGTTAGGTCGGGTTTGACCGGGTCATCGCATGGGCACTGTAGCAGGCGCGTGGTGCGTGGTCCAACCTTCAGCCGACGCGTGGGACCAGTTTTGGGGTCACGATGTTGCGTGTCAGCTAGTTTTCGATGTTTCGGATCTTTTGGCGTAGGTTTTGGGTTAATAGGACGTCGTTTCAGGGTAGTTTTGGATTTTCGAACTGGCTGCATTTTAGTGTAACGCGAGCTAATTTCCCGGGGTTTAAAGAGTTTTAATATAGGGTTGTTAATTATCGTTAGTAATCCCGATTGTTACTTTTGACAAGGCGGTACTGCTCCGGACACTACAGAGGAGCGTATTACTCGAGATTAAGCTATCAGTTAATGGACTTTGGTTTATAAATTATAATGCATGCATAAAGGTATATTTGAATCAAATATTGTGATATATTGTTTTGGTACATTTCTGGCAATTTAGAATTGTGCTATTAAATGATGACTGGACACAGGTTTTAATATTACTGTGAAAACAATGTTTTGGGCTATGGCCTGGTTTTATGGACTCAATTATTAATTGGTTTTGACTTGATAGATTGAGTCCTTGGTTTTAAATGTAAACCCGGATGTGTGAATTCCTTAGATTTGGACATAAACCCGGATTTTCAATGAATTTGGCTTAGGCCAGGAAATAAGGATTTCAAAACATGGATTTTGGTTTTCACTGATTTACTGTCCCCGAGGATCAAGGTTTTCTCCGACTGGCGTTAAGGGTTTTTGCTCCGCTGGATCGTTAAGGGTTTTTGCTCCGCTGGATCGTTAAGGGTTCTCTGACGCTGGTGTCGAGAGGTTTTCTCTACCGGGTCGTTGAGGCTGTCTATACATAGTACATGGTTTCTGCATAGCTCGAAGTATATCGAGCGTGTGGAGGGTTTTGAGCTACGGCTCGGGATTTTATTCGGGAGCAGTGGAATATGTTTTGATATACATGTTGTGTCCAGGTTGATTTCACATGATTTGTAAACTCCTTTGAGGAGGGTTTTCAAAGTAGGGTTGTGGACCACGGGATGTTTTTCATTACACGGATTTTCGTGGGTCCCACCTGGTGTTTTAATTCAAAATAGATTTTCCAGTGAATGTTGGAGTATCTATATTTATATATACAAACGGAATTTCATGCATGCATTGTTTTATTTGTGGAGGGGGAAAAAGGTAGGTTTTCCTCGGAAATAGTTTAAAATGATTATTTTTGTCCACTCACATTTTTGATGTTTTAAATCCCCTCTAGGCTTTTGAGTTGACCTGGGCAGATCCAAAGCCGAAGGCATTACAACTTAACTGCACGTTTAACGAGAGTAGGATATTTATTTGTGTGTTTATTTATCCTACCTAGATGCTCTGATAAGTATGTTGGATTGATTGTAAATATTGGTATTTATTTCGTTAAGAGGTTGGGTTGTTGGAATGTTGTGTGCTATCTGATCCCTTGTTGGACAAGTGGAAGACGGTTACCTAGTTCTTGAGGGGAAATTCTGCCGGATTTTTGGCAGAATTTGCATCATTGTCTGCAAGGCTTAAGGATATTTTGGGTATTTTATTAAGTTGTCAGACGGAATCAGGACCTTTCCCGGGTTTCGAGGGGAAATTCGGGGAGGTTCCTGTCAACGTGGTATTAGAGCACTAGGTTTAAATTCCTGTAGACCGTACACTTAGTCTACATAAGATTGTGCTATTGGTGGTTTATGGATCTTTAAGCGTAATGCCTTCGAGACGTGAGCCCCATCAACGGTCTGGAAATAGTGATGACACTCGTGAACCCGTAGGAGAGCCGGATTTGAGGCAGACCCTTGATCAATTGGGTCGGACTTTGACTACGGTACTTCAGCGTAGGACTACTACTGAGGTGTCTGATATTAAGCGAGCACAAAGGTTGGGGGCGATAGTATTTACGGGCGAGTTAGGCCTAGAGGATGCAAATAAGTGGCTTACTCGTTTGGAACGAGTGTTTACAGTTATGAGGTGCCCTCCGGAGGATTGGGTGCGGTTACCCAAATTTCTTTTGGGTGGTTATGCATACCGCTGGTGGCAAGCGTTGCAGCTGACATGCTGGGATGTCCGTACCTTTACTTGAGAGACTTTCTGGGAGCGCTTCCTCGAGCAGTTTTATCCTCGTTCATATCGAGATGCCAGAGAGGTCGAGTTTCTGCAGTTACAACAGGGGGATATGACAGTGGCACAATACGAGCAGCGATTTCTTGAGTTGTCACGATTTGTACCGGCTCTTGTAGCGATAGAGATGGATAAATGCCGGAGGTTTAAGTATGGACTGTGAAATGAGGTTCTAGTAGTAGTAACTTTTGTGGCACATACATCTTTGAGGGCTTTGGCAGATGATGCTGCCATAGTAGAGTTGAGTTTGCCAGCTCAGCAGTAGTTTAGTGGTTCCAGGCGACGCCGGGATCGCTGGCTTTTCGAAGCCTCTAGTCAAGGACCAGCTAAGAGAGACATTTCTAGTTCTGGGTCTTCTAGGGGTGCAGGATCCGGAGGAGGTAGTGGTAGAGCCATCAGGGATAGCAGTTACTCGTTCAATCTAGTGGTACATCAGTACAGTCGACCGGGAGACAGAGTGGCAGATCTGGTGACACTGGTTGCTTCTTTTGTGGGGAGACTGGTCAATTCAAGAGAGAGTGTCCACATCGTTGTCCGGACAGTAGTTCATTGGGACAAGAGGCTACTAAATTGAGTTAGAGGACATCGCAGGCATCTGGTTCTGTAGCAGGGAGCCAGGCGCAGTCCAGTGGGGCCAGCAGGGCCAGTGGGGCCAGTAGGGCCAGAAGGAGACGTGGGGGTTGTGGTCGATTTTCTAGTACACCGGCTCGAGTTTTTGCGATGCCTCAACAAGAGGCTCAAGCAATACCAGAGGTGGTTACAGGTATGTTATCTATTTTTAATCATAATGCTCGTGTTTTGTTAGATCTCTGGGCTACACATTCTTTTATTTCTCGGGGTTTTACACTTTTTGCTGATAGAGAATTGTCTCCGATTGGTTGGGACATGGGCATTAGTACTACTACCGGGGATATGCTAGTGGCGAACCTTGTGATTCGCAGTTGTCCGATAGTAGTGGGAGGTTAGGAGTTAGAGGAAGATTTAATCCCCTTGGATATATATGATTTTCATGTGATTCTGGGGATGGATTGGTTAACCATGCATCATGCCTCCATAGATTGTTTTTACAAGAGGGTGGTGTTCCGGAGTCCAGGTTTGCCGGAACTGACATTTCAGGGGGGCCGAAGGGTACTTCCCTTGGGAGTAATCTCAGCTTTGTCGACTTAGAAGTTAATGAGAAAACGTTGTGAGGGATACCTAGCTCACGTGATTGATTTTCGGGATACTCCGGTGAGAGTAAAGGATATTCCTATGGTGAATGAGTTTCCATATGTGTTTCTAGAGGATCTTCCGGGGTTGCCACCTCACCAGGACATTGAGTTCACCATAGAGTTTCTTTCAGGAACTCAACCTATATCCCAGGCACCATACAGAATGGCACCGGCAGAGTTAAGAGAGTTGAAGAATCAATTGCAGGACTTCGTGGATATGAGATTTATTCGACCAAGTGTATCACCTTGGGGTGCGCCGGTATTATTTGTAAGGAAAAAGGATGGTGGTTTGAGGCTCTGTATTGACTACCGGTAGATAAACAAGGTTACGGTGCGGAATAAGTATCCTTTGCCACGAATTGATGATATGTTCGATCAATTGAAAGGGGCGAAGTATTTTTCGAAAATTGACCTTCGATCCGGGTACCATTAGTTAAGGATCAGGGAAGGGGATGTTCCTAAAATAGCTTTTAGGACCCACTATGGGCATTATGAGTTCCTGGTGATGCCTTTTGGTTTAACTAATGCACCGACAGCATTTATGGATTTGATGAGCAGGGTATTTCAACGTTATTTGGATCAGTTTGTAATTGTGTTCATTGATGACATCTTGGTATATTCGAAGAGTGCTAAGGCACATGAGAAACACTTGAGATTGGTACTGAATATGCTGAGGAAAAAGCAACTGTTTGCCAAGTTCAGTAAATGCCAGTTTTGGTTGACTACTATGGGATTCTTAGGTCATGTGATTTCTGTTGAGGGTATCAGCGTCGATCCCCAAAAAGTTGAGGCAATCGCGCCTTTTATGTAACGACTCGTTTTGAATCCTCGGTAACAACGACATCGTTAGTGGCATCCCCCAACCACCCAGCCAACACCGGCACAAAGGTATTGTTAGCTTGTCCCCGTTCGAAAATCCCCTAGCTGCAGCATCTTTGAGGATTCGAACCCTGGACCAAGCCTTTTTATTCCCCTTGGAGGGGACACCTTTCACCAACTGCCCTGTTTACTCGGTTAACGAGGAAAGGGGTCAAGTTTGACTGGGATGCTGAGTGTGAGCAAGGCTTTCAAGAGCTTACGATGAGGTTAATTTTGCCCCAGTGTTAACCCTTCCGTATGATAACGGAGGATTTGAGGTGTACAGTGATGCATCATTACGAGGTACAGGTTGCGTGCTGATGCAGCATGGAAAGGTGATAGCTTATGCCTCCAAGCAACTTAAACCTCATGAGTTGAATTACCCCACACATGATTTAGAAGTAGTAGCAGTGGTGCATGCACTGAAGATTTGGAGACACTATTTGTATGGGGAAACATGTCGGATCTTCACCGACCATCAAAGTCTGAAATACTTCTTCACCCAAAAAGTTTTGAATTTAAGATAGAGAAGGTGGCTTGAGTTAATAAAGGATTATGATTGTACGATAGAGTACACCTAGGAAAGGCCAATGTAGTGGCGGATGCACTGAGCAGGAAGTCCATGGGTTCATTGGCATATTTGCATATTGTTTACCTACCGTTGCTGGTGGAATTCCACAGAACGGGAATTATATTGGACATGGATAACTAGGGGGCTATGTTGCCTAGTTTCCATGTGAGACCTGTCTTGATTGACCGGATTATTGAAGCTCAATTCCATGATCCTACTCTGCATATTATTAGGATGGAATTGGAGGCTGGGAACAGACAGGATTATGTGGTCCGGGATGATGGAGCCTTGGTTAAGGATGGCAGATTATGCGTACCTAATGATTTAGAGTTGAAAAGAGAACTTCTTGAGGAAGCTCATAGTTCTGCCTATGCTATGCATCCAGGAGGTACCAAGATGTATCGTACACTGAAGGAACACTATTGGTGGACTGGAATGAAACGGGAAATAGCAGAGTTCGTAAGTAGATGCCTGACGTGTCAACAAGTGAAAGTAGAGAGGCAGAAACCATACGGGGCACTACAGCCGTTACCTATTCCGGAATGGAAGTGGGATCACATTACGATGGATTTTGTGTATAAACTTCCTAGGACTCAAAAAGGGCATGATGGAATCTGGGTAATTATGGATAGACTCACGAAATCCGCACATTTGTTGCTATTACGGAAAGATTACCGGATGGGCCAATACGCCAAGCTGTTTATAGATGAAATCATAAGATTACATGGGACTCCAAAGTCGATTGTATCAGACAGAGATCCTAGGTTTACTTCGAGATTTTGGTAGAGTTTGCAAAAATCCCTGGGAACTACCTTACATTTAAGTACAGCTTTTCATCCTCAAACTGACGGTTAGTCAGAGAGGACAATTCAGATTCCGGAGGATATGATGAGAGCTTGTGTACTGCAATTTAAAGGCAACTGGGATTCACACTTGGCTTTAATGGAGTTTGCATACAATAACAGTTATCAGTCTAGTATTAGGATGACACCTTTTGAAACCCTATATGGGAGATAGTGCATGACACCGATATGATGGACTGAGGTGGGTGAAAGACGACTGTTGACACCATAAATTGTGGAAATGACTGAGGAAAAGATTCAGATCATTAGGGAAAGGCTGAAGGCAACTCAGGACTGCCAGAAGAGTTATGCGGATCGACGGATCAGAGACCTTGAATTTGAGGTCAGAGATTGGGTTTTCTTGAAATTATCCCCTTGAGTGTTGGAAGAACAACCAATTGAGCTGAGGGATGACTTAACTTTTGAGGAGCAACCAGTGCAACTTCTGGATTGGAAAGAAAAAGTATTGCGTAGAAAGACTATTCCTCTGGTTAAAGTTCTGTGGAGGAATCAGAACGTGGAAGAGGCCACGTGGGAAACCGAAGCATTGATGTGGGCACAACATCCACATTTATTCCAGTGACAGGTATGAATTTCGAGGACGAAATTTCTTTAAGTAGTTGAGTTGTAACGACCCGGACATTTAATTCGTAAATTTTTGTAAATTAATTTGGGAAAAGATGAAATTACCCTTGGTTTTAAAGGGGGCTCGGAAGTCAATTTTGTGTGGAGCGATTTGACAGTTTTTGCGGATACCGTTGTGTAGGTCTCAAACTAATGAGTTCGTAGATAGGCCGCACACGAAAAACAAAGACCTTGCGAGAAAATGTAGGGTCTTGATTGTTCAGGGGCATTTTGGTCATTTGTCTTTGGGACATATATAAATCCAAAATTGTCCAACCATTCTGCATGACTTCTCATTTTTCTCAATTTCTATTACACAGACTCGTGTCCCATTCACATACTCGTGACCGAACCCACACCGACCGAAACCAAAACATCCTATTTGGACCTTCAATTCAAGGGGACTTTGATCTAGTTGGTTCACACCATCGTCTTCTGCTCCTTCCCGCGAACACAACCATACCCACCACTGAAGGAGGCAGCCGCGGGAGACACTGATCGAAGGAAAAAGGAACCGGAATCTTCTGATCAATTTTTAGACCAGTACAGGTATTGGTTTAGAGTTTTGAGTTCATTTTTAGATTCCTGGGATCGAGTAGATGAATTTAGACATAAAATTCGTGAAAAATGGTTGAGTTTTGAAAGAAGTTAGGAAAGCTTGAAGATCGGACGGTAATGGCGGATTCTGGCGACGATCTCGGAGGCACGGCGGCGGCACTCCCGTCGTCTCCGGTGAATTCAGGCAAGGCTCCGACAACCGATCAGGTTGAGTCAGATAGGGTCGGGTTGAGTCAGATTGGGACGGGTCGAGTCAAACTGGGTTGGGTCGAGATGGACCGGGTCAGGCCGAGTTGGGTCGGGTTGGACCGAGTCAGCGATGGGTACTATAGCAGGCACGTGGTCTGGCCTTCAGCCGGTGCATGGCGGCGCGTGTCAGCTAGTTTTTGATCTTCCAGATCTTTTTGCGCAGGTTTCGGGTTAATCGGACGTCGTTCCAAGCTAGTTTTGGACGTCCGAAGTGGCTGCGTTTTAGTGGAACGCGAGCGGATTTCCCGGGGTTTAGGGAGTTTTAATATAGGGTTGTTAATTATCGTTAGTAATCTCGATTGTTACTTTTGACATGCGGTACTGCTTCGGACACTACAGAGGAGCGTACAACTCGAGATTAAGCTATCGGTGAGTGGACTTTGGTTTATAAATTATAATGCATGCATAAAGGTATATTTGAATCAAATATTGTGATATATTATTTTGGTACATTTCTTGCAATTTAGAATTGTGCTATTAAATGATGACTGGACACAGATTTTAATATTACTGTGAAAACAATGTTTTGGGCTATGGCCTGGTTTTATGGACTCGGTTATTATATTGTTTTGACTTGATAGATTGAGTCCATGGTTTTGAATGTAAACCCAGATGTGTGAATTCCTTGGATTTGGGCATAAACCCAGGTTTTCAATGAATTTGGCTTAGGCCAGGAAATAAGGATTTCAAAACATGGATTTCGGTTTTCACTGATTTACTGTCCCCGAGGATCAAGGTTTTCTCTGACTGGCATTGAGGGGTTTTGCTCTGCTGGATCGTTGAGGCTTCTCCGATGCTGGTGTAGGGGGGTTTTCCTCCACCGGGTCATTGAGGCTGTCTATGCATAGTACATAGTTTCTGCACAGCTCGAGGTATATCGAGCATGTGGAGGGTTTTGAGCTACGACTCGGGATTTTATTCGGGAGCAGTGGAATATGTTTTGATATACATGTTGTGTCCAGGTTGATTTCACATGATTTGTAAACTCCTTTGAGGAGGGTTTTCAAAGCAGGGTTGTGGACCACGGGATGTTTTTCATTACACAGATTTTCGTGGGTCTCACTTGGTGTTTTAATTCAAAATGGATTTTTCGATGAATATCGGGGTATCTATATTTATATATACAAACGAAATTTCATGCATGCATTGTTTTATTTGTGGAGGGGGGAAAAGGTAGGTTTTCCTCGGAAATAGTTTTAAATTATTATTTTTGTCCACTCACACTTTTGATATTTTACATCCCCTCTAGGCTTTTGAGTTGACGTGGGCAGATCCAAAGGCGGAGGCATTACAGCTTAACTGCGAGTTTATCGAGAGTAGGATATTTATTTGTGTATTCATTTATCCTACCTAGATGCTCTGATAAGTATGTTGGATTGATTGTAAATATTGTTAGTTATTTTGTTAAGAGGTTGGGTTATTGGAATGTTATGTGTTATCTTATCCCTTTTCTGACTGGTGGAAGACGATTAGCTAGCTCTTAAGGGGAAATTCTGCCGGATTTTTGGTAGAATTCTCATCATTGTCTGCAAGGCTTAAGGGTATTTTGGGTATTTTATTAAGTTTTCAGATGAGAGCAGGACCTTTCTCGGGTTTCGAGGGGAAATTCAAGGAGATTCCTGTCATTCTGAGCCTCGAAAGGGTGCTAATATATTCCTAATAATTCCTCTCAATTTCCACCAGTAACAATTCGTGGTATGACATAATACCTAGAAATACACATGCCTTGCAATCCCAGAAACCCAGTCCGTTCACAGTACATCCTAAGTACCAACTCAAGGAAGCCCTAGCCCTAAGGAAACTTTTGACATATCAATAACCAAACTCCCCTGACCCCCCGAGCCAAAATCCACACCGTGGTTGTCCATTAAAGTTGGGATTACTCAAACATGGCTCTAAACCCCCTCCAACGGCCTCAAAATCGCTCAAACCAAATCCGGAATGGTCCAAAACCCTAGACACGCGCCGCCGTGGCCCGGGAAACATCCCCACGCACCCCATGCGCCACCACGCATCACCACGCATCTCCACGCACCACCACACGCCCCTATGTGGGTCTGCACTGTCATGGCAGAATATTCCGTCGAACCTGACAGCATCAGAATCTTCCGTCCAAACTAACGGTGTTAGGGTTCCGTTATAACACTGTTACCTTTTGATGGAATATGCTAACGGCGTTAGCATATTCCATCAAACCCTGACGGCATCAGTTGACCCAATGGTCAACTAACCGCTGACTGGACCGCTGACTGTGTTGCCACGTGGCTCCACGTGGCAGTTGAGCCCGCTGACTGGTCGTCATGTGGCTCCACGTGGCTTCCAGGTGGTACGCCACGTCAACATACCATAGTTTGAACCTATCACCAGAGTTCATCGGGGACCACGATCGGGCCACCGCCGTCGCTGCTTGTCGAAATATGGAATCACTCGATGGAATCCGCCATTAATGGCTGAGAGCTCAAGCTTCCCATATTCCTCCAAACCCCACCATTTTTCACGATCTAAGTGTCTACAATCATCTACTCCATGCCAAGAACTCGACTTCGAGCTTAAAATCTAGAAAACTTACCTTGATCGCTCAGAACATCCTTGGAAAGATTCGGCCCAAACCGCCTCTTCGATTCGCCGCTTCTAGTGATGCCCCCCGTCTCGAAATCACCATTATCCAGCTCGTGGGTTTGTGGGGATTCGATGTCCGGCCTTAACTTAGCTCAAACCGGCCTCCTACGGACTCACCTCTTTTGAGGCTTGTTTGTGTTTTTCCACGGGAAAAGGAGAGGGAGTTCGTGGTGGAGAGAGAGACTGAGTGAGAAGAGAGAAGAAGATTGTGCAAAAATATGGAAAATGGGGCTTATGACATTGTCCACCTACCCAAATTAACAAAATTCCCCTAGGCTTTTAGACCCGTATCTCTCACATATGGACTCCGTTTTCTGCGTGCCACCTGTCTACTAACTCGTGAGTTCGAGACCTACGCAACGTCCTAAGAAAAACTTCCAAATGTACTTCCAGACAAAAAGTGACTCCCGAACTCCTCTGAAATCGAGGGTAAAATTGTCCTTCCCTAATTAAATCTCAAAGTAAGTTAATTTCTGGTCCGGGTCGTTACAACTTTCCCCCCTTAAAGATATTTCGTCCTCGAAATTGCCTTAACTCAGGTCAAAGAACCAACTCCTACATCCTTTCGAGTCCTCTCGCTTCTCTACCGACACAAACTGAACCTCTGTTGCGATTCCCAATTGAACCTCTACAAACTCAATGTAAGTTGACCTGACATCTCGACAATAAACCGTAGGCGAGAAAAAATCTAGGAGACATCCTGAAGGCACTAGAATGCCCAATACTTAGATCTACCCCTTTTAACCTCTATTGAAGATACCTCAAAGCAATGACCAGAACCCGAGAGGTCCAACTTGGCCTACTCCCCACATGACCGAAAGTACTTCCAGTCATGACATCATATGACCGAATATATACCTCGAAGTCACGTATCAGATAGGCACACGTGCACCCAAAGGTAGCATGAAGTCATGAAGATCCTTATACTAAGTATAGTCAGCCTCAACGATCTAGCGGAGAGTTTATCAGAAAACATCAACGATCTGAAGGGGAAATACCCTACAACGCCATTATCTGAGAAATCCCTCCACATATCCGAGTATCTGAAAAAATGCGGATCCATGTACTATGTATAGACAACCTCAACGATATGGCGGAGAAATACCCTGCAACACCAGCATCGGAGAAATCCCTCCACATATCCGAGTATCTCAAAATATGTGGATCCATGTACAACGCATAGACAGCCTCAACGATGTGGCAGAGAAATACCCTGCAACGCCAGCATCGGAGAAACCTCGACGATCTGGCGGAGAAATACCCTACAACGCCAGTATCGGAGAAACCCCTCAACGATGTGGTAGAGTAATACCCTATAACGCCAACATCGGAGAAACCCCTCAACGATGTGGCGAAGTAATACCCTGCAATGCCAGCATCGGAGAAATCCCTCAACGATGTGGCGGAGAAATACCCTTCGACGCCAGCATCGGAGAAACCCCTCAACAATCTGGTGGAGAAATACCCTTAGACCCCAGCATCGGAGAAACCCCTCAATGATCTGGCAGAGAAATACCCTTCGACGCCAGCATTAGAGAAACCTCGAAGAACACGTGATGGGAAATACTTCACATCATGTGCCAGAGAAAAACCATAACCCTCGGGGACAGTAGACATAGTGAAAACCAAAAATCCAAAATCCATTTTTGAAATCCTTGTTTCTTGGCCTAAGCCAAATTCATTGAAAAACTGGGTCTATGCCCAAATCCAATAAAGTCACAAATCTGGGTCTAAACCCAAAAATCATGGACTTAATCGAAACCCAAAATATATAAAGTCAAAGTACATAAAGGCAGAGTTCATAAAGGCTGCCATAGTCCAAAACGTCATTCCCAAATACTTATTGAAACCCCGTGTCCAGGAATAGTAATAATTATTCTAAATTCCAGAAATTTGCCAAAATCAATACTTAACAAGAAATTATTTAAATATACGTTTATGCATGCATTATAATTTACAAAACCAAAGTCCACTCACTTGCAAAGGTGGAGCGTACCTCACCCATACTTATCATGGCTCCCAACCACAGTAGTATTTCTACTCCATACCATCCTAATCTTCGCCCGACCCAACAGATCCAGGGTCTGCCCAAATTGGCTCAACCACGGAATCCTGCACCTCCTCCGCTATGGACTCTCCGCCTTCCTCAGTACTGGGCCGCTGATGAGACGAACGTCTCATAGGCATCTCACTGACAAGAACCACCAAAATATTCTGCACACAAGTGTGCGGCCTGCAGGAAGTTAAACCTAGAGCTCTTATACCAAATTGACAGGACCCTTCCCGAATTTCGACTAAAAATTGGCGAAAAGCCCTGCTCCCGTCTGACAGCCTTTGAGCACAGAAGTTCATACCTGAAATACCCATAATCTTTGGAAACATCAAATGAAATTTATAGGGACTCCAACAGAACCTCCCCTGTACTTGATTGACCTTCACCCACCTGTCAGACGAAGGACAAACCAGTAGTTCACAAACTACCTCGGAGGACCTCCTCCGCATTCAAACAAGACAACTGACGTGTCACCCTCGTGTGAACTGTCAACAACTCATCAATCTAGGTCACCACCCACTGACCCTGATGACGAAAGTACCCTTACCACATCTTAGGCATTGGTCACACTTCGTGACCGTATTCATCGTACACCTATTGAAAGGTTCTTTGGCTATCATATCGTCGATTCCGTTATTACACTATAGCTATTCTCTGAATATGCTAAGCTGGTCAGATTCCTGACTTGGTTGAATTGAGTCTCATTGACCTTACCCTGAGACGTAACTCGATATCCCGGCTCACTCCGAGTCGTAGCTCAATATCCCGAGAGTATGAGGGAATCTTCCATAACATAACTCAAATCATTCATTAGGGCCAAAACCCAAATCACAATCCCGGTCTGAAACCCTAAAATAAATTCGTAAGCCTCTAGAGATGCGTAGTGATAAGACATTCGATGAATCCCTTTAATCCGTAAGCTTTAGTTTCCAAGCCTCGAAAGGGTGCTAATATATTCCTAATAATTCCTCTCAATTTCCACCACTCACAATTAGTGGTATGACGTAACACATAGAAATACACATGCCTTGCAATCCCGGAAACCCAGTCCATTCACAGTACATCCAAAGTACCAACTCAAGGAAGCCCTAGCCCCAAGGAACCCTTTGACATACCATTAACCAAACTCTCCTGACCCCCAAAGCCAAAACCCGCCCCGTGGTCGTCCATTACAGTTGGGATTACTCAAACGGGGCTCTAAACGGAGTCCAACGGCCTCAAAACCGCTAAAACCCGAGATGGAATGGTCCAAAACTCTACACACGCATCGTCGTGGCTTGGGAAATAGCCCCACGCGTCGCCACGCGCCTGTAGAAGACTGGACCACTCACCACGCGCCACCCATGCACCGCCACACGCCCCTAGGCCCGTATGCATTGTCACGGCGGAATATTTCTTCGAACCTGACGGAATCGAAATCTTTCGTCCAAACTAACGATGTTAGGGTTTCGTTATAACACTGTTAACTTTTCACGGAATATGCTAACGCCATCAGCAAATTCCATCAAACCCTGACGGCGTCAGTTGACCCAACGGTCAACTAATCACTGACCGGACAGCTCACTGTGCTGCCACGTGGCACTTTTTGGCTGCCACGTGGCACGCCACGTCAGCATACCGCAATTCGAACCAGTTGCTGGAGTTCGTTGGGGACTGCGATCAGACCACTGTCGTCGCCGCCGTCGCTGGTGGTCGAAATCTGGAATCACTCGCTGGAATCCGCCATTAACGGCCGAGAGCTAAAGGTTCCCAGATTCCTCCAGACCCCACCATTTTTCACGATCTAAGTGTCTAGAATTAGCTACTCCATGCCAGGAACTCAAATTCGAGCTAAAAATCCAGTAAACTTTCCTTGATCTCTCGGAACATCCTTGGAAAGATTCTGCCCAAACCGCCTCTTTGATTCGCCGCTTCTGGTGATGCCCCCCGTCTCGAAATCACCATTATCCAGCTCGTGGGTTTGTGGGGATTCGATGTTCGGCCTTAACTTAGCTCAAATCGGCCTCCTATAGACTCACCTCTTTTGAGGTTTGTTTGTGTTTTTCCACAGGAAAATGAGAGGGAGTTCGCAGGGGAGAGAGAGAGACTAAGTTAGAAGCGAGAAGAAGATTGTGGAAAAATTTGGAAAATGGGGCTTATGACATTGTCCACCTACCCAAATTACCAAAATACCCTTGGGCTTTTAGACCTGTATCTAACATATGGACTCCGATTTCCGCGTGCCACCTGTCTACGAATTCGTGAGTTCGAGACCTACGTGACGACCCAAGAAAAACTTCTAAAAGTACTTCCAGACAAAAAGTAACTCCCGAACCCCTCTGAAATCGAGGGTAAAATCGTCTTTTCCCTAATTAAAATCTCAAAGTACGTTAATTTCTGGTCCGGGTCGTTACATTTCTGTTGCCCAGATTACGTGTACCTGCCAAAATATTCCCCTCCTCTATCTGATCTAATAGTTTTAATAGTTTTTTTCCAATTGGTTCTCAACTTCCAATTTGAAAACTTTGAAAAAATTTAAAACTTGTGACATTTCAGAAACTAAATAAAGATACGTATATTGGCAAGTTTTTTTGGAAATGGACCACAGACATCTATATGTATTATCTCTAATAAGTTTTTTTTTTCTAGTTGAGCCTGTTTACCTGGTACTTTTGGTTTTACCCTTAAAACAATCGATACAAGTTTCAAAATCACTGAAATCTAAATTTGATAGTACATTTGTTTCAATTAAACGTTCCATCTTATCTCCTGATATATGCACTTACCTTCTATGCCAAAGCATAGAAGATTTGTCATTAGAGAGCACTCTCTTAGGAGCAAAATTATCCACATTGAAACATTCATGAAAATAAGTACACTAAAGGTGCCATAACCAAGTAAATTATCAAACTGACTTTTACGAAAAATTGAGTACTTTCGTCATCACCAAGATAAGAATACCCATCTTTTACAAACTTAGAAACTGAAAACAAATTCCTTCTCATGGAAGGTACAAAAAGAACACTGTTCAAGGTTAAAATGACATCAGATGACAACCCTAACTTAACACCACCAACAGACTCAACTTCTACTTTTGCTCCATTTCGAGCAAAGACTATCGATCTCTCTATTTGATTCCCTCTGGCTTTTGAATCCCTGCAAATAATTGGTGATATGAATAGGGCAACCAGTGTCAAACCACCATGAGTTTTCTGGAATAAAAACAAAATTTGTTTCAATAGTAACAAAAACATCAACAATTTTAATACCTTTATTAATAAGTCATGCCTTAAAGCCAGCACAATCCTTTCTAACATGCGTAGTACATTTCTTGAAATTGTTTTTGTTACCTTTTAGACTATGATTATTGGGGGAAAGGAACAATTCTAGCAGACACAACAGAATTATTGGCAACCTTTTTGGTTCCAGAAGTAGAACCTGATTTTGGTCCAACTGACTTGTTTGGATAATTGCTGGATTTGATGTTTTCAACCGCTTTCTTTCCTTTCCCAACATTCACTAAATTGACTACTTCATCTTTGCCTTTCTTCAACCTTTCTTCCTCTTGGCATCAAATTGATATCAGTTCATTTACAGTCCAAGTCTCCTTCTGAGTATTTTAGTTAATCTTGACATGCTCATAATCAGTTGGAAGAGAGTTGAGTGCCATAGGAACCAGAAACAGATTTGTGATCTGCACATCCAAATTGTTCACCTTGTTGGCCACATTGACAAGTTTGAGAAGATATTCCCTGATACCCCCAATACCATCAAACTTGGAAGATGCGAGGATGGTTAAATATGCTCCAATTTCAACCTTATCTGACCTTTTGAATTTCTCCTCAATAGTAGCTAGGTCATCTTTGGCCAGATCGCAAGTGGGAATGCCACCGGTTATTTGTTTCTCCATTGCACTTTGCATAATGATCAAAGATAGCTCATTGGCCCTGTCCCACTTGTCAAATGCATCCTTCTCTTCCTTTGAACTCTCCTCTGTTAAATGTTGAATTCAAGTAGTCTCAAGATCAATTTGCTGCTTCCAAATTTGGAAATTGGTCCCATTCAGCTTTTCGATATTGATGAGATTCAGTATGTTGAACCCTAAAATTCAGTTCACAATACACATTAGTTTTGAAGTCCATAATGTATACGAGAAGAAAGTTGAACTCCGTCTTTCTTCATACTTAAGCTATAGAAACTTATCATACCTTTAGTCAAGAAATTATTCTATATATATAATATGAACATTAAAAAATTTGCATAACCAAGTTTAAATCACAAAAGTTATATAAATTCAACATCTTTAGGCTCGACTAAATACATAAGTCATGTTTTCCATGACTCACTATACATTAGTTTATAGCTAAACCCGTCAAAATAACCTCTTTAGAAGTTATTTTTACCTATGAATGCTTATAAACTACACTCTGGACACCAAAATTGATTCTTAAGAGCAAAATCTCAAATAGACTACTTTGATAGAAAATTCAACGACTCTTAAAGAATGAAACCAGAAAGTAATCTTGTTAGTGTAAATACTAACAAAATTCTGCAATGGACCATTAGACGAATTACCAAACGATATTTGATTTCTAATGCTTCTTGATAAAATCAGACTACCTTATTGTTAACTAAGAATAGGCAAAAAAACCGTTAATACATGATTAACCACGATTTTTTTGGCCATAACCATTTAGAATTATAACCGCGATTATTTATTAGCTAAATGATTATTAACCATAACCATAACCATTAATATATGGTTAGTTAACCGCAAAAATAATTTTTATGTTCAATTTTGATTATTTTTATTTGTTTAAAAGACTAAAATAACTAAAATTAATATTTAATAAAAAATAAAAAAACCAAAAATAATAAAAATAGGCAGAATTATAATGAATAATCAACCATCTCGGATATTTTTATATCACGACGTAGAGCTCAATGATTAAAACAACTTTAATAGTTGGGTCGACGACCAAAAGTGATCGAAAAATGTGAAAAATACTTCGAAACTACGAAACTTTTCAAGTTAGATTCACAAAAATAGACAAATATATGAGAAATCTAAGGACATAGGTTTGTTAGACTCGAAGAGAGGAACAAATCCTTACCAAGATCGCAGCCTGAGATGGCCGGAAAAGTCGAGCCAACTCACCGAAGTCGCGGGTCGCCCACGGGTCTGAAGGTCCAATTTTATTTATTTATTTTATAATTTTTGACAATTTTTTTTTCAAATAATTTTAACTAAAAACACTATATAAATGGTTAAATAAATATGACAAAAAAATAGTAATATAGTTATGTAATAAATGTTTAAATTGTTATGTAATAAATATTTAAATGATTACGTGATAAATGGTTAAATGGTTTGTTCATTGGTTAAATGGTTAATAACCATAACCAAACCATTTAATTGTGGACCTAAATGGTTATAACTATTACCACACCATTTAGATAAATGGTTAAACGATAACTACCTCATTTATATAAATGGTTATAGTAACTGCGGTTAACCATAACTGCGATTTTTTTTACCATCCCTAAATATTAACATTATAATCGAGTCTGTGGAAGCATAATTCGTCCAACAATTGTAGAGCTGCCATGTGGCCCATCATTTATATAATGACAATTTTGCTCTTGGTAGAATCATTATTGGGTATAATTAATGCGCATTAATTAAATATATTTACCAGCTGAATATATTAATTAGTAGGTAATTATATCATAATAATACAACATCTCTTTAAGATCCTTATTCAATAAGGATTCAACTAATAAGTAAATTTCATTTCCAAAAATGATTACTTATTTAATTAAAACTCATTTTCTTACTTATAATAAATAACTTCCTTGAGAATTATTTATTATTAAAAGTCAATCCTAAGTCTTTACTAACTAGGATTACTTATTGATGCAAATTCTTTGAATCAATTAGAAGTTCCGAAGACCCCCAGGTCTCCATTATAAATAGAAGGCATCTCCTCACAACTTAGGTACCTCATAATTATTTTCATAATTGGTTTTTCAGTTTATTCCCTCGATTAAGCTGACTTAAACATCGGAGCGTTCTTGGTTGAACCCCATATCGGGATTCAACCATAATCGATATGGGATTCAACCATAACCTCCCATATCGGGATTCAACCATAACCGATATGGGATTCAACCATAACCTGAGGTGTTTCCCATGGATAGAAACTCAACGGTCAATTCCTACCCGGACGATTTCTGCATCAACAGAGTTGAACTCATTTAACCAATTACAATGATAATTACCAACAAGACAATAAGATTTAATCTAATTTAATCAGATTATATTATAAGAATGAGCGGCAACTAAAGAAGAATAGTTTATAAAATCTTAGGGTTCCTACTTATCGATTTGAATCCATCAGCGAGAAATTTCAATTGTTATAGACCAATTCGAAGAAAAAATTATTACCATCTATAACAATGGTATTTCTACTAACCATATAGAGAGAGACAAAATTGATTGCAGCGGAAATTAGAAAATAATTACGAAAAAATTCAGAACCAAAACCATAGCTATTTAAGCTTTCCTTATTCTGCGTGATTGAGTTTAAGGTTTAATTGGTAGGCTCTGATTCCACATGTAGGCCTTCCATTATATGATTATTTCCAGATCAATAAACACAGAAAAACTATAATAAACCATATTCAAAGCCAAATAAAAGCAGATTGAAAACTTACTTGAAGAAGCAATAGTTGCAGAACAAGGAATTGTCGTCTTCTTCTCTCTACAAGACTACAACCGGAATGCTCAGTTATCAATAGGGCTCAAAACCCGTAAAAGCCCTGAGGAGGGATCTGACACAAACTGTATGCTAAATCTCTAATTTTAAAACCTTTTCTGATCTAAATGGCTCAAATAATAAGGTCGAGTCCTAGTGTCCTACTGAAAATTCGGCAAACTCACCCCGATAAATTGATTAAAACTGTTTAATAAACCTGTAATAAAACACAAACTATCCACAACACAACAACTCATAATTTATCACACATTTTTTCTTCTCCAATTGAAACCCAAATTCTTCTTTTATTTTTTACATTTTACTCAAATTGGTGTTTTACATTTTACTCAAATTGGTGTTCTTAAATGGTCAAATGATGAAAAAGTGTTGTTGCACAAATTTTGGGCAGTCGTCAATTCAGATAATATTAAAGGAGCCGATCAAAGAAACATCACATTTTGATTACGTGTTTGAAACTACTATGTAGAAAATTGGGAGGGTTCTTGGAAAGATTTGCGACCCTTGAGTGGCAAGATGCTTGAAAAAAAGCAGTGGATTTTCACCATAGTGGCTTCAATCAGATGGATTAGGTGTGTATTTTACTACAAACATACATTTATTAGTTTATAAATATATTATCATTTAAAAAAAAAAATTAATTGATTCATTTTTTCTTGTTAGAATTTTAAATGATTAATTGATTCTTCAATATACAACTACAAGATCCCTGTTTCGAATTAGAACCTTGCTAAAAAATAGCCAACCGATGCAGATGTTAAATTTGGTTTTAAAACCAGATCCCGGTTTCGAATTAGAACCTTGCTAAAAAATAGCCAACCGATGCAGATGTTAAATTTGGTTTTAAAACCAGATCCCGGTTTCGAATTAGAACCTTGCTAAAAAAAATCAAAATCAAAACCTAATTTCTTGAGGCACAAGGGCGAAATGAAAAACTGCCCAAAACTAAATCGAGGAGAGGCGAGCGCACGGCCTCCAAAAGCTTTCAGATCCTCCCACTTCATCTTCATCTTCTTTGCGATATCTGACGTCCATCTCTGCAACTCCACCACAATCCTCATGAACCTGAAAATCCCATTTAAAATCCTCATTTTGAAGACGAAACTGGTCAAATCGACAACCCATTTGGGTTCAAAATTCTCCAAGTCCGTCGGCCCAGACACCAAATATTTTCAGGTAAACACTAAATTTTGGTAATTTTTGTATAACTTAAGAGTATCAGGTTGGGGGTTTTGTTAATTGTTTGGATATGGTCGGATTTGTTTCATTTTTGGGCGTTATAACTGATAGACTGGCGCTCAATGTTTGTCCTTCTCTCCCTCCCTGTCGATTTCCGTTGGTTGCAAAGGTGGGCTTGCACGGAGGCCTTTAAGCGTCGCTTTGCTACTTCACCGTTGTAGCATTTGCATTTCATCCTCGAGAAAATGAAATTTCAACTGTACGGAAGCATCAAACATTGTCTAGGGTATTTTTAACTAGAGAAATCTGATGCGCGCCAATGGCGTCGTCGGTGTAGACGAGCGACGGAGAGCACGAGGTGGAGCTGATTTTGCTTGACGCATCACTTTCACCTCTCGATGAAAAAGGTGTGGTCGTAATGGACGAGATAGCCCCTCTCTTGACGCTGCCTGAGAAGCCCAAATCAACATATTTACCATCTTTTATCCTCGAAGAATACGCAGGGTATGATTTCCTCACTTTATTTCAATCTGCAATTTCCTTTTCTGTCCCATTTTCTTTCTTTTATCACGGCAACTTTGAAATATGGATATATGATAACATTTCTAGGGATTTATATATTTAGATTTGATGGTGTTGCCCTGTTTGGTGTTGAGAAATTGAGGATGTGAAACAATGGTTTTGTTCTTGTTTTGAAATTTGTTACTTTTGTTTTGAAATTGAGTATATGGTCGGATGTGAAACAATGTGCGAATGATCAAGCCAGATCTGAACTAGTGAGTTGTCTAAGAGAGGATGAGGGACGGAAAGCTATGCTAGTTCAGGCACTTCAGGAATTACGAGAAACTCTAACTAGAAAGGAGCAGCAGGTTTTTGATTTGTCTATTGGATTTGTTGATTTGGCTGACCTTGCAAAATTCATGGCCTAAGTTATTTGCCCTCTTTTTCCAGGTAGTATTTAGAGAAGACATGCTTCGCCCGGACACTGAGTGGTAATAAGTTTAGGGAGCTGATTTTGGCACTCCACAAATTACTTGTAGCACTCTACTTTTTTACTTTAAATGTTTTCTTAATTTTTCATGAATCAAACTTCCAAACTTACTCCTCTTCTTTTTTAATATAATATATTTTATTTTTATTTCTTGTCTATATAAATTTTTTTTTCTCGAAAAACCCTACTCTGCCGCTTCATATCTCTCCCGCTTTCTATTTTCACCATTGAGTACTATGATTTTGCCATTAAAGTATAATGGCAATTTTAGACTGCTTGCTTTATATGAACACTTTACTGCATATGTACATGATAAAAGAAAATTGTTGCAATATGATAGAAAGACGCATAGATGGTAGTAAATAGTAATATCTGGTGATGGTTTATTGTTAGGCTATTAAATTATTGTGAATTTTTAAATTTTTATAAAATAAAGTAAATTAAGAGATAAAGGGTAAGTTTGGAAGTTTGATTCATAAAAAAATACGAAAACATTAAACTAAAAAAGTGGAGTGCAGCAAGTAACTTGTGGAGTGCCAAAATTAGCTCCCTAAGTTTATTGGAACTTAGTGTTGAATTAATTTGTACTCACCATAGATTTCCTGTCTGTTTTTCTAATTTAGAATTTCAATTTACTTCCATTCTTGAATTTATTGAATGATCTATTCTTTTCACTAGATTTTGGTGTTGAATTTGTGTACTAGTAGGACTGAAGCTTTGGGTCCAGTTCTGGGCATGAATATCTCAATTTTAATTAAGGTACACAGATCATTGAAGATGATGTCAAGGCTGATGAGTTGTGTACTAGAAGGGAATATGCAAGATGGCTAGTTCGCATAAACACATCATTGGACAGCTAGCAATTTTGACATATACGCCTTGACATGTATTTTCTATGTTTTCGTTGAGATCTTCAGGATAGTCTTCCTCGGATATTTTTTAAGTTACCCTTTAGGGATGCAAAGCACCGGCTTGTCCCATTAGTTTCACTTGCTGGGTCTGTTATTTTGCTGCTTTCAATGTTGTGAGTGTTCAAGACCCAGATTTTTGGTCCATTCAAGGTTAGAATCAATCCTTTTACCTGAAATTAGATTCGCCTTTGTTTTAAAAAGATTGAACTTTGAGTCTGCTTCTTGTCCCTTAGCCCTGGCGGAGGCTGGTGTCATTCCAAGCAAGTTATCACAGAAGGGCTCCAGTTATGATAGTTACTAGTCTGCCTTTTGTTGTGTACCTCAGTTTATTCTGCTTTCGTTTGGTATGAAACTTAAAATTACTTTTCTACATTGTTTTTAGTTGATTCCTTAGATATTTGATTATTATCGGTCAATTTAATTAAGATTTCAAAACCCACTTTTAACGTTCACTTAGGAGCAAGAATTCATCTCACAAGCTTGTGTTTGATTGTCTCCCAATGCTTCTATTTTCCAATGTCCTTTTTTGTAATTAGTTGCTGGTTTCGAAGAGGAATAGCAGAAGCTTTTAAGGAGGTTGGGGATTTTATATGGTCTAAAACTTAATTTCGAGTTTGATTTTGAATTATATTCACGAACTGCCATAGTATCCACTGCAATTGGTGTGTGATTAGGATAAACAGCAGTGTTTCTATTTTCAGATTTTGGTGTGTGATTAGGGTTGTTGGTGAAATGAATCATTTTCTGCATAAATCAGGTTAGGGAAGGATTTTGTTGTTGGTCTTATGAGCAATTGGTGTTTTGGGTCTATGGAAGGGGTTTGGTTGTTTCTAAGAGTAGTGAACTCCAACTTTCTTACATGATCAAGCTATTACTTCTTTGTTATGCTTTCATTCTATGAAGTTGTAGTACTAATTATATATACTTTTATTCAATGCAAATGTAGAAAGATGATGAAAGATAGTGATTATAAAAAGTTGAGCCTGGGTAACTCTCTCAAGTTAGTCTATAGGATAATATATATCTATTTTTCTTTTTTTGGGCTAAATTGTATACTTCTTAGATTTAATGGAATATATTGTTCATTTTAACACTTGTAATTTTTCCATTATTAATGAAGTTTTCTTTATTCATGTGTTTTCTTGCTATTTTGTTGTACTATACTTGCAAATGTTATGTGGAAAATAATAATATGCAAAATATATATGTAGCTAATGTAAAATAGCACTAATGCATTGAGCATCGGTTATGATCTAAAAAAGGTTTGCAAAATGTACGCATCGGTATAGGACTGTTCTATGTAGCTATTTAGCCCTTTTCGCAACAGTAATTATAACAAACTGATGCGTGAAGTAGCTTTAGGCATCAGTTTTTAGTTATATACCGTTGTATAAAGTAGATTTAGGCATTGATTTTTAATTACATATCGTTACATAAAGTGGCTTTAGGCATCGGTTTTTAATATTTATCGTTGCGTAAAATAGCTTTAGGCATAGGTTTTTACTATACTATGGTTTAAGAAATGATGAATAGGAAATGGTATTATGTAAAAACCGATGCGAAAACCACTTTAGGCAATGGAGAGAGGAGAAAATATGTTGCCTAAAAACGCCCCAATAGGCATCACCGAGTAATGTCGAATAGGCAACGGAGAAACCGTTGTCTAAAGTAGTTTTTCTTGTAGTGTAAGTTTAGATTATACAATCAGATGTCTATTTTTGGCAAAAAAAAAATCAGATGTATATTATAATGTAAAAATGAAAACGCAAATTACGTTTCATCATTATTGGGAGATATGAAAACATTGCGAGTATATTAAAAATCCATCGCAAAGAGAGGACGAAGTAAATAAACCTTCTCCAATTGGTTCATCCCCTCTTGAATCTCCAACTAATTTGGATGAAGTTGGGGAAGAGGTAAGTCCCGGAACCAATATAGGTCTCTCTGTGAGGACTCCGTGAAGGAAGTAGTTAATGATCGCTAATTTGCAAGTGCACAAAGTCAATGAATAGTATTTTGAAGTAAAGAGTATCGTCCCACAGAGACCGAATTATATTATCAATTATACCAATTTAATTCCTTTATTTATTTGAACAAAAAAATCCAAGGTTGATTGTGATTGAAACAAAACAATATTTAAAATAACAAATAACAAAGCAAAACAAGTTGAGAGAAATATATGTTGATGGATACTAGGACTTGGGACTCCCAACAATTGCTCTTATATAATTCCTATATGCATACTAATTCCAATTTACCCTCCCCAAGTTCACAGTATTTTTCCTTAATCACTCACAATCCAGATACAGCATCGTCCATTGTATTTTTCCTAATACGGCACCAAATTTACATAAAAGAACCCTTTAAGATTTATGGAAAACATTGAAGAAAATTGCATAAACCGTACGCACGACTATCGATCTATTGGCTATGTAATTTATGGCAATTCTTACGAGAAGAACTATTAAGTATCTCAAATACGACTCAACTTAATTTTTCAAGCAAATAGTGATCAATTATTTGATAACATAATGCACAGTAGAAATTACTCAATCATGAAAAGGAAAATTGAAATTAATATAACAAAAGAATCAAATATTCATAATTGGGTATGCCCCCTTCCTAACAAAGTGATTTAGCTCATTATGAGTTTAGGAGACATGATGATTTGTAGATTGGTGGAGTGGATAGATCTTACAATGGCCTAAGCCTCCTTTTTATAAGAGAAAATTAATTCTCAAATAATAAGGAGTTTACAATTGAAATCCTAGAAGGATTCATTTAAACAAAATAATTATAAATTAATTACTAATGAAAAATGGTTTCCTCAAAGAGAAAGGAAGGCAAAACCAAGACTTTGGAGTAGTTTTCCTCCAAAAACATGGAAATCAGGCGTTGGAATAAGCCATCAGTGAATTCGGTGGAGGGCTACCAAAACAGGGGAAGATGGGCAGTAGCGCTAGGCCTAGAGAAGGAGAGAGACTTTCGGCAGACGTCTGCTGATATTAATGGTTATTTCGGTGGATATACGCCGAATAAAAGAGCCTCCGTTGAACTACATCGCTGGGCTCTTTTCCTTCTGTGGACTCAGTAGGCTGCTACCGAATTTCCTATGGATATTCACTAGGTGCTTTTGTTTTCTTCATACCGCGCTTTTCCGTTATAACTCCGATTAACGTGATTCTTTCGCTCAAATTCTCGTAATTATATTCTTTATTTAATTATACACAATTCTCACCAAACATATTATTTTCTCCTATTTAATCACAATAATAAAGTTGAATCATAGGTAAAAGGGTATAAAAATTTATATAAAACATGACTTATCAAATACCCTCAAACCTATATTTTGCTAGTCCTCGGGCAAAAAAATTTATAAAACAAAAACAAAAATAAAGACTCGATCTTGCTTACATAGAACATTTAAACCCCTAGGTGTCCCCAATAGGAGCAGTTTTGTCTCCTGAGTGTTTTACTAATTACGATACCCACAAACGTTTTACTGAAAAACAAAGGCATTAAATCTTCCCTTTTAAACAAAGTAATAAAAATGACTGGCAGTCATGCTTGCTAAGCTAAAAAGATGCCATTACAAGAGTGTATCTTAGTTTTAAGTGGAAATGTCAATACTCAAAATAATCAAGCTTAAAAAATTACTACACTCAAATGTCATAGAAAGATTGCGCCTCGACTCTAATCCTCACTAGATATCTCGCAATTTTCACTAGAATCCTAGTCTTACACTCAATAAAGCATATCTGATAGAGTTTATGTAAAAGAAATCAAAATTATATCACATACGAAATTTTAATGGAAGAACGTAAATTTTTGAATTTTGATCTCATGAAAGGAATTAAAAATTAAGAACGTAAATACATTACCTTAATTCCAAGCATGACTCCCAGAAGATCCGTTAGGTCTTCAATAGGGTTGTAATGGGGTTAGGCTAATGGTATGGTAGAAAAGAAAAGAGGCTAAAAAGGTTGAAAGATATCAAGAATATGCATTTCTTCAAGATCGGATAATCTTCAAAATTGTTCGATTGCCCATTCTTTGAATTTAGCATGAAACAACTGCTTAAATTCTTTTATTTTTTTTCTTGGCATATGACAAACTATTGCTTTGATTTTTTTTCTTTCTCTGTTTTCTTCTTTTCTCTGGCCCTAGCTTTCTGTCTTCTTTTTTTCTTGGAAGGACTACAACCTCACATCACTTGCATTAAGACCTCATAGCTTTTCATCTATTTTCTGCCCCAGGTTCTTCTTCTTTACAACAAATTGCTCATGCCTTCATATTTTCTTACGGCCCAACCATTCTACTCATTTTTGGCATCTTCGCATCTTTCCAATTAATTGGTATGGCTTAGAATGAGGTTTAATTTGGATAGAATCATGTGGGAGAGGAAATCAAAGGTTTGATATTTTGGCATCAAAGGGGCTAATGGCACATACAAAGGGTTGGATAAAGGCCTAAATGAGGTTAAACACATGCATGGCCTACATTATCTCTTAAGGAAAATCAAACTTAGAACCAAGAGTACTTACATGAGAGGTTAGTTCTTAATAAACAATGCAATGAATGTTAATGAGACCATAGAATTTAAGAACAAAAATCGAATAGTGTTTAGGAGTAGAAACAATTCAAAACCCTCTCTAGAATGACAAATAAGCTCAAGAACTCACATGGGTAGTCTGCACTAATTTTTTATGGTTCAAATGAATGTAGAAACTTTGTACGCTCAATTAATCCAAGTATGGCAGTGTGAAGTGTAAATATTTATGACACAAATCGTTCATGGCATACCCTTAGCAAAGAATTTGTGATCAAATAAAGCATATTCATCTTTATTAGTAAGAAAAAAGCAATGATATTAACAAAAAAAATTGAGATTTTGAAAATCCCGAGTCCCCAAATATTTTCCAATTGATTCTTTAAAATGGAAGCTTTGTAACCTTAAAAGGTTGTGTAAATCAAATTCAAAATTCACATTTATGATTTAAATAAGCGTAGACTTGAAGGGTTTGATTTTTGATAAAAGAACCTAAGGAATTTATAATAAAAAATAAGGTATGAACTAAAACTAATTTAGAACTCAAGAAATTCTAAATTTAATAATGAAAGAAATACAACTCAAAATGAATGCTATAAAATGCATTATTGGTGAATGTTTGGATAGCCCACAATCCTCTGACAACAAACCTTTTGTTGCTTTCACATTATGCAGCAGCTATTGTTGAAATTCAGCTGCATTATCTTAACCTTTTGTATTCTTGCATTCACATTGAGAGGTTAAGTTTGTGCCTTGTAAAACTCCTGTATGAAGGGGTGTTTGTTTTTTGTTTTAGCATATCATTTCCGTTCCGTTTTCAAATCTGAATACTTTCAGCCAAGAGTTGTAACTCTCCTTCAATATATTAGAGTGTTTTGCTTTCTAATATTCTTCTTGCTTTCTTCAAGTTCTTGGTCCAAATTTCTTTGAAAGTGTTATTGAGAGGTGTGATAGAGTTTGTAAACTTATCACCCATATTTATTAGGAATTAGTTTGTAAACTAATTTCCAACAGTGATCACACCTTAAAATTGATCTCTTGCTTGTGGATGTGTTGGAGGCTTTGTAATCGTTCCAAGGTGTTTACGAAATTTTCTGGAATTTTTCTAAATGTTTCTTTATTTTCTGGAAATTCTGGGATTACTATGAAGCTTTCGTCCCTAAAAGTAGAAGAACATCTTTAGTGACGAAAAACCTGAAGAACACCGCGGCAAAATGTAGCAAACGTGACGATTTCTGGAAAGATTCTGCAGAAATACGCAGGAAAAATCTGCACTAAAATGAAGGCTTTTTGGCCACTTTTTGGACTTCTAAGCACCCCAAAATCTTTCCTAGACCACTTCACACCCCCAAACCTGTTCCAGAACATCATAAATGATATTTTAAACGCGCTGGTGGCCTCAGATTTACCTGAAAAACTTCAAATTGGGAGATGGATCAAAATTTAAAAAAAACCAAAATAGGAACCTAATGACCCAAAATCAGCTCTAAACATGATATAACCAATCTAATGCCTAAGACAAGTCCAATTTACTCATTTAAACATGTTCTAACCATCCAACACCCGAAAACACAATTTTTGAGGAATTCGGGCTCTCGAACCCTTTCTTTTATGACTCAAAAGTTTGAAAAACAACTAAAAACAGAATATTAAAAGATTTTCCCACCCGCAAACATAATGTGTACAATGCCCTCAATGTTAAAAACATAGGGTACGACAGTTATGCTACATCAAGTCTAGGAGCTCAAAAAATCACAAAAATCACAAAAAAAAAGTGAGAAGAGAAGTCACCGGGTTGGGTTATCTCCCAACTAGCGCTTGTTTTAGAATCCACGGCCGGACTTGGCTAGCAAAATCATCCTGGATCCTTGAGTAGTGGAGCGGTCACTTGTTTAGACCTAAATAGGCCTAGTGTCTGATGAATGAAAGAGTCCTTTCTTTGGGAAAATGTACGTTGCTCCTCATGGGTTAGTCTCTCATTATGGATAGGCATCTCCTTAGTGAACTTGTCTCCACCATCCACCGTAAAAGCCTCCTTCAAGGTCAGACGGATACTTTGTAGTTTTTCCAACATCGACTTTGATTTGTCAATTGCCAATGGTGAAAATTACAACCTCTCGATCCATATCAAGAAGTGTTTTCCCAGCTGCAAGGAACGGTCGTCCTAGGATGATTGGAATCTCCATGTCTTCTTCCATGTCAAGTAGCACAAAATCTGCAGGAAAGTAAGTGTCATCTACTTTGACTATGACATCGTCAACCTATCCTTCTGGTAATTTTGTGGATTTATCTGCAAAATTTAGAGTGATGGGGGAAGGTTTTATGTCAATGAATCCCAATTTCAAAGCAACAGAAGTAGGCATTAAATTTATACTAGACCCTGTATAAAATTTGCTTAAAGTGAATTTTTCCAATTGAACAAGGTATTGTATAACTCTTTGGGTCTCCCTTTTTAGGAGGTAAATTATGTTGGAAGATGGCACTGCAATTTTCATGCGGTGAGTTTTACCACTTTGTTTTCGTTTCTTTGAAATGATTTCTTTCATGAATTTTTCATAGATCAGAATTTGATCAAGCGTCTCATTGAATGGAAGGAAAATCTGTATTTTCTTGCAAATATAAAAAAAAAATTGAATAGGTCTTCGTTTCGATCTTCTTTTTGGGTTTATTGAAGACGTTGTGGAAATGGAATGGGTAGAGCATAATGCGACAAATCTTCTGGAATTTGCTTCTGTGTTTGGGTGGTTTGAACTGGTCCGGATTGGTCTGAGCTGCTAGAATATGGTCTGATTGGCTTGTCCGGACCGGTTTCTGAGTGTTTCGGTTCAGATCCGTCGGCTGGAGCATGTGTTTCTGCCTTTATATGTTGTTTTTCCTCTTCCAAATCCACTGCAATTTTTATTGGTCTTCCATTGCGCAGTGTGATGGCATTCACATATTCTTATTTCTTTGGATTTTCCTCAGTTTTCCTTGCTCTCTTTCATTCAACGCTTGTGCGATCTGCCCCACTTGTACTTTCAAATTCCGAATTGAAGCTGCCTGCTTGCTTAAGGTAGTTGATGTCTGATTAATGAAATTGTTAGTTGTGGTGAGTTGTGCAACAATCTCTTCCAATGGGAATTTCTTTTCTTGTGGTGGGAAACCTGGTCGCTGTCTTGGATTGTTTTGATTCCATTAGAAGTTTGGATGGTTCCTCCATCCAGGGTTGTAGGTGTTGGAATAAGGGTTACTTTGTAGCCTATTGTTGAAGTTGGAGACTTGTTTAACACTTCCTGTAGAGTTGGCAGCGAAAGGGTTGCCTTCGTTACATTCGTGAGTGGCGTGGTTACCTGCACACAAATCACAGCTTAATCCATTAGTTTGATTATGACTGACAGTTGCACATAAATTATTAAGTTGTCTAGAAAGAATTGAGAGTTGTACATATAAGGTAGAATTAGTGTTAATCTCATGGATTCCAGCTTTCTTTGATAGAATTCGCTCACTAGGCCATTGCTCACTACTGTTGGATATGTTCTCAAGGAGTTGATAGGCTTCCGCTTCGGTTTTCTGCATGAGAGTTCCACCAGCAGCTGTATCAATAGTAGCGCGATGAGACGATCCTAACTCGTAGTAGAATGTTTGAACTTGCTCATGAATAGGAAAAGAAAGTTGTGGGGATGTCCTTACAAGATCCTTGAATATTTCCCAAGCTTCATAAAATGCTTCACCGTCAAATTCAGAGTGGAAATTTTTTTTCTTAATTCCGCCATCTTAGAAGGACATAAATACTTGGATAAGAATTTCGTAGCCAAAGTAGCCCATGTGGTGATAGAATTGGATGGTTGGGAAATAAGCCAAGCTTTTTCTTTTTCCTTTAATGTGAAGGGAAAAGGCCTTAGACGAAGTATGTCATCTGAGACACCTGCTATTTAAATAGTGTCACACATCTCGAGAAAGATAGCAATATGGTAAAGTGGATGCTTGTTGCACCATTTGCATAAAGCCTGGTTTGAGCTCAAAATTATTGGCTGTTACCGTCGGGCGGACAATCGCGAGTGTGATAGCTACGGTGGGTGCGATGATGTAGCACATTCAGCGAGGAGGGGTTTCTTTAGCCATGAGGGGCTTCTCGGGTTTTGGTTTAAAAAGGTCAAGTGCTCCTAATAGTTTCCTTTGATCTCTCAATGTTTTTTCAAGCTCCCAATCAAGTGGTGTTAATTCGGGTTGTTGAGATCGTGTTGAAAATTGCATGAACAACGTGGAGTGCTTGTAAAAGGAGATAGAAAATTGAAAAAAAAAAACTACTTAAGATTCAAATAAACTAAGAATTAAACTAGATACATGATAGTAGACATTTTGGTCCCCGGAAACGGTGCCAGAAACTTAATCGCTAATTTGCAAGTGCACAAAGTCAATCAATAATATTTCGAAGTCAAGAGTATAGTCCAACAGAGACCGAATTATACTATCAATTAAACCAATTTAAATATTTAATTCTTTTATTTATTTGAATAAGAAAATCCAAGGTTAATTGTGATTGAAACAAAACAATATTTAAAATAACAAATAACAACGCAAAAAAAGTTGAGAGAAATATATGTTGATGGATACTAAGACTTCGGACTTCTCACAAATACTCCTATCTAATTCCTATATGCATACTAATTCTAATTTATCCTTCCCAAGTTGACAATATTTTCCCTTAACACACTAACAAGCTAGATACGGCATCATTAATCGTATTTTTCTTATGAACCTAGTCCAGATACGACACCAATTTACATAAAAGAACTCTTTAAGATTTATGGAAAACGATAAACAAAGCTTCATAAACCATACCCACGACTATCGTCCTATTGCCTATGTAATTTATGGCAATTCTTACAAGAAGAACTATTAAGTATCTTAGATACGACTCAACTTAATTCTTCAAGCAAATAGTGATAAGTTATTCAATAACATAAAACACAATAAAAATTACTCAATTATGGAAAGAAAACTGAAATTAATATAACAAAAAGAATCAAATATTCATAATTGGATCACACCCTCGTCCTAGCAAAGTGATTTAGTTCATGACGAGCTTAGGAGACATTATGATTTGTGACAGATGTGTTTGTAGATTGGTGGGGTGGGTGGATCTTACAAAGGCCTAAGTCTCCTTTTTATTAGAGAAAATGAATCCTCAAATAATAAGGAGTTCACAATTGAAATCTTAGAAGGAAAAGGTTTAGAAAACCTTTTCATTTATACAAAATAATTATAAATTGAAGTCGTAATGAAAAATGGATTCCTCAAAGAGAAAGGAAGGCAAAACCAACACTTTGTTGGAGTAGCTTTCCTCCAAAAACATGGAAATCAGGTGTTGGAATAAGTCATCAGGGTATTCAGTGGAGGACTACCGAAACAGGGGAATATGCGCATAAGCGGAAGGCCTAGAGATAGAGAGATAATTTCGGCAGAAACCTGCCGACATTAATGGGTGAGTTCGGTGTACGTACGCCGAAGACAGTTTCCTCCGCTGAATACTGTGCTGGGCTCTTTTCTTTGAACTTGGTAGGCTGCTTTTGTTTTCTTCGTACCTTTTCTGTTATAACTCAATTGACGTGATTCTTTCGTCCAAATTCTTGTAATTTTATGCTTTATTTAATTCTGCACACTTCTCACCAAATATATTATTTTCTCCTTTTTAATCACAATAGTCACATATGGTTTATAATAGTAAGCTTATTGCAGCCACGGAGACCATTGCGCTGCAAAAGTTAGAAGAAGCGACACTAAGGGAGAAAATAGATGAGGATTATGTAAAGGCGGTAGGATTTCAACAACAATATGCATTACGAAAAGAGGAAGAAAGACATGTAGAATGAGAGGATAGAATTATGGAGAAGGATAATGAAAACATGAGTCCAAACAAACAAAGATATTGGAGAAAGAGGCAATGGGTAGTTACAAATGGACAGGGGAGTAATCTAAGTGTTAACTGTCATGAGAGTCATGAAAGTGATTATCATCCTCAAAATGATCAAGATTTCACCCCTCCTCACTAGTTGGCTTTATTCATCAATTTCAATAAATTGTTGTACTTCTTATTAAACTTGGTTATGTGATTTAAATTTGGTAAAATAAAATTTCTTTGTTCTCATCATGTTTAATTAATTTGTTTTTATCAAAGAAATATAACCATATAAATTAAGTAATACATAAAGGATAAGAGACAAACAAAACATACCACACAAATTTATTCCTTATAATCAGGGTCACACATACAAAGATAATCTTACAATCAAGGCAAGGCACAGATACAAAGATAACCTTACAATTAAAGCAAGTCATACATACAAAATTAACCTTACAATCAAAGCAAGCCACACTTAGAAAGATAACCTTACAATCAAAGCATGCCACAAATACAAAGTTAACCTTACAATCAAAGCAAGCCACACATACAAATTTACAAATTAAAGTAAACCACACAAACAAAGATAACATTACATATTTCTTTCCCTTGCTGAAATTTGCTCAATTAGATAATCTCATAGTGCTTTATGAACAATATTGGAGTGAATTTGTTCATATTGATCCATAAAGCATTCAAGATTATGCCCATCTCTTCCCATAGGCTCTAAAGCCTCTAACGGTTGCTCATATATTCTTGCTCTCCTTGAATTCATTGGTTCAGGCTCGACGCCCTCCAATTCATCACCAAATACATCCCCCTCATCTTCTGCAATCATGTTAAGCATGATTGCGCAAGCCATCATGATATGTTACATTTACTCCACATACGAGCAGCTACTGAATGATGCCAAATCAAGCTTGTAGTATACCAAAACATCTTTCAACATGTTTCCGATATGACTCCTGATACTTAAAAAAATAATTTATTCTTCTCATTTATAGGTCTTGGAAATGATTTGACAAATGCACTCCATTTTGGATAGATACCGTCCGCCAACTAGTAGCCCATATTGTAGTTGCAGCCGTTGACATTGTAAATGACACACCCCGACCCAAAAAATCCATGTGGACATCGTAATCGAGGTATTCTGGTCAACACTTGGACACTGGGTCTTGATGACGACAATCCAAAACTAAAACGTTGAGTTTTAGGAAGTCGTGTGAAAGGTAAAGAGTAAAAGTTAAATAACCAAAGTCACTGCAACAGCGGAAACGCATAGCATAGTTATCTACATTTGATGATCATATATTTAGCAAATACTTGCAAACACCGATTACAACCTTTTACAACGCACACTGACGTGCAGTGTCAAAGTGCCCACCGCAAGATTCCTCCTCTATTACACGAATCGCCCTTCCAAAACTTGAGGGCACAAAATAGAAAGGTGAGTGGACCTTACAAGTGTTTCAGTACAAAATAGTTTATAAAATATACTATCCCCTCATTTTTGTAAATTCACAAAAATATACTAGGTATACTCGTATATCACACAAAACGAGGTAATTGAGTAGGTCTATTAAGCATCACAGTCTCCTAAGAACTAGCCTCAATCAAATAACCACAACAAGAAACTATCTAGTTCACTAAGTACTTCACAAATCAGGGTCACAGCCAACTCGGTATAACCTAAGCTCTGTAAAAAAAAAATGTGCCCTCATATAATCGAGTAAAAATAAAACATGTATCCCACGGGTACTATAGTCGCACGAGTCATAAGCACAAGATAAGACTGGGAATCTAAGGTTCGCTCATGTACCATGACCACGTGAAGAACTAGGCACAAAGCACTATCATCACATGTCCATTAAGAGCTCTGGGACAAGACTGACGCTATTTAACTAGTATTCAAGCGAGCACAGGGGAACGATCACATGGAGGACTAGTTTGTGGCCTGCAAACAGGGTCTGATACCAACGACTACCAAGTGGCCATTGACAAGACCCCTCCCGAATTTCCCCCTCGAAATCCGTGAGAAGCCCTGCTCCCGTTTGACAACTCTTGAAACCTCAAGTAATTCAAATATACGCTCCTCTTAACAAACCAATTACCGAGGCTTCTACCGAAAATTTGGCAGAATCTCCCCTATAAACGGGTCAAACCAACTTCCACCTGTCAGACGAAGGATGCAGAACAACTACAATCTAAACAGTCCAGATAAAATTAAATCCAACCAACCCACATGACATCTCAACTATTAACCCATAAGACAATCAAAGCAAACTAGGTTAAATTACATTTAGAACCCAACCAAAACCTACACTGACAATGTAGCAGAAGGTAATGCCTCCTCCTAGTATTGACGCCTCGTCTCGCTACGGCCTGGAGGGCACAAATCCAAAACAACCGTGAGTGGACAATAGAACCAAATACAATAAAAACGTGGTCTCGCAAATAAAATAATAATACTAATCGATATAAACCCACCTCTTTATCAAACCTTACATGCAACAAGATCCGCATATATAAGTAAATACAACTTACCAGAATCCAATTGATTTACCTCGGTGGAACCCACACTACATTTACATGTGCCCGACATATCAGTAACCCGACCGAAGCCATCATCTCGACTCGTAGCTCGATATCCTGATCGTAGCCGTCATCCCAAGTCGTAACTTGATATCCCGCCCGTAGCCATCATCCCGATCGTAGCCGTCATATCAAGGCATAGCTCGATATCCCGATTGTACCCGTTATCTCGAGTCGCAGATCGATATCCCGACCGTAGCCGTCATATCAAGGCATAGCTCGATATCCCGATTGTACCCGTTATCCCGAGTCGCAGATCGATATCCCGACCGTAGTCGTCATCCCGAGTCGTACCTCAATATTGTAACGACCCGAAAATTTAATTATTCAATTTTCGTAAATTATTTTTGCAAAAAGATGAAATTACCCTTGGTTGTTAAGGGGCGTGACAATCAATTTTTTTTCGAGACACTTTTGGATGTGTTTCGGGTACCGTTACGTAGGTCTCGAACTCATGAGTTCGTAAACAGGCAGAAAGTGGAAAATAGAGTTCGTGTGCGAGAGATGCGGGTCTAGAATGTTCAGGGGCATTTTGGTAATTTGGGCTTGGGTAGATATTTTAACCCCTAATCATATCAGATCTTCATCATTTTCACCCATCTCTCTCCGGACTCACCCCGAACCCGTGCGACCAAAACCCAAAAACCCATAATTTTGAACTTTGATTCAAGGCCAGATCATCCATTCTAGTTCCCCTAATTGAATTCTCCTCCTTCCCATGATCACAGACGTACCAACTATCGAAGGAGGCAGTCGCGGGAGACACGGTACCGAGGAAAGGAAAACCGAAACCTTTCGATCAATTTTCCGACCAACACAGGTATGGGTTTAGTATTTAGAGTTCATTTATGAGTTCCTGGGTTCAAGTAGATGGATTTAGACGTAAAATTTGTGAAAATGGTTGAGTTTTGAGAAAGTTAGGAAAACTTCAAGGTCGGCTGGAAATGGGGTTTTCCGCCGACGGCGACGTACGGCGGCACGGTCATCTTCTCCGATGACTGGGTCGGTCAAATGGAGCTGACGTGGCATGCCACATGGAAGCCATGTGGAGGCCACCTAGTAGCCACGTGGGTGCCACCTGGCGGCCAAGTCAACACTGAGTCAGCACCGAGTCAGGCGCGTGGACACTGTAGCAGCGCGTGGTCGGTGTGTGGCGACGCATGGACTGGCCTTCTGTTAGTGCATGGCGGTGCATCAGACCGTTTCTTGGGTCACATCAATGCGTGTCAGTAAGGTTTCGACGTTACGGATCTATTGGCGTAGGTTTTGGGTTGATCGGACGTCGTTTAGGGGCAGTTTTGGGCGTCCGAAGTTGCTATGTTTTTAGGGTGACTCGAGCGGACCTCCCGAGGTTTAGGGAGTTTCAATGTAGGGTTTTTAATAATAGTCGGTAATCTCGATTGTTATTATTGACAGGCGATACTGCTCCGGGAACTTCGGAGGAGCGTACGACTCGAGATTGAGCTTGCTTGGACGAGTGGTGAGTGGACTTTGGTTTTGTAAAGTATAATGCATACATAAAGGTATTTTGATATAATTGTTTATTACGTATTGTTACGAATTGTTTGGTAAATTTCTGGAATTTAGAAATTGTGCTAATAAATTATTACTGGACATGGGTTTTCAATATTTCAGTGAAGGTGATGTTTGGGAATGTGGCCTGGATTTTTGGACTCTATTTTTATGTCGTTTTGACATGATGGATATTGAGTCAATGATTTTGGTTTTAGACCCGTACTTGTAATTTTAATGGATTTGGCCATAAACCAATTTTTCAATGAATTTGGCTTAGGCTAGGAAACAAGGATTTCAAAACACGGATTTTTGGTTTTCCCTGAATTACTGTTTCCGAGGGTCAAGTTTTTCTCTGATTGGCGTTGAGGGGTTTTGCTCTGCCGGATCGTTGAGGGTTCTCCGACGCTGGCGTCGAGGGATATTTTCTCCACCGGGTCATTGAGGCTGTTTATGCATAGCACAAGTTTCTGCACATCTCGAGGTATATCGGGTGTGTGGAGGGTATTTCAGGAACAATAGGATATGTTTTGATATATTTTGTGTCCAGGTCGGTTTCCATGATTTAAACTCCTTTGAGGAGGGTTTTCAAAGTAGAATTGTGGACCACGGTATATTTTTCATTATTACGGATTTTCGTGGGTCCAGCCAAGTGTTTTAACAAAAGATGAAAATAGAGGTGGTTTTCAGATTATCTATCTATATTATTTTATATACAAAGAGATTTTATGTTATGCATGCATGGTTTTATTCGTGGAGGAGAAAATGTAAGATTTCCTCGGAAAATGATTTTGAAATGATTATTTTTGTCCACTCACAACTTTCGTGTTTTAAATCCTTTCCAGGCTATTGGGTTGACGGGGGCATAATCCAGAGGCGGAGGCATTAGAATTTCAGCTGCGCAATTACCTAGACTTTCGAGTAGGATAATTAATTATGTAATTTTTTATCCTACCTAGATGCTTTGATAACACTTTTGGACTGATTGTAAAATTTCGATTACATCGTTGGATGGTTTATGTTTGTTGGAATTTGGAGTACTATATGATCCCTTGTCTGATAGGTGGAAGTCGGTTAACCAGTCCTTAGTGGAGATTCTACCAAAAATTCGACAGAATTCTCATAATTAATTGTAAGGACTTAAGGGTGTTTTGGGAATTTCTTTAGGTTGTCAAACATGAGCAGGGTTCTTTTAGGGTTTCGAGGGGAAATTCGGGAAGGGTCCTGTCAGATATCCCAGCCGTAGCCGTCATCCCAAGTCGTAGCTCGATATCCAGACCGTAGCTACCATTCCGAGCCGTAACTCGATATCCCAGTCGTAGCTCGATATCCCGGTCGTAGCCGTCATCCCGAGCTGTAGCTTGATATCACGGCAGTGGCCATCATCTCGAGCCGTAGCTCCCACCTCGTCAAACCTATGATGGAATCCTCCATGACATAGCTCATACCATACCGAGAGTATGATGGAATCCCCCATGACATACCTCGTATGCACCCGAGAGTATGATGGAATCCTCCATAACATGCCTCGTATCCTTACGAGCGAATGATGGAATCCTCCATAACATACCTCGTATCCTCCCGAGTGTATGATGGAATCCTCCATAACATACTCCCGATCGTATGATGGAATCCTCCCTAACAAACCTCATATCCTCCCGAGCGTATGATGCAATCCTCCATAACATACCCCGTATCCTCCAGGGCGTATGATGGAATCCTCCATAACATACCTCGTATCTTCCCGAGCGTATGATGGAATCCTCCATAACATACCTCGTATTTTCCTGAGCGTATGATGGAATCCTCCATAACATACCTCATATTTTCCTGAGCGTATGATGGAATCCTCCATAACATACCTCATACCATGGCCGAAGCCCCAAACCACAATCTTGGGTCAGAGCCCCCAAAATCCATAAACTGGAATTCAAGAAACTGAAATCCATAAAATCACCATCCGGGGCCTAAGTCCAAATCATTACCAAAATCATTTCCCAAAATCATTATTGAGATCCATAATCACTTTTAAATCCATATTCTTACAAATTATCATCCATAATGCACCTATTCCCGCAATCATAATTAGTTTCCAAGTCTTAAAAGATAAGAGGATATTCGATGATAATTATCCTTAACTTCCTTAATTAATAATTGATGAGAAATGGTTAGAAACATATAAATATGCATGCATTCCCATTTAGAAAGCAAAGTCCACTCACCGTAACGTCCAAACGAGTCCAATTCCAGCTATCCGGTCCCCCGTGACCTTTGGAGCCACCATGCCTGTTAAAAGTAACAAGCAGGGTTACTAAACTATAATTATAAACTTGTAACCCAACCCCCAAACTTCCGGAGGTACACGTGCACTCTAAACGCGTTTAATGTGACTTTAGACGTCTAAAACTGACCCTAAAAGAACTCCGATTGACCCGAAACCTGTGTCAAAAGATCCTAAGCATCGAAAACATGGGAAGACAAGTCACCGGAGGCCGAGGGAGGGCCACACAAGCCGCCACATGCCGATGGAGAGGCGGGCGGTCCTCCCCCAAGCGTCGGCCGTCTTCCACCTTCTGGTTCGCCGGCGCCGGCTGGAAAATCGCCATTGTTGGTCATTTTTCAAAGCTTCATATCTCCCTTGTTTCTCTGGAAAGCTCAAATGTTCTAATAGTCAAAATATATCTACTCTAGCCCAAGAATCCAAATCTCAAGTCCAAATTGAGAACCCATACTTGTGGTGGCCGAAAAATGGTCGAGAAGCCACGGTTCACTTTTTGCTCGTTGCCCCGCCCTTCACGGCCGTCATCGAGAGTGATGGTGGGTATGGCTATGATCGTGGGGAAGAGAGGAATGTTTTGGTGGCATTGGAATTGTCTAAAATGACCGAAAATGGGGTGGTGGATTTTGGCCTTGGCGTGAGTCCACGAGGAAGAGGGAGAGAAAGACGAGGGGAAAGGAGAGAGAGAGAGAGAGAGAGAGAGAGAGAGAGAGAGAGAGAGAGAGAGAGAGAGAGAGAGAGAGAGAGAGAATACCGAATTCTCAAGAGCTCCGATAGGAAGTTGACAGGGCCCATCATGAATTTCCCACTCGAAATCCGTGACAAGCCCTGCTCCCATCTGACAACTCCTGAAACCTCAAGTAATTCCCAAAAATACCCTTCGCTTAACAAACCAATTACCGAGGCTTCTACCAAAAATTCGGCAGAATCTCCCTTGTAACTGGCTCAAACCAACTTCCACCTGTCAGATGAAGGATGCAGAACAATTAGAAGCTAAACAATCCAGATAAAATTAAATCCAACCAACTCACATGACATCTCAACAGTTAACCCATAAGACAATCAGAGCAAACTAGGTTAAATTACATTTACAACCCAACCAAAACCTACACTGACAACACAGCAGAAGGTGATGGCTCCTCCTAGTCTCGGTGCCTCATCCCTCTATGGCCTGGAGGACACGAATCCAATACAACCGTGAGTGGACAATAGAACCAAATACAATAAAAGCGTGCTCTCACAAATAAAATAATAATACTAATCGATATAATCCCACCTCTTTATCAAACCTTACATGCAACAAGATCCGCATATATAAGTAAATAAAACTTACTGGAATCCAATTGATTTACCTCGGTGGAACCCACACTACCTTTATCGGTGCCCGCCATATCAGTAAACTGGCCGAAGTCATCATCCCGAGCCGTAGCTTGATATCCCGACCGTGGCAGTAATCCCAAGCCGTAGCTCAATATCCAGGCCGTGCCTATCATCCTGAGTCATAGCTCGATATCCCGACAGTAGTCATCATCCCGAGTCGTACCTAGATATCCCGACTGCAGTCGTCATTTTGAGCCGTACCTCGATATCCCGACCGTAACCATCATCCTAAGCCGTAGCTCGATATCCCGATCAACATCCCGAGCCGTAGCACGATATTCGGGCCGTGATCGTCATTCCGAGCCGTAGCTCGCACCCCGTCAAGCCTATGATGGATGTGACTTTGGATGTCTAAAACATGCCCTAAACGAACTCTGATTGACCCGAAACCTGCGTCAAAACCTCCGTAGCATCGAAAACATGACAACACAAGTAGCCGGAGCCCGGAGGGAGGACCCCACGGGCCACCATGTGTCGGTGCATTGGCGGGTGGTCCTCCCCCAAACGCCGGCCGTCTTCCACTTTCTGGTTCGCCTGCGCCAGGCGAAAAATCCTATTGTTGGCCGTTTTTCAAAGCTTCGCATCTCTCTCATTTCTCAGCCAAATTCAACGTTCAAATAGTCAAAATGTATCTACTCGAGCCCAGGAATCCAAATCCCAAGTCTAAGATTGAGAACCCATACCAGTGGTGGTCGAAAAAATAGACGAGACGCCACTGTTCACTTTTTTCTAGTTGCCCCGCCCTCCACGGCGGTCTTTGAGAGTGATGGTGGGTATGTGAGGAGGAGATGAATGTGTTTGGTGGCATTGGGTTGGTCTAAAATGACAAAAAATGGGTTGGTGGATTTTGGCCTTGGCGTGAGTCCACAGGGAAAAGGGAGAGAAAGATGCGGGGAAAAGAGAGAGAGAGAATGGCGAATTCTCTTAAAAAAAAAAAGGGAAAAGAAATAGATATTTTCCAACAAATATCTTAAACTCAAAATTACCAAAATACCGCTAGCCTTCCCTGACTCGTAACTTTCTCAATTGGACTCTGATTCCCATGTGCTGCCTGTCTATGAACTCATGAGTTCGAGACCTACGCAACGGTCCAAGCAAAACTTCCAAAAGTATTTCCAAACAAAAAGTGGCTTTCAAACCCCTCCTAAATCCGAGGGTAAAATCGTCCTTTCTAAATTAATTTACGAAAATTCACTAATTATGCGTACGGGTCGTTACATGCATACAATTCGAATATCACGCTAAGTCCATAAATCTATGGCTTAGCAGTTTCAATAACTCACCTAGAGTACTCATATTACTCAATTTACTTGTTACGTAAGTAACTATCTAACACCTTAATCCAGTAAAGACTGTCACCCTAAATCCACGAAAACATACGAATGCCAAGCCCTAACACTAGCTTGTGGCATTGTCTCTAATTCATAGTACCACAATCATAAAAACATAGCATACAACTATGCATATTCAAACCCCTACTAGATCAAGCATAGTACTAATCCTTAAACATAACACATGCATCATAATATATATTGTAATATGAAAAGATTTCTTTAAGGAAGGAGGTCCACATACGATGGGTCAAGGAATAAATCACCAGACAATTCTACAGCACTGAAAACTTTCCAAACTACTCGTTCGCTGAGCCAAAATCAATAACAAGGTTTATAATCAAATCCGAAATGGAAAACAAAGAAAATCTCCATTTGTTTTGGTCTAAACGGACTTAAAACGGGCTTGAATGGACAAAAAACATGTAAGAATAGTTTGAAATGTCTCGAAATTGGGCTCACGCACTGCCGGAGACCTGAAAACGACCCCACATATTGGCCGGAGGTCTGTAAGCGGATGTTCAGTTATAATTCATACATCATTTTGATGTCACTTAGTACCCTTTTACATGTCTTTTGAATGATCTAATGCCATCCATAGTAGCAAATGATCAATCTTGTGACACTTGTACAAAATTAGAAAGTTCGGTAAAATCTGAGAACAACGCAAAAAGAATGGCACAATTTGGAGTAGTAACGATGGAGACAATGCCACAAGACTTGTACAGAAAAGGCCCTAAATCGAGTCATGGTTCCTGTCAGGGCACGACCTAAATCATGTCCCCTGACACGTCCCAGAGACGTCCTACCGAGCCCAAAGACAAGCCCTTGATGTGTCCCTGACACTTGCTTCATGCGCCCTAATCTGAGTCCCTGGTGTGCCCTAAATGGAGCCTTGGCTTGCCCAACTTCCTACGCCAAAGGCGCAAAGTTGCACCCTAATTCCTACCAGGAGATGTTTCTTCCCAAGACACGTTTCATGCCATGTTCGTGGTTCCTCACAAACAAGCTCAGTGGCAAGGCCCTTGACATGTCTTCTGACATATCCGGGTAGGTCAAACCATGTCATCACCTGAAGGATGAGGGAACCACGTAAGCCAACAACTAGAATGGAACTTCAAATTATATTAGCAAGCTAATGAATCCTTAAGGTGCGCCTAGAACTGCACAAGATATGTCCTTGACATGATGTACCCTAAAAGACCTCAGCTGCGCCCTATTTAGAACTAGATTAGGCTCTCAAATTTTTTGTTGGTTTTCAATCAGGCCAAAGCCTAGAAGTAGCTTAGTTACATCATATGGATAAGAGAAAGGTAGATTGGCCCAAGAAAATATGTCCAGACCCTGTTCATGGCACGTTGTACTCTATTTTGAAGCCCAAAGGTGCCAAGGTGATGTCATGCCGTGCCATTGGTGTCTAGGGTTGGCCCAGCCCATTACTTAATGTTCAAGCAACCCTAGCAAAGTCTTAGAAACTTTCTTGACGCACAAGAAGTCCTAGACCTTGTTGGAGTTGGATTGCCGCATCAATACTATTCCTTGCCGCTCAAGGAATCCAAAAGCCCTACCTTTTAGGGATGTATCCCTGCCAAAATAGGATAGCAATATTTTAGTCATTATGTAATTAGGTTTTCCAAATATTCTCCTATCTTGTAGACGTCTTGGTCTCCTATAAATAGGAACCTAAACTTCACGGTTGAGGAACCTTTTAGCCACCCTAGCTGCATATTTACCTTGTAACTCAGTTTCAGTTTTTAAACAGTTTTAGTTCTTTAGTTTGGGGGAAGAGCAGAGCGTGGAGGCCCTTGGAGTTCATCTTGGCGTGTCCCTTCAATGTCTTCTTTCGTTTTTGTTTTTTATTATTTTATTATTGTTATTGAGATTATGAATTTCATTATGTTTTATTTTATAAGTATGAGTGAGTATTCGTTTTTAGGATTAGGCTGCTTGAAGCCCTAATCATGTCGTTCTTTATCATGTAGTTCTTTAATTGGATTTTGGCCCTTAATTTATATTGCTATCAATGCTGAATAAGTTTGAATTACTGTGCTTATACCTATGTTTATATTTATGAGATTCATCACCTTGTTTGCATATAACTATTGATGGAATTGCTTGACGGACCACTATATGATCTTGTAATTCACTTAGCATCAAGTGTAATGGCTTACATCTTACTCGTAATTCAACTCATGACAACCTAGGACTGCACAACACTTTTCTAGGGGTAGTGTCGTGTCATTAAATTCTCTTTGTACTTTATGCATCATCTTAACTGGTAGGTGTAGACGTTCTAGGTACTCATCCGGCTTAGAACATGCTCAGTAAGAGAGAATAAGATTATGGAGTGGGCCTCAGTCGGACCTTCGCATGCACATCATATTCAGAAAATTCATAGTAATTAAGTTAAGGAAATCTGGTTAAGAACTTGAATAGGGTGAATAGTTAGCCTTAATTTGCCTTAGTTAACAAATTCAAATAATCCATCACCTTTGCATTTTAATTACTTGCATGGTTCAAGAACTCCACGGTCCTCAAGGTCATCTTCAGTACACGGCTCACCACCACCAAGTCCAAAAATGGCAGAGGAACAAGGAAGGGATCGTGCCCTCATCAACAACCCTGCCCTACGGCTTTTGAAGGATTTTTCCACCCCTCACGTACCGAAGGACAAATTTCCCATCGTGTTTCCTACGTCCACGGTGGAGAATTTTGAGTTGGGGTCTGGCAACATTCACATGTTGTCGAAATTCCATGGACTTTCTGGAGAAGACCCGCACCTGCATATCAAAGAATTTGTTGAAGTTTGCTCCACATTGCGCATTAACGGAATGACGAAAGCTCAAATCAGCCTACGGCTTTTTCAATTCACGCTCAAAGATCGTGCCAAGGCGTGGTTTCACTCATTCGCGCTGACCACAATCAATTCGTGGAGGGAATTTTCGTCCAAATTCCTCACTAACTACTACCCCGTGGTGAAGACTAACGAGTTAAACAGCAAGATCATGGATCCGTGGCCAAGCTGCAGATGAGACCTTATACGAGTTCTGGGAGCACTTCAACCAAATGATTCAGGCGTGCCTGCATCACAACATCGATGATTGGCATCTGATGTTGTATTTTTACGGTGGATTGAAGACCGGCGACCGAACCATAGTGAACTCCCAATCAAAAGGAGTCTTAGAAAGCATGGCAGAGGAGGCCAGCGAAGCCTTTGAGAATATCGCTCAAAGGGAAAAACAATTTAGCTACAGAGGCCATCCTTCTAGGGCTACTGGTAATGCCTGCATGAAAGGCAAAGGCGACGCCATTGCTCAACGTACAGCAATGGTGAAGAAGCTTTGAAATGAGAAGGCCAAAGGCGTTCAAATCTGTGAGGTATCCTCAATTCAAGGACATACTTCGCAGGAATGTCCAATGGTCGAATAAGCTAACTTCGCGCGGAAGTTTCAACAATGGTGATGGTGAACCCCAAAGGATTTCAGAATCCCATGGCAAATGCCATTACCTTGAGGTGTGGCATGAGACTTCAAGGCCCTACGCATCCTGCCTTTAATGATTTCATTCAAGGAGCCGAAGATGAAGAAGAGTACTTGCACAGGCTTGCATCCATTTACTTGCCGCAAACCTCACCAAAACCTATGTGTAAGTCCACACCGCTGACTCATAACATGCCCCTGAGCCATACTTCACCGTAGAATCAGCACCAGGGCACGCCTCAAGCTATCCCACCGAGGGTCCTTCCACATGTCGTGTCTCAAACTTCGTCTGAATCCTTGCCGCTGCGCCCATAATGTGTTTTGCACCAAACTGCGCCAAATAGTGCTGAATTGAACCAAATTGTGGCTAACCACCAAGAACCCACGGCAGGACCCCAGCGCACCACAAGTGTACCTCATGCGTCTGACATGGACAAGTCCATGGTTTTAAGTCCCAATGGGCATACAAATCATCCTGAACATTCTAACTCCAAATCTCAAACTTGAATTCATAAATCAACTAAAAAAGTGCCCTTTAAGATAGATAATGACGTTGCTTTGCCGTTCCCTCGTATGTTTTAGGACAAGAACAAGCATAAGGAGGAATTCGAGGAGGAAATCATCAGCATGTTGCTGAAGCATCAGCATGCTGCTGAAGCATCAGATTACGCTACCTTTCCATACGCTCATCAAACACATGCCCATCTTCGTCAAGCTCATCAAAGACTTGGTAGCAAGAAAGCGTGGTTTTAGTTCCAACGATATCATTGACATTCTAAAGGCATGTTCTGCGGCACTTCTGCGCAAGTCCCTAAAAGCCAATGATCCGGGGCCTCCATCACTTCCTTGTGTCAACCAATCTAAGTGATTCGAGCATTGCCTTTGTGACACGGGCGCTTCAGTGAACATTATGACATTCCACATCTACAAGTTGCTCAATTTAGGAGAACTTAAACCAACTCACCTATGTGTTATGTTAGCTAAAACCTCTGTTACTAATCTAATGGGCGTACTTGAGGACGTACTTGTGCAAATCGGAGATACGTGCATCCCGGAAAACTTCTACATTCTCAAGATGGACCGCATAGATCAAAACGAAGAACCTCCACTGATTTTTGGAAGACCTCTCCTAGCCACGGCCGACTGCTTAATTGATGTCAAAAATGGCCAAGTCTCCATCAAGGTTTTGGACAAACTTCGGACGTTTTCTATCCACGATGCCATCCAATATCCTGCAGAACCTATCGTGGATTTTCCCTTGAACACAATGGACCAGCTACAACAAAGACCATCGCTATGCATGGAGGATGATCTCGAGAAGGGCATCACGAGTACTTCAAAAACAGAGGAGTCACTTGATGAAAACGTGACAGAGGAACTCAGGTTCCTCAATCCCGTGCCCCAACTCCCCTAGAAGCAACCGTTTGAAGAGTCAACCCCCTTGGCCCAGAAGACTCTGCCCTCCACCATTGACGCCCCAGACCTTGAGCTAAAGCCACTTCTTGAGCACCTGAAATACGCATACTTAGGCAACGATCAAACCCTTCTAGTCATTATTGCGCCTAACCTAAGTACTACGGTAGAGATGAGTTAGTCAAAGTTCTGAAGGCCAATCAAATGGAAATTAGATGGAAAATCGCCTACAACAAAGGAATCAGCCCCGCCAAATGCATACATCGCATCCTACTTGAAGAAAAAATTAAAACATCACGGAAGGCACAGAGGCGGTTGAACCCGCCAATGAAAGAAATTGTGAAGAAAGAAGTGCTCAAACTCCTAGACGTTGGCATTATCTATCCAATAAGGAATTCTAAGTGGGTGAGCCCGGTCCAAGTCGTGCTAAAGAAAAGTGGAATCACGGTAATAAAAAATGCGCATGATGAGCACGTACCCCTAAGAGTCTAGACCGGATGGAGGGTGTGCATTGACTACAGGAAGTTGAACACCACCACACGCAAGGATCACTTTCCCTTGCCCTTCATCTATGAAATGCTCAAGAGATTGGGTGGTGTTTAGTCATTATTTATGCATCATTTTGTTGTCTTTATATGCCTCTCTTACATGTCTTTTAAATGATTTCGTACCATCAATAGAAGAAAATGATAAATCTTGTGAGACTTGTTTAGATTTAGAAATATAGGTAAATTATGAGAAGAACGCAAAAAGAATGACTAAAATCGGAGTTCAGATGAAGGAGATGTCCTCATTTCAATATCAGGTCCTGAACTGGGTCCTGAGTGCACCAATATGCCAGTGCGCCTATTTTGGGTCCGTGGCCAAGTACCTCAGATCTTGCCATCCGGGTCCCAAACCTGTGTGTGTGACTTTATTTAATTACTATTTTTATCTAAGTTAATTGAATCTGAACTTAATTGGATTAATCGTTCATAAAAGTCCTCGAGGGATCGACCTTTGCTTGCCAATATATCATCACAAACGATTTTGTATACTTGCAAAATATAACCGGTAAAGATAGAGTATATATTATTGTCCTTTATTTTTACCAACAAGTTTTTGGCGCCGTTACTGAGGACTTGTCCCTCAACGACGCCCATTAATTCAGATTTAGTTAAATTTTGTATATTAACTATTTAGATTTCATTTAGATTGTTTACTAACTTAGTTTGTCATCTTTCTCATGTACATATGAACAACTCATACATGGATATGGGACCATGGAATTATCCATACATGGAGACAGGAGCATGGAACGATCCATACCCAACTTCATTCAATCAGGGGTGGAGCAATCACGAAAACCCAAAACCATACAACCTTAGGTGGAGCAATCACGAAAACCCAGAACCATACAACCCAGGGATGAGCAATCAGCCGGAATCCCATTATCAAGAACACCCAGAACCATACAATCCAGGATGGTGCAAGCAGCCTACTTTCACATGGAACTCCCCTCAAATAGTCCCTCACTACGAACCAACTCTTGACCTCCAACCTTCGCTGAGGGCCTTGATACAATGCATGGAGGGTCGTAATCAAGGCATGGCAGCCGCTTCTGAAGAACTCCGAGAGCTAAACCAGCACATGGAGGAGATACTGGAAAAGAGCAAGAGGGAGTTTTAGTTCAACATGCGCCAAATCGAAGAAAGGGCACATTCCCTACCAAGTGAGGTCATGGATGATGATCATGATGAAGCTATAATCGAGCCCACACTTCGACAAGTGCTTGCCATGGAGGCCACGAAGTCCACCCAACCTTCGTTGTGGACCAGGATACAAAGCATGGAGGCTTGTAATCAGAACCATCACATGGATGAAGAGCATAATGAGGACACCATCAATTTAACACTTCGACAAGTGTTTGCCATCGATGCCATGAATTCCATCCACGGCCATGCCGTGACAATGTCTCCCAATTCTGCTCAGATTGAGCAATGGGACACACCCAATTCAAACCCTCCAATATACTCTTCCTTTTATAATGTTTCTGAATCTGATTTCATGTCTAACTATACCTCTTCGCCTTGCACTCCCAGATTGGAAAGCGAAATGGAAGAAACTGGGAGGAAGAGAATAGGACGGATGGTGGTGACAAGGACATCCAGGTCAAAGCTATGCCACTGCCCTATGTGCTGCCCAGCAGCAACGCACTGCCCCAAACTGTGTCCCAAAGCCATGACCACGTTCTGCCTCATGATGCGCTTGAGTCTCTACCCCAAGTCCAGCCTCAAGGTACAAATGCCCTGCCGCAGCCCTAACCTAGCGCCACAGAACCTGGACATGTCCAGGGAACGCTTTCAATGCGCCAAGCTGCACAAACTGATTCACTACAGGGAAAGTCCTTAGCCGCTACACTAGAACCTTCCCAACGCGCATATGAGACACGCAGCGCTGCGGCCAAGCTTCAAGACACGTCCACGGCAGAACCCAAGAACCAGCCCGTGTCTCAGCCCATGCCCACGGACAAGGACCCGGTTTTGAAGTTCAATGCGCCTTCTCAACTCAATCCTGAAACACTTAACTTTCATTTTAATAAGGCAAACTTGGATTTGAATTCTGATTTAGCTCCTAATTCTGTTGAACATTTCCCGTGCATGTTCCACCATAAAAACACCAAGAATATGCTAAATGCCTTCAACTTGGTCCCCCTCTTCAAGTTCCAAAGGAAAAATCAACGAATGGCACCAAGGATGAAGTATAGAACGTACAAGGCATAACCAAAGATGTTCCCCCAAGGAAGACATTCAAGAGTGGACAGAAACTGCTCTCATTCAAATCACTCCTCAATCTCTTTCCCGATAAGTTACGTTCTCGTCGTGGATTCCTCTGTGTGTTTCTATCTTTTTTCTCCATCATGCAGCACAGATTCTATAGCAAGAGGCTCATAATCGGTTCCATGTTGACGCTGAAATCCTAGGCACACCATCAATTGCCTAGCATGCCAGCCCCGTCTTGCCTAGATGTTAAATAAAGCGCTCCTAGCAGGCAACCTAGCCCTGGTTTGTATTTCTCTCTTCCTTTGCTATTTCTGACCTTTATATCTCTCAAACCTTTGTTCTGTTGTCATGCATATTGCTTATCACATTGAGGACAATGTTCAGTTTAGGTTTAGGGGTGTGGATTGAATTTTTGCATATAAAAACAAGTAGGTTTGGGGTTGATACATGGCCAGAACTTGTGATTTTTCAGCCTTACTTTTTTGTTGTGTTTTGTTAGTTACGTATTTTTTTTTTGCTTTTGATTAGTATTATAACTTGTTAATAGGGATGTATATGCTAAGTTAACTTTCTTTGCCTTACTAAGAGCCATGCCATGGTCAAGTAGTTCATAATTTGCACTTCACAATGCCATGTTTTAAGTGATTAAGTGAACTAAACAACTGAATTTGAGTGAACCTTAGAAAATTAGTGGAGTCTTCCTTGTGAGATCTTTGAGCCTAATTGCCATTATTTCTTAGGGATATACTTGTTTCTACTCTTAAACACTCATCACTTTTGTTCTTGATTGCTGATCTCATTACATCATATTTGCATTGAATTTTAAAGAACTAACATCATATAGATTCTCTTAATTTAATGTGTGGTTTGCCATAAGAAGTGATGTAGGCTATGTGTGTTTTAACCTCTAAAGGCCTTATCCTACCCAATTGCATGCTCCCTAAGCCAATTTTCAAGCCAAACACTTCTTTCATCACCCAAAGTATAACCTAACCGAAATACTTAGCCATTCATCACAGTCATACCCTATAACCTCAGTTTGTGCTAAGGTTGCCCTCAATGTGATTCATGGTGAGAATGAGAGGTGAAAGAAGATGCTGCCCAATTCCAAGGATATTGGCGTCAATTCAAAGTTCAAAAGTTTAAAGCTTACATATGACAAGTTGCAAGAAAGTTTTAGGAAATCATTGCATGATCTTGGTTCAATTCAATTCAAAGATAAGAAAACAAAAGAAAGAACAGAAAAAACCTTCAAATCAAAAGAAAGAAAGAAACGTTGAAGAAGAAAAGAAAAGAAGAAAAAAAGTGAAAACAAAGTGAATTGAGCCAAGTGAGCCAAGAGCCTCAAAATATGCCATCATGAAAGCACAATGTCGTGGGCAAGAAAGGATTCAGTTCAGAAATTCCAAGTACGAGTCATGACTTCTCATGCCTTGGCACAGCTCAGGTTCTTTGAATCCCATCCTTCCTTTCTAAAGCCTGAAGCTTAGCGCCGTTACAACCTTAGAAGGACGACCTAACTGATCTTATGGACAATCGTGCTAAGGATTAAGGTACGTATCTATGTTCTTAAAGTTGAATTCCTTTCATGAGATTTTAATTACCATAAAGTGTTGTTCTTCATTGTTACTCATATGTGATTAAATTTGAACTTCATAACATAAACTCATCTCATATGCTTGAAAAGAGTGAAAGCCTAGGATTCTTGTGCGAATTGAGAGTTGCCTAGTGAGGATTAGAGTCAAGGTGAAATCTTTCTAGGGCACTTAGATGAAGTTGTTTTCAAACATGATCACTTGAAATGATTGGCACTTAAACATCTACACCTTCACATGACACTCACGACTATGGAATTCCTTTTAGTTCTGCAAAGCATGGTTACTTACTTTGATTCTTATTAGCTTGTTAGAAGTACTATCTCTGGCATCTTATTTGTCTAAGTAAAACGTTTCTGGGTATCGTGCTGCTATAACCCTCAGGAGACAAAACTCCTCCTACTAGGTGAACCTAGGGGTTTAAATGTTCTATCTTAACTAAGATCAAGTCTTTTCTTTTTGTTAAAGTTTGTTTTGCTCAGAGACTAGCAAAAGATAGGTTTGGGGGTATTTGTTCAGTCATTATTTATGCATCATTTTGATGTCTTTATATGCCTCTCTTACATGTCTTCTGAATGATTTCGTGCCATCAATAGTACAAAATGATCAATCTTGTGACACTTGTGCATATTTGGAAAGATAGGTAAATTCTGAGAAGAAATAAAAAAGAATGACTCAAATCGGAGTTCAGATGAAGGAGATGTCCTCATTTCAATATCAGGGCCTGAATTGGGTCCTGAGTGCACCAGTACGCCAGTGCGCCTATTTTGGGTCCGTGGCCAAGTACCTCAGATCATGTCATCCGGGCCCCAAACATGTGTCTCATGATATCAAGTTCATGTCCTAGAAGTGCGAAGGTCATGCCAAGACATGTCGAGTACATGTCCCAAGAACTTCCCATCCGAGCCCAGCCTCTGCGCCTAAACCCTGATTTCTGTTTCGCCAGCGGTGGAACAAAGTTCCTCCTCTATGCTAAGCCTGACAACCTGTGCGCCTAGCTTGAACGAATATGCGCTTCTACTATGCTTGTGGAGTGCCTCAAAAGCACAATCCCATATCTCTATGACGAAGACATTCCAAGGGCCAAGTTCTAGGTTTCCAGCGTCTGATCGCGGGAAGACCGCAGGCTGCCCGCGGCCAGCTTGTGTTCCCACTTGCCAGCTTGTATTCACACTCCCAACCGTGTTCTGATTGGTTCTGATAAATTTTAGGGACTTGTAATTACTTAGAAGTACAATAACTATTCTAGAACACTCTAGGCTAGGATTTCTAATTCCAATACTTGTAGGAGAAGGTTTTCCTTTTGTCTATAAAAGGGAGCCTTTGTTCAGTGTTTTAGGGACCATTATTTTTACACACCATTTTTGGAGATTTTGACAGACCATGATTTCGGAGATCTAGACACCTTAGCCGCAAGACATCATTGTACTCCAGTTTTCAATTTTAAAATAGTTTCTTTTTTTTGCACTTTTTGGGCGTGGAGCTTGGAGAGGAAGGCCTTGCCGTGTCTCTGCTGTGCACTATTGTTCATCAGCGTTCTTTACTTTAAACTTTTATTTCATTGCAATTTACTTATGAATTCAATTATATTTGTTTTAATTTCAGTTATGAGTGAGTAGGTCCTTTTAGAATTAGGGTTGTTTGAAGCCCTAGCCATGTTAGCTCGTTAAGTAGATTTTTATTCTTGATCTTGATTGCTATGCATGCTGGATAATTCGGATTACTGTTTTAACTACCATTCTTTTATGTTTATGAGACTTGCTACCTTGTTTGCATAAATTAATGATGGAATTGCTTGAGTGACTGTCATATCATCATGTGATTCATTAGCATCAGGATGTTGAGGTTAAGAAACAATCTTGTAATCGGAATTCATGACAACCTAGAAATGCATATCACTTTTCTAGGCTAGTGCGGTGTCATTAAATTCTCTTAGTACTTCATGCATCATCTTAACTGGTAGATGATAGACGTTCTAGGCATATGCCCTATCTAAAACATGCTAAGTAAGAGAGCATAACATATGTTTACTGTACCAACTCTATGACCTAGGCATGGGCACCTACTTCAGAATTTGCAATAGTAATTAGGTCAAGATAATATGGTTAAGAGCTATAATGGTTAGAGTGGATAGTAAGCCTTAATTCACCTTAATTAAAAAACAATCAACCTTTCATTCTTGCATTGTTATTTTTTGCACTTTAATGTACTTGTCTTTATTTTTCGATTCTAAAATCATAAACCAGCCCATGCCCCACGCCCAATTGGGACCTACCCTTCGAACTGATGTGTAATACTTCGGACTTCACAATAGGAGTTGTTTTGGGACAGAGTGTGAACAAACTCCTTCATGTCATCTACTATGCAAGCAGAATTCTAAATGATGCCCAGTTGAACTACTCCACCACAAAGAAAAAGCTCCTTGTTGTCTTCTTCACCCTAGAGAAGTTCATATCGTACCTGATTCAAACCAAGGTCATCTTGTACATAGATCACGCAGTATTGAAGTATCTCCTCACTAAGAAAGACACCAAGCCCAGATTACTCATATGGATGCTCCTTCTCCAAGAGTTTTACCTCGAAATTCGAGATAAGAAGGGGAGTGAAAACGTAGTTGCCGACCATATGAGCAGATTAATCCACGGTTCCAATGAAGAGGCTGATCACTTGCCACTGCTTGAGACCTTCCCAGATGAACAACTCTTTGCTCTCAAAGCCATTGAGTCCTAGTATGCCAATCTCATTAACTATCTTGCTACTAGGCGAATTCCCTCGTCTTTAAGTAGGTATCAGAAGCACAAGCTTGTAAAGCAAGCCAAGTACTATGTCTGGGATGAGCCATACCTATGGAAGTATTATTCAGAACCAATCATTCAAAGATGCATCCCGGAAGCTGAGATGGAGTCAATCTTGACGTTCTGCCATAGCTTGGCATGTGGAGGGCACTTTGGTGCCAAAAAGACGGCCTTCTAAGTACTTCAAAGTGGATTCTACTAGCCCATACGATTCAAGGATGCCTACGAGATCATACTCACCTGTGATAGATGCCAAAGGAAAGGTAAAATAGACCATTGGAATCAGATGTCATTGAACCCTATCCTTGTTGTGGAGATCTTTGGTGTATGGGGCATTGATTTCATGGGGCCTTTTCCGAACTCTTTTGGTTATCTCTATATCTTACTTGCGGTCGATTATGTCTCCAAGTGGGTGGAAGCAATTCCCACCAAAACTAATGATGCCAAAGTAGTTGTGATCTTTTTGCAAGGTCACATCTTAGCCAGGTTCGGAGCACCTCGGGCAATCAGCAGTGATAGGGGAACACACTTCTGCAATCGCTCATTTGAAGCCCTAATGAAGAAGTATGTTGTCACCACAGAGTCTCCACCCTACCATCCTAGAGAAGTGGCCATGCTGAAATCTCCAATCGGGAAGTGAAGGCCATCTTGGAGATTACTGTGAGTCCAAACCGTAAAGACTGGTCCAACAGACTAAACGATGCATGGTGGGCCTATAGGACGGCATATAAGACCCCCATTCGCATGTCTCCCTTTAGACTTGTCTTTGGAATGGGTGTCATTTACCTGTGGAGCTGGAACACAAAGCATTTTTGGCTATCAAGAAGTTGCACATGAATTTGGATGAAGGCGAAATAAATAGAAAACTTCAGTTGAGTGAATTGGATGAGCTCAGAAATGAGGCCTACGAAAGTGCCCCGATTTATAAGGAAAAGACTAAGGCCTTTCATGACAAGCAGATTCAGAGAAAGCACTTTCAAACTGGACAGAAAGTCCTCCTCTTCAATTCATGCCTTAAACTGTTCCCAGGTAAGTTACGTTCTAGATGGTCGGGACCTTATATTATTACTAACATTTTTCCTCATGGTGCAGTTGAAATTCAGCACCCAGTTAAACTAGAGACGATCAAGGTGAATGGCCATCGCCTTAAGCCTTACTTTGAGGCCCTCCTTAGTCAGTCACAACTGACCTTGACCATCAGCAGGCGCCCAACATCTAGCATGCTAGCCTCGTCATGCCCAGATGTTAAATAAAGTGCTTCTAGGAGGCAACCTAGCCCTGGTTTGTCTTCTCTCTTTCGTTATTGTTTCTGTCATATTGCAATCTCTAAACCCTTACTTTTTTTGGTCATGCTTATTGCTTATCACATTAAGGACAATGTTCAATTTAGGTTTGGGGTATGGGTCAAAATTTTGCACATAGAACAAATTCGGTTTGGGGGTGGTACACGGCCAGAAATATTTAAAATTTGAAGTTGTTAATTAGTTTAAACGTTTGCTAGTGATAGTGCTTTAACTTGTTAATAAATGTGTACATGCTAACTTAACTATTTTTCTTTAACTAAGAGTCATGCCATAGTCAAGTAGTTCATAACTTGCACTTCACAATGCAATGTTTTAAGTGATTAAGCGAACAAAACAACTAAATGTGAGTGAACTTTAGAAAATTAGTGGAGACTACCCGGTGAGATCCTTGAGCCTTATTGCCATTCTTTCAGAGCGATTTACATTGTTTATACTCTTAAACACTCTTCGCTTTTGTTCATAAATGCTGATCTCATTACATCATATTTGCATTGAATTTTAAAGAACTAACATCATACAAATACTCTTGATTTGATGTGTGGTTTGTCATAAGAAGTGATGTAGGCTATGTGTGCTTAACCTCTAAAGGCCTTATCTTACCCTATTGCATGCTCCCTAAGCCAATTTTGAAGCCAAACACTCAGCCTTTTTCTTTCATCACCCAAACTATAACCTCCCCAAAATACTCAACCAATCAATCAAGCCGTGCCCTATAACCTAGGTCTGTTCTAAGGTTTCCTTAAATGAGATTCATGGTGAGAATGAGGAATTCAAAGAAAAGTGATGCCCAATTCCAAGATGTTGGCGTCATTGTCAAAATGGTGAAAATTCAAAATGCTGACAGTTGAGTAAAAAGCTTTACAAAGGATGCCCTACCAGGAATGAGAAAATCGTTGCATGATCTTGGGTTAGTCAAAAGAAAAGAAAAAAATGAATGAAAATTCAAAAGAAAGAAAGAAAAGAGATCAGAAAAAGAAAAGTGAAAAAGAAAAGAAAGAACATTGAATTGACCCAAGTGAGCGAATGCACTCAAAAAGACCTCAAGTGGAAGCCATCAAGAAGGTACAATTGCTGTGGGCCTTAAAGCAAGGATTCAAATTGGAAATCACAAAGTCAAACCTTGACTTCTCATGCCCTGGGACAACTCAGGTTCTTTGAATCCTACCCCTTCTTCCTTAAACCCAATAAGAGCTAGCCCCATTACAACCTAAAATCGAAGACCTAACTGATCTTATGGACAATTATGCGGAGGATTAAGGTACATATCTATGTTCTTAAAGTTCGATTACTTTCATGAGATCTTAACTCCATAAAGTCCTACTCTTCATTACTACTCATATGTGATTAAACTTGAATTCCATGATATAAACTCCATCACATATGCTTGAATAAGAGTGAAAAGCCTAGGATTCGTGTGCGAATTGAGAGTTGCCTAGTAAGGATTAGAGTCGAGGTGAAATCTTTCAAGAGCGCTTGGATGAAGTTGTTTTTCAGCATGATCACTTGAAATTTTGGCACTTACACTTACACATGACACTCATGGCTATGGCATCCCTGTTAGTTTTGCAAAGCATGTCTACTTACTTTGATTCTTATTAACCTATTAAAAGTACGGTCTCTAGCATCTTAAGTGTCTAAGTCAAAATTTTGTGGGTATCGTAACTGCCATAACCCTTAGGAGATAAAACTCCTCCTACTAGGAAGACCTAGGGGTTTAAATGTCCTATCTTAACTAAGATCGAGTCTTTTTATTTTCTTTGTTTTCCTTTGTTTTGCTCAGGGAATAGCAAAACAAAGGTTTGGGAGAATTTGTTCAGTCATAATTTCATACATCATTTTGATGTCACTTAGTACCCTTTTACTTGTCTTTTGAATGATCTAGTGCCATCCATAGTAGAAACTGACCAATCTTGTGAGACTCGTACATAATTGGAAAGATAGGTAAATTTTGAGAACGCAAAAAAAGGGCTCAATTCGGAGTGGTAACAAAGGAGATGTCTCAAGTTGAAATCGGGTCCTGAAAAGGTCGTAAATTGAGTCCTGGTTCCTGCCAGGGCGCGCCCTAAATCATGTACCCAGACACGTCCAAGAGATGTCCTACCGAGCCCAAAGACAAGCCCTTGACATGCCCCAAACACGTCCTTCCCTCGCCCTAATCTGAGTCCCTTATCTGCCCTAATTTGGAGCCCCTGGCTTGCCCAACTTCATGCGCCAAAGGTGCTAAGTCGTGCCCTAATTCATGTCAGGACATGTTCAATGACATGTCCGTGGTTCCTCACAGACAAGCTCAGCGGCGAGGCCTGTGACATGCCTTTTGACATGTCCGGGTAGGTAAAACCAAGGATGAGGGAACCACGTGAGCTGACAACCAGAATGGAACTTCAAATGATGTTAGCAAGCTAATGAAGCCTTAAGGCACTCCTAGAACTGCCAAAGACATGTCCTTGACATGATGTGCCCTAAAAGATCTCATATGAGCCCTAATTAGAGCCAGATTAGGCTCCCGAATTTTCTGCTAGTTCTCAATCAGGCCAAAGCCCATAACTAACCTAGTTACATCATATGGATCTGAGAAAGGTGGCTTGGACCAAGAAACTATGCCCAGAACCTGTTCATGGCACATTGTGCCCTATTTTGAAGCCCAAAGGTGCCAAGGTGATGTCATGATGTGCCATTGGGGTCTAGGGTTGGCCTAACCCAATACTTGACAGTCTAGAAACCATAGGAAAGTCTCAGCAACTTCCTTGCCGCACAAGAAGTCCCAGACCTTGTTGAAGTTGGAATGCCGCATCAATACCATTCCTTAACACTCAAGGATTCGAAAAGCCCTACCTTTTAGGGTTGTGTCCCTGCCAAAATAGGGAAGCAATCTTTTAGTCATTGTGTAATTAGGTTTTCCAAATAATCTCCTATCTTGTAGAGGTCTTGGTCTCCAATAAATAGGAGCCTAAACTTCACGGGTGAGGAAATTTTAGCCACCCTAGCCACATATTTACCTTGTAACTCAGTTTCAGTTTTTAAATAGTTTTAGTTCTTTAGTTTGGAGGAAGAGCAGAGCGTGGAGGCCCTCGGAGTTCTTCTTGGCATGTCCCTTGAAAGTCTTCTTTCATTTTTGTTCTTTCATTACTTTATTATTGTTATTGAGATTATGAATTTCATTATGTTTTGTTTTATAATGATGTGTTAGTAGTCGTCTTTAGGATTAGGGTTGCTTGAAGCCCTAATCATAGAGTTCTTTAATTGGATTTTGGCCCTTAAATGATATTTCTATGAATGCCGAATAAGTTTGAATTACTATTCTTGTACCTATGTTTATGTTTATGAGATTGATCACCTTGTTTGCATATAACTATTGATGGAATTGCTTGACGGACCACCATATCATCTTGTTATTCACTTAGCATCAAGGGTAGTGGCTTACTTTGACAAAAAAAAAAAAAAAAAAGAGTAGTGGCTTACATTTTACTCGTAATTATACTCATGACAACCTAGGACTACACATCACTTTTGTAGGGGTAGTGTGGTGTCGTTAAATTCTCTTTGTACTTCATGCATCATCTTAACTAATAGGTGATAGGCGTTTTAGGTACTCATCTGGCTTAGAACATGCTAAGTAAGAGAGAATAAGATTGTGGAGTGGGCCTTAGTCGGACCTTAGCATGGGCATCATATTCAGAGAATTCATAATAATTAAGTTAAGGAAATCTAGTTAAGAACTTGAATTGGTTAGGGTGGATAGTTACCCTTAATTCGCCTTAGTTAACAAATTCAATCCATCCATCATCTTTGCATTTCAATTACTTGCATCTTTAATTAGTTGTTTTAATATTCAGAATCCCAACAACCATCAACCCACACCCCCCCCCCCCCCCCCCCCCCCCCCCCTCTTTTGCCGTGTGTCTTTGTTAGTGTCCTTATTTGTGTCTTATTTTGTTTCTTGCATTTCAAGTTAAGTTGAGTCTAATTAGGAGTCTTGCCGTGTCTTTTGTTTTCTTTTTCTATTTTTGTGTCTTTTAATTGAGTTAATTAATTTGACTTTAAGTGGAATAATCGTTGAACAAGTCCTCGAGGGATCGAACTTTGCTTGTCATTATATTGTCGTAATCGATTTTGTATGCTTGCAAAGATTTTAACTGGATAGAATAGGCTTCGTAATTGTTGCTTGTTTTATTTTATATCAACGGCCTCAGGCGATGCCACGTGCCTGTAGGAATATTCCGTCCGCCTAACGAAATATTCTGTCAACCGTTAGCATATTTCGTCAAAGTTGACAGTGTTAGTTAGTTTAATGACATCACCGATGGAATATTCCATCGACTGCATGGCGGCGGTCAGGTGGAAACTGGAAAACTAGATAGAAAATCGTCGTTTTCTAACTAGCTTTGTTCTCCTTTGTTTCTTCTCCGATTTTTATGATCCAATCGTCAAAACTCATCTACTCTACGAGAGGAATCCAAATCTGAGATCATTGGGTTGACATCGTACTTGTGTTGGCCGGAATATAGCCGTGAAGCCACAGCTACGATTTCCCTTTCGGCCTTTGCTCTGCCTCCCATGGTGGTTGTCGAGGGTAGTGGCTGGTACCAATGGATTCGTGGCCGGGAGAGGATGAAGATGGTGGTGGTGACGAGGCTCGTGTTGTCCGGCACGACAGTGAAGGTGGTGGTGTTTGGGTTTCTTTCGACCAAGGAGAGGAAGAAGTCGGGGAGAGAGAGAGAGAGAGAGAGAGAGAGAGAGAGAGAGAGAGAGAGAGAGAGAGAGTGTGTGTGTGTGTTTAAATGGGTCGATTTTGGGCCTTAAATATAAAACTCAAATTTTGAAATTGGCCCAATCCAAAACAACTCTTAAGCACTATAGTCCCATCGACACGTAAGTTAGGGCATTTTAGTAAATTCCAAATTTAACTTTTCAGAACGGGTTGTAACAATCTACTCCACTTAACGAAATTTTGTCCTCGAAATTTGATCTAGAAAGGTCCTAAGTAACTCCCTCCTAAAGTTTTCTCTAATTCCTTCGAGGTTAACGAAGCACGTTCACTTGTAAATTCTTCAAAAAACGAATGCAAAACCCGTTCCTTTCTCTCAATTTACTAAGACTCTCGGGTAAGTCATTAATCCCTTTCAACTCTTCGGTGTTCAAGAGAACACCCGCTAATTCCAACTGCTTCGATACAGTTCGTTGCAACGAAGTCAAAACTTCCCAATTCTCAAACTGGTTTGCATCAACTCATAACTGAAATTTCACGATTCTAAGATCAGCAATTGGTAAACGTATTCCTCTTAGTGTACACTAGCACTGTTCCCTTGTAGGTCCATAATGTTTCCCAAAATTCTCATAATTAGCTTACTCCAACCCTGCTACTAGGTGAAACTCGACTTCTTACTAATTCAACCGCCTACCAACGTTCTATACCCAGGTTTTCATCAAGTTTCCTCGAACAAATTCCATAAGCGTACTTCAGAAACTGTAGTGAAATGGACCGCAACTCCAAGGTTCGGAAAGTAGTTTAGTACTCAAAATCAACTGAAGTCATTGACTACTCCTTCCTAAATGATTTAAGCACGTCGACTTGATTTCAATGTATGTACGAGGGGTACCATGCATCGCATGTTACAACACACTTCGTCAGTATAAGATTGTTTAAGCTCTTGCTGCACACCAGTCAGAATAAAACCAAGACTCTAGTTTTACCAAAATTCGCAACCAAAGTTTCAAATGACCAAAAGTAGTCAAAACTTGTCAATTACTTCACTACTAACCAACCTTCCATCACCAGACTTATTGTCACATTGCGCAGATAAGATGAAGGTGCAACTATCTCTGATATGAAATGTCTTGGGTTCTTGATGTCACTACCTCTCTTGTTCTGGTAGCTAGGATACTCTGAGCTTACGTACGACACCATAAAAATTGAAATCGGGCCCACAGCCCCCACACATCTGAATGAGATCAGGGTCTCATTCCTATAGCCAAAAATAATGCCTTGAAGGATGAAAGTCCAAGATGAAAACTTCAAGGTACATTCAACGCATGTGTGGACCACGATTCATGTTGTACTCCACCAAACCGTGTCAAACTCGCGCACCCTCACCTTCTCAACTCATTCCAATTTGACTCACAATCTAAATTTTTTATCCAAAAAGCACTTTGAGAATCAAAAGAAGTTGCAACCATAATGGTAGTATATCCAAAGCTAAAGTCTAAGAAGTACAAAATAAGAAGTTGCCTTCACTAACCAGTAATATCTGTTGAGAGCTGCCGAAATGACCCATTCTAATTCGGACTACTAACTTATTTTCAAACAGGCATAATGTTGACAAGCTCAAATCCCTTGAGACTTAAGGCACTTATCCATTTGAGATTAAGGACCTGGTTAGCCAGAGCTTCTTAATTCGATGCCCTCCACGAAAATATGATTCTTGAAAACACCTATTCACAGTTTAAAAAAACTACATCAAACTTAATGATATAACTTCAACTTATCCATCTTCCTCGTCCTTTGCATTCTTGTTTATCAATGTATGACTAACAAAATAATCATACACAGTAACTTCAATTTCTCCGTAAAAGAACCTTTCTAATCACGGTGTTAATTCAGGTTAGGCAATTAGATTCTTATTTCTCCGCTCTGCAATTAGCAACTTTTCCATCATTTAGCACCAGATACACCAACACATTTCTTTCATTCTTCTCAAGACCCGAATAACTCCTTTCGTCTTACCAGCATAATAACTTCACCCGAGACTAAAAGCTCATTGAACAAAGCCCCAAGACCCTTACCAAGTTAGGTGCCGAACAATTTCCTTTCGTTAACACCTTAGTTCACCCAAGTGTATGACTCAAAAACTTTTGTGTCGTACTGTCACACGTCTTATATCCACGGTTGATAAGATATAACTCTCGTCTGGGTCCTCACTACTTGTGATACAAGACAGGAGCAGTTTCCATAATCTAGTCCCAAATTCTTTCAAGATTAAATAAAACACCAAATCCACTCGAATCATAGTAAACTCACGGTCTTTAAAGAATTGAACGAATCGTCGACTCATTAGCTAAGTGGTCGTAAGATTCACTTCAGCAAAGCGGCCGGAAATCCCATAAACTATCTTAGAATTTTAAAGACACATTCTCGAAGTGATCATCTAATGAAGTTGTTGGTAAATGCTGGTGGTAAACGTTAATTATCAGTGGAGTCAACAATAAGGATGATGAAACACAAGGGTTACATTACCAACTCCTAAGAATTTTCCTTGCCAATCAAACTGATTTTTAGGTCGAGACCTGAGGAATAGTTGCTTCAATATGAGAGACCTGAGGAATAGTTGCTTCACTATGAGCTTCAAGGTTAGAAGATTTAGTTCTCTGTTTAAAGCTGTTCAACTTGCATGTCTAAAAAGTTGGAAATACTTCCGCATTTTCTAACTTTTCACACCCTCGTCTGCAGCCACGTGTAACAAATACTTGTCATAGGGTTCCTTTTTCAAGAAATTGCTACACAAAAGGTTACTCTACTTTTTTTTTTCGAATTGATAATGTTTTCGTCGTACTTCAATCAATGATATTTCTTTTTCCGAGAATATGGACAATTGGATTGCAGGTTATAAACTGATTCGGCATAAACTTCCTTCGAAAATCCTAAGTCCTTGAGAAACAATTTTAAGTGGTCAATAGGTAACCATCGAACAATTTTCTTAGTCATTCGATTAAGTTGGTTATAGTTCCACTGCCGGAACAGTTTCCGAACCCCCGAGTTAAGAGGCAAATCCTTCAACTACGCTACCCGCTTGCTTTACTAAATCTTCATATTCGCCATCGCATAACTCATTCATGCCACCCAGATGAGTCACAAGGCTCGTTCTCACCACCCGAACGTAAGATTCGAAGGAAAAATTTGCTATGGTTAAATCCGAAAGGAACGTTGAAGTAACTCAAAAACTTCACCTTTGCCCAGGAACTAGTTGGGAAGACGTCACTAGTAGTTCCGATCAGCCACTAACTAACAGTACTAAGCATTCGAGGAGGTGCTCTGACACACGAAATATGGATTTATGATCATCAAGGGTACGCAATGTAACGACACACCCTAACCCGGAAAATCCCCATGAGCACCGTAATCGAGGTATGCTGACCGACACATGGATGCCAGGTCCCGATGACAAAAGCCCAAAAACTAAAACGTTGCGGTTTAGGAAGTCGTGTGAAAGGTAAAGAGTAAAAGTAAAATAACAAAAGTCACTACAGCAGCGAAACGCAAAGCATAGTTATCTACACTTGATGATCATAAATTTTGCAACTACTTGCAAATACCGATTACAACCGTTCACGACGCGCGCCGCAGTGTAGTAACAGAGCGCCCATCGTAAGATTCCTTCCCGATTACAAAAAGCGCCCTACCGAAACCTGAGGGGTGCAAAATAGAAAGGTGAGTTGACCTTACAAGTATTTCTGTGTAAAACAGTTTATAAAATACACTATCCCCCTAGTTTTGTAAATTCATGAAACATACTAAGTATACTCGCATATCACGTAAAATGAGGTAATTGCGTAGTTATGTTAAGCATCATAGTCTCATAAGAACTAGCCTTAATCAAACAAGCACAATAAGAAACTGTCGACTTCACTATGTAGTTCACAAATCATGGTCACAACCCTCTTGGTATAACCTAAGCTCTATAAAATATGTACCCTCACTGATACCTCAAATAATCAAGTAAAAATAAGACATCTATCCCACTGGTACTATAGTAGCATGAGTCATACGCACATGACATGACTGAGTATTTAAGGTTCACTTATTTACCAGGACCAAGTGAAGGACTGGGTGTGAAGCACCATCACCACATGTGCCCTAAGAGCTCTGGAACAAGACGGGTGCTATTTAACTAGTATTAGAGCTAGCACATGTGAATGATCACGTGGAGGACTGGTATGTGGCCTGTAGACAGGTACTAATACCAACGACTTTCGAGTGGCATTGTCTCCAATTCATACTACCACAATCATAAAAATGTAGCATTCAATAGGCAGAGAGGCTTATGAGAATGAGACCACTGAATTTGTGGGCATTGACTGACAAGGTCTTCTTGTATACAATGGAGATGTGCTGTTCTCATCAAACCTTAATTCTTTATTTCATTTCAAGACACAAATATAATGGATATATGTATACATTTATTTGTGGTACATGGGAATGAACCAAGTAAAATTTTAAAGTGTTCATCACTTGTTTTGTTTCAATGTTTGGACATAAAAGTTGATTTTTATTAATCACAAGATGTGGTGCATTTGGTGAATTTTCTAGTGCCTAACCGGTAGAAGTTCGAAGCTCGATAAGAGTACTTTGTGGTCAGCAGTAAAGAGCACCCCGAATAAAAATTAGGCCTACACTTTAAGTGTAAGTACATCTCGTAGTATTTACCAAAAAAATAATAATTGATTTTGATAGGTGCATACATATTTCTTTATGGGAGTTGACATATGGAGGAAGGAGCACCTTCAAACTGATTTGGACACTTAATATCTACTGGCACTTTTGTGTTTAATTTTACATACATATACAACATCATAGTCAGTATTAAAAATAGAAAATGGATTAAATAATTATGTCCACAATTAAAGAATAATGAAAAGAAGGCAACCCTATTGTGTTTTGGGTTGATTATGCATCTTCAAACCCATGCTAGATCAAGCATAGTACTAATCCTTAAACTCAACACATGCATCATAATATATATTGTAATTTGAAATCATTTCTTTAAGGAAGTAGGTCCACTCACGAAGGGTCGAGGAATAAATCACCCGACAATGCTACGACACTCAAAATTCTCCAAACTACTCGTTCTCTGAGCTAAAAGCAATTAGAAGGTTTATAATCAAATTTGAAATAGAAAACTAAGAAAATCTCCTTTTTGTTTGCTCTAAACGAACTTAAAACATGCTCGAAAGGACGAGAAATGTGTAAAAAATGTCCAAAATGTTCCGAAATTGGGCCCACGCGACACTAGAGGCCGAAAAAAGGCCCCACGTGCCTATCAGAGGTTGAAAAACTGCCTCACACGCCGCCAAGCGCTAGTCGAAATCGGCTCACGGTGGCCATGCACCAGCAGGAATATTCCGTCGGCCTAACGAAACATACCATCAACTTGACGCTGCCACAGTTAACTTTTCCGTCATTTTTAACTGAACATGCTAACGGCGTTAGCATAATCCCTCAAATTTGATGGTGTCAATTAGTTTAACGACGTCATCATTGATCGCCTTGACTTGATGGAATATTCCACCACCGATGGATTATTCCGGAAACTGGAAAACTCGCCCAAAAATCATCTTTTTTAGACGAGCTTCGTTCTCCTTTGTTTCTTAACCGCTTTTTACAATTCAATCGTCAAAACTTATCTACATGATGAGAGGAATCCAAATATGAGGTCATTGGGTCGATATCGTATTTGTGATTACTGGAATATGGCCGTGAAGTCGCGAATACGAATTCCCTTTTGGCCTTCGTTCTGCCTCCCACAGTGGTCGTCAAGGTTAGTGGCTGGTACCAAGGATTCGTGGCGGGGAAAGGATGAAGATGGTGGTGGTGGGGAGGCTCACCTTGGCCGGAGAAGATGGCGGTGAAGGTGTTTGGGTTTCTTTCGACCAAGGAGAGGAAGAAGTCGGGGAGAGAGAGAGAGAGAGAAAGAGAAAGGAGAGAGAGTGTGTGTGTTTAAATGGACTAGGTTTTGGGCCTTAAATATAAAACCCAAATTCCGAAATTGGCCCAATCCAAACCAACTCTTAAGCACTACAATCCCATCGACACGTAAGTAGAGACATTTTAGCAAATTCCAAATTTAACTTTTTAAAACGGGTTGTAACAGTACACCACTTGTCGTGCTTGTTGATGAGTCAAAAATATACTTGTATTTCCCATATATTTAATTAGTTATTATTATTATTTTGGGAGGAATTGATACTCGAATTTATTATATTGACAGGTTTATTCTAGAAGGAGTTTTTGGAGCAAAAGAAGGAAGTATATCAATGAAATCCCAATTCAAGTAGGAGAAGGCATATGCTTTCCTATTTATGTTCAAACTAGGAATTAGATTTTCTTATTTTTATTTTACTCCTTTTCAAAGTAGGATTAGGAATCTTTCCTTATAAATACCCAAGCTTGGCTTAGATTTAGGGAGAGCAGAATTCAGATTACAATTCTTTAATCACTGTTTAAAACTATCTTTATGTCTTAATGCTTGATCACCCTTAGGATATTTAGACAAGTAATTTGATGCAATTTTATAGGAATGCCCACCTAAAAATTGGGATTAGCTTCTTGTGATTAAGGATTGTAATACATCTAGGTTAAATACCATAACTAAGAGATTGCATGGTTATAAAAGATTTTCATGAACTTAATGAATCTTGCATGTAGAATTAGATCTAAATACCATAGACTGATCGCATGTTAGGTATACGTTTTCACTTGAATGCCCACGAGGAAAATATGCTTTCGAAAAATCTAACCTTCAAAGTTGCATGTATTGATTTATAGATTCTTTTCTAAATCACATATGATTGTTAATGGTGAAGGTTGAGCCCTAGTACTTATTTAAATTGTTTACTTAATTTTTATTCAGTCACCAAAATTATTGCGATTATTTTATTATTAATTAAAAGTGAATTCTAAAAATAAGAATTATCCATATCAGTCCCTGAGGAAATCGACCCTGCATTCAGTGCTATACTACAACAGCCCTGTACTCTTGCAGGTATTATTTGTGTGATTTTAACCCTTGTTTTACAGGTGGGAAAAATCCTATCACTTGTCCTGTTGTGAGTTCATCAAATATTGGTGATGCCCATACAACATTCATATCGTTATGTGATCCTGGAGTTCTAAAGTGGGCATGCCAGATCCAAGTGTCATATGAAGCAACTGCCTATAAAATTATATTAGGAGTATTTTTGTAGCCACGATAAGCGCCACCCCAGCCTGTTGGGTAGGTTTTCCACTGCTGGTGGATATAATTAGTACTAACAAGCATACCTAGGAAACCCCGTTGCTCAACTTTCGCCGTAAGCCTTTGCAAGTCCGTATATGTTGGAGATCAGAGGTACTCGTTGGTGTAAAGATCTTCAATTGCTTTGCAAAAACATGTCATGGATTCAATTTTTGTTTAGACCCCCAACCTGCATAACTATTCACATTGATATGTTGATGAGCTATATGCTACCATTCTAAGTGGATATGTAATCTTTTGATGAGGCATCAACCCGAGTACGCTAAGAGCATCTGGTTTTTATAGGAAGTAATTGTCATGAACGACAACATCTTGCAATATGCGGTCAAAGAGGTGATGCTTCATTCTATAGCGACTACAAAAATCGTGATCGGAATAAACCGGTCAGGGCACAAAGTAATCCATCATGAGCAAAGGAGCTAGCATATGCCTACGTCAATTGACTACTTTGCGACCAGGTTGGGAACCTGGTTGAGTGGGTGGATTGGAAGATGAGCATTGATATTCTACCATCGCACCAGCGATAAGCATGTTTTTTTGACGTCTACTTTCATCATCTTCCTTGCAATCTTGCTTCATTTTTTTCAACAAACGTTTCATGATGGAATTTAATAAGAGAAATATCAAAGTGATGAATTATGATCTGGGTAAAGAGTTTGCGATAAGAAGATGAAGAATGAGGTTATTTATTGAGGTTTAAATGCATATAAGATGACACATGTCACAAAATTGTTGTAAGGAACCTTCCCGAATTTTCCCTCGAAACCCGGAAAGAACCCTTATCCCATCTGACAGCTCTTTACTTCAAAATTTAAACACCAGAAATACCCTTTGTTCTGGAATAATTTTTATTAAACCTTACAAGGTTCCCGACAGAACCTCTGTACTTACTGACCACTCATACCTGTCAGACGCAGGATAGTATACTGGTCAAAACCAAAACCTCGGAATAGTGGTGGTCCAAATAGAAATACCCTATGTCACCAAACGTCAGTAGGTCAGACACTGCTGACATCTCTACTGGAATACCACAAGACAACAGACTAGTCAAATACTTGTGAACCAACCATAATTCGTCCCTCTGGGTCACCGCCCACACCAACCCACTGACCCGGCTGACGAAGTATTTTCATAGGTTGATTAAACCCATGACCATTGTCGTCTGTTTCATATTAGAGCCGGATATATCCTCGGCTATCATATCGTATCATCAGCCGGTATAACCTTCGGCTATCATAACATATCAGTCGGCATATCTCTCGACTATCCTGTCCCTAGCCACCAGGGTATCCCTTGGGGTGTGCTAGTCATGTATTATATCATATCAGTCGGCATATCTCTCGACTATCATAACATATCAGTCGGCATCTCTCGACTATCATATCCTTAGCCACCAGGGTATCCCTTGGGGTGTGCTAGTCATGTATTATATCATATCAGTCGGCATATCTCTCGACTATCATAACATATCAGTCGGCATCTCTCGACTATCATATCATATCAGTCGGCATCTCTCGACTATCATATCCCTAGCCACCAGGGTATCCCTTGGGGTGTGCTAGTCATGTATTATATCATATCAGTCGGCATATCTCTCGACTATCATAACATATCAGTCAGCATCTCTCGACTATCATATCATATCAGTCGGCATTTCTCGACTATCATATCATATTAGTCGGCATCTCTCGACTATCATACCATATCAGTCGGCATAGTCGGCATCTCTCGACTATCATAACATATCAGTCGGCATCTCTCGACTATCATAACATATTAGTCGGCATCTCTCGACTATCATAACATATCAGTCGGCATAGTCGGCATCTCTCGACTATCATAACATATCAGTCGGCATAGTCGGCATCTCTCGACTATCATAACATATCAGTCGGCATAGTCGGCATCCCTCGACTATCATAACATATCAGTCGGCATAGTCGGCATCTCTCGACTATCATAACATATCAGTCGGCATAGTTGGCATCTCTCGACTATCATAACATATCAGTCGGCATCTCTCGACTATCATAACATATCAGTCGGCATAGTCGGCATCTTTCGACTATCATAACATATCAGTCGGCATAGTCGGCATCTCTCGACTATCATATCATATCAGTATCATATCAGTCGGTAAGTATCCTCGACCATCATATCATATCATATCAGTATCATATCAGTATCATATCAGTCGGTAAGTATCCTCGACCATCGTATCATATCATATCAGTCGGTAAGTATCCTAGACCATCATATCATATCATATTAGTCGATAAGTATCCTCGACCATCATATCATATCATATTAGTATCATATCAGTATCATATCAGTCGGTAAGTATCCTCGACCATCGTATCATATCATATCAGTCGGTAAGTATCCTCGACCATCATATCATATCATATTAGTCGGTAAGTATCCTCGACCATCATATCATATCATATTAGTCGGTAAGTATCCTCGACCATCATATCATGTCATATTAGTTGGTAAGTATCCTCGACCATCATATCATATCATATTAGTCGGTAAGTATCCTCGACCATCATATCATATCATATTAGTCGGTAAGTATCCTCGACCATCATATCATATCATATTAGTCGGTAAGTATCCTCGTCCATCATATCATATCATATTAGTCGGTAAGTATCCTCGACCATCATATCATATCATATCAGTCAGTAAGTATCCTCGACCATCATATCATATCATATTAGTCGGTAAGTATCCTCGACCATCATATCATATCATATTAGTCGGTAAGTATCCTCGTCAAAACGATATCAAAATCGAGTCTAAAATCATGATGTTTCTCAAATCACACTTTCACAGTAATAGTGGAAAACATGTATACATTAATCATTTTTCAAAATACAGAAATTCAATGCCACAATACATAACAGTATTTAAACAAGGATATTTGAATGCATGTATTTCAGTTTATAAACAACAGTCCACTCATATACATCAACCAACCCTTAATTCAAGGACGCTCTAGCCCAAGCAACACATGCACAATAATGTCCCAACTACCTTGACTTCCCGAGCTCAAAACCCGCTAATACGGTCAACTATTACCGCTGGGATTGCCCAAAACCACCTCTAAACGACGTCTGATCAACCTCAAACCTGTACCAACAGACTCGGAACGTCGAAAACTTCTTACCACGCGCCGCCGTGACCTCAGTCTCGGCCCCACGCGCCGCCACGCGCCGCCGGAAGGTCGGCACACGCGCCCACGCGCGCTCACGCGCCGGTCACGCGCTACTACAGTGTTCACGCGCCTGGACCGGTCCAACCCGGTCCGGCTCAACCTGACCCGGTCCAACTCGACCCCACCGGTTCACTCAACCCGACCGGTTCACTCGACCCGACCGGTCACCGGTGACTCACCGGAGAAGACACCGGACTGCCGTCACCGTCGCCGGAGGCTGGCCGGAGAAGATGACCGGACCGCCACCTCCGCCGCCGTCTGGTTCGCCGGAATCCCCCATTCCGGCCGAAACTTCAAGGTTTTCTAACTTCTTCATTTCTTAACCTTTTTTCACGATCTACACATGGAAATTTATCTACGTTTCACCAGGAATCCAAATATGAGGTCAAAGTTCCGAGATCGTTCCTGGTTTGGCCGAAAAACGGCCGAGAAGTTTCGGTTCACCTCCCTCCTCCGTCCGTCGCCTACGGTGGTGCTCCCGCTCCAATATCTACCCCAAAATGCTCGTGGGGTCCCGGGGATGATCCTCCCGACCTTGGTTTCACTCAACTCGGATCGAAATCCGTCCGATGAAAATCAAGCTTTGTGTTCACACGGGGGGTTTTCGAGTAGGAGAGAGAGAGACCATATTGACCAATCGGCCGAGGAGAGAGAAAATATCTACTATATAGTTCCAACTTCTCCAAAATTACCAAAATGCCCCTGAAGCTTCTAGACCCGTAACGAACTCACCGGGTCTCCGTTTTCCGCGTGCCGCCTGTCTACGAACTCGTGAGTTCGAGACCTACGCAACGACCCTAGAAAATTTCCCAAAAGTCTTGCCAGTCAAAAAGTGACTCCCGAACCCGTCCAAAACTGAGGGTAAAATTGTCCAAATCCTCAAAATAGTTTAATTTCTGGTCCGGGTCGTTACAATCTACCCTTCTTAAGAAATTTCGTCCCCGAAATTCATTCCTAACCATGAAACAATGAGGATATTGTGCCCGCATTAGTTCCGCGATTTCCCACGTGGCCTGCTCCACGTTATAATTCCTCCACAACACTTTAACTAGAGGAAAAGTCTTTCTGCGAAGTACCTTTTCCTTCAAATACAGAATTTGCACCGTCACTTTATTTAACTGCCGGTAGTCGATATACAATATCAGACCACCATCCTTTTTCCTCACAATTAATACCGGCGCACCCCATGGTGAAACACTTGGGCGAATAAATCCCATATTCACCAAGTCCTGCAACTGAGTCTTTAACTCTCGCAATTCTGCTGGTGCCATCTTAAACGGTGCCTGTGAGATAGGTTGAATACTTGGCAAAAGCTCAATGGTGAACTAAATCTCACGGTGAGGTGGTAATCCTGGAAGATCATCTGGAACACATCAGAGAACTCACTCACCACAGGAATATCCTCCACTCTCATCGACGTATCACGAGCATCAAACACATGAGCCAAGTAACCCTCACAACCTTTTCTCAACAATTTCTCAGCGGTCAACGCTGATATCACTCCATAGGGTAATACCCTACGATCTCCCCGAAATGTAAGTTCAGGGAATCCTGGACTTCGGAAAACTACTGTCTTATTATAACAGTCTATGGAGGCATGGTGCATGGACAACCAATCCATCCCCAGAATCACATCAAACTCAAAGATATCTAAGGGGATTAAATCTACCTCCAAACCATGGCCTTCAACCATCACCGGACAACTGCGAATCACTAGGTTCGCCACTAACATATCTCCGGTAGGAGTACTAATACCCATGTCCCAACCAATTGGAGACAATTCTCTATCCGCAAACAGTGCAAAACCCCGAGAACTAAAAGAATGAGTTGCTCTCGGATCTAATAAAACACAAGCATTGCGGTTAAAAATAGATAACGTACCCGTGACCACATCCGGTGCTACTCGAGCCTCCTGTTGCGCCATGGCAAAAACTCGAGCTGGTGTACCCGAAGATCAACCACGATCCCCATACCTGCCTCTAGCACTGCTGGTCCCACTAGCTCTACCAGCCCCACTGAAATGGATCTGCCTCCCAGCTGCAGTATCAAACATCTGTCCTATACTCGGGCTAGGATCAGTCGCACCACGACCAAAGGAACTACTGCCCGGACGACGTTGTGGACAGAATCTCTTGATGTGACCAGTCTCCCCACATAAATAACAAATGGAATCACTGAAGCCACTAGATCTGCCACCCTGTCTTCTGTTGAACTGCACTGAGGCACCGCTAGACTGGGCATAAGATCGTCGTGCCTGACCAGCTCCGCCACTGCCTGTACTAGATCTCGCATTCCCAGAAGATCCAGAACTATGACTGCCTCTTTTGGATGGTCCCTGACTAGAGGTTCCGGCAGTCCAGTGATCTCGACGTCTCCTGTACCCACTGTACTACTGTGGCATTGGGAAACCCAAACTCAACTCTAGTCGAGCTGCAGCATCAGCCAAAGTCCTCAAGGAAGTGTGGTCCATAGACGTAACTGCTGACCGAATCTCACTCCGCAGTCCACTCTCAAATCTGTGGCACTTGTCTGACTCGGTCGCTACCAACGTCGGTGCAAAGCGACTCAGCGCTATGAATCTCTGTTCATACTGGGCCACCGTCATGTCTCCTTGCTGTAAATGCAAGAACTCGGCCTCCTTAACGTTTCGGTGTGAGCGAGGGTAAAACTGCTCCAAGAAGCGTTCCCGGAAAGTCTGCCAAGTAAGCGTATGGACATTCCAGCCTGACACCTCCAATGAGTGCCACCAGTGGTAAGCAGAACCACCTAGTAAAATGTAGCCAACAGAACTCTCTCCTCTAGAGGACATCTCATAATCAAGAACACCCGCTCCATGCGAGTAATCCACTCCTCAGCCTCATCTGGGCTAGAGTCACCCATGAATATCGTCGCCCCTAGTCTCTGGGCTCTCTCGATATCAGAGACTTCATGAGAAGCTCTATCCTGGAGTACAGAAGCTAAAGTCTGACCCAACTGTTCCAGTGTCTGCCTCAAATCAGGCTCCACTGCAGGTTCATGGTCATCTCCACCATTCCCTGACCGTTGACGAAACTCACGTCTCGGAGGCATCTTGTTAACCAAAATCCATAAATAATTTGCACACAAGTGTGCAGTCTGCAGGAAGTTAACCTAGAGCTCTGATACCACTTGTAAGGACCCTTCCCGAATTTTCCCTCGAAACCCGGAAAGAACCCTTATCCCATCTGACAGCTCTTTACTTCAAAATTTAAACACCAGAAATACCCTTTGTTCTGGAATAATTTTTATTAAACCTTACAGGGTTCCCGACAGAACCTCTGTACTTACTGACCACTCATACCTGTCAGACGCAGGATAGTATACTGGTCAAAACCAAAACCTCGGAATAGTAGTGGTCCAAATAGGAATACCCTATGTCACCAAACGTCAGTAGGTCAGACACTGCTGACATCTCTACTGGAATACCACAAGACAACAGACTAGTCAAATACTTGTGAACCAACCATAATTCGTCCCTCTGGGTCACCGCCCACACCAACCCACTGACCCGGCTGACGAAGTATTTTCATAGGTTGATTAAGCCCATGACCATTGTCGTCTGTTTCATATTAGAGCCGGATATATCCTCGGCTATCATATCGTATCATCAGCCGGTATAACCTTCGGCTATCATAACATATCAGTCGGCATATCTCTCGACTATCCTGTCCCTAGCCACCAGGGTATCCCTTGGGGTGTGCTAGTCATGTATTATATCATATCAGTCGGCATATCTCTCGACTATCATAACATATCAGTCGGCATCTCTCGACTATCATATCATATCAGTCGGCATCTCTCGACTATCATATCCCTAGCCACCAGGGTATCCCTTGGGGTGTGCTAGTCATGTATTATATCATATCAGTCGGCATATCTCTCGACTATCATAACATATCAGTCGGCATCTCTCGACTATCATATCATATCAGTCGGCATTTCTCGACTATCATATCATATTAGTCGGCATCTCTCGACTATCATAACATATCAGTCGGCATAGTCGGCATCTCTCGACTATCATAACATATCAGTCGGCATAGTCGGCATCTCTCGACTATCATAACATATCAGTCGGCAAAGTCGGCATCTCTCGACTATCATAACATATCAGTCGGCATAGTCGGCATCTCTCGACTATCATAACATATCAGTCGGCATAGTCGGCATCTCTCGACTATCATAACATATCAGTCGGCATAGTCGGCATCTCTCGACTATCATAACATATCAGTCGGCATAGTCGGCATCCCTCGACTATCATAACATATCAGTCGGCATAGTCGGCATCTCTCGACTATCATAACATATCAGTCGGCAAAGTCGGCATCTCTCGACTATCATAACATATCAGTCGGCATAGTCGGCATCTTTCGACTATCATAACATATCAGTCGGCATAGTCGGCATCTCTCGACTATCATATCATATCAGTATCATATCAGTCGGTAAGTATCCTCGACCATCATATCATATCATATCAATATCATATCAGTATCATATCAGTCGGTAAGTATTCTCGATCATCGTATCATATCATATCAGTCGGTAAGTATCCTCGACCATCATATCATATCATATTAGTCGATAAGTATCCTCGACCATCATATCATATCATATTAGTATCATATCAGTATCATATCAGTCGATAAGTATCCTCGACCATCGTATCATATCATATCAGTCGGTAAGTATCCTCGACCATCATATCATATCATATTAGTCGGTAAATATCCTCGACCATCATATCATATCATATTAGTCGGTAAGTATCATCGACCATCATATCATATCATATTAGTCGGTAAGTATCCTCGACCATCATATCATATCATATTAGTCGGTAAGTATCCTCGACCATCATATCATATCATATTAGTCGATAAGTATCCTCGACCATCATATCATATCATATTAGTCGGTAAGTATCCTCAACCATCATATCATATCATATTAGTCGGTAAGTATCCTCGACCATCATATCATATCATATCAGTCGGTAAGTATCCTCGACCATCATATCATATCATATTAGTCAGTAAGTATCCTCGACCATCATATCATATCATATTAGTCGGTAAGTATCCTCGACCATCATATCATATCATATTAGTCGGTAAGTATCCTCGTCAAAACGATATCAAAATCGAGTCTAAAATCATGATGTTTCTCAAATCACACTTTCACAGTAATAGTGGAAAACATGTATACAATAATCATTTCTCAAAATACAGAAATTCAATGCCACAATACATAACAGTATTTAAACAAGGATATTTGAATGCATGTATTTCAGTTTATAAACAACAGTCCACTCATATACATCAACCAACCCTTAATTCAAGGACGCTCTAGCCCAAGCAACACATGCACAATAATGTCCCAACTACCTTGACTTCCCGAGCTCAAAACCCGCTAATACGGTCAACTATTACCGCTGGGATTGCCCAAAACCACCTCTAAACGACGTCTGATCAACCTCAAACCTGTACCAACAAACTCGGAACGTCGAAAACTATGGCCTTCAACCATCACCGGACAACTGCGAATCACGAGGTTCGCCACTAACATATCCCCGGTAGGAGTACTAATACCCATGTCCCAACCAATCGGGGACAATTCTTTATCCGCAAACAATGTAAAACCCCGAGAAATAAAAGAATGAGTTGCCCCGGGATCTAATAAAACACAAGCATTGCGGTTGAAAATAGATAACGTACTAGTGACCACCTCCGGTGCTACTCGAGCCTCCTGTTGCGTCATGGCAAAAACTCGAGCTGGTGTACCCGAAGATCGACCACGATCCCCATACCTGCCTCTAGCCCTGCTGGTCCCACTAGCTCTACCGGCCCCACTGAAATGGGTCTGACTCCCAGCTGCAGTATCAAACATCTGTCCTGTCCTGTCCTCGAGCTAGGATCAGTTGGACCACGACCCAAGGAACTACTGCCCGGACGACGTTGTGGATAGAATCTCTTGATGTGACCAGTCTCCCCACAGAAATAACAACTGGAATCACTGAAGCCACTAGATCTGCCACCCTGTCTTCTGTTGAACTGCGCTGAGGCACCGCTAGACTGTGCATAAGATTGTCGTGCCTGACCAGCTCCGTCACTGCCTGTACTAGATCTCGCATTCCCAGAAGATCCAGAACTATGACTGCCTCTTTTAGATGGTCCCTGACTAGAGGTTCCGGCAGTCCAGTGATCTCGACGTCTCCTGTAACCACTGTACTACTGCTGAATTGGGAAACCCAAACTCAACTCTACTCGGGCTGCAGCATCAGCCAAAGTCCTCAAGGAAGTGTGATCCATAGACGTAACTGCTGACTGAATCTCACTCCTCAGTCCACTTTCTAATCTGTGGCACATGTCTATCTCGGTCGCCACCAAAGCCGGTGCAAAGCGACTCAGCGCTATGAATCTCTGTTCATACTGGGCCACAGTCATGTCTCCTTGCTGTAAATGCAAGAACTCGGCCTCCTTAACATTCCGGTGTGAACAAGGGTAAAATTGCTCCAGGAAGCGTTCCCGGAAAGTCTGCCAAGTAAGTGTATGGACATTCCAGCCTGACACCTCCAATGAGTGCCACCAGTGGTAAGCAGAACCACCTAGCAAAAATGTGGCCAACAGAACTCTCTCATCTAGAGGACATCTCATAATCAAAAACACCCGCTCCATGCGAGTAATCCACTCCTCAGCCTCATCTGGGCTAGACTCGCCCATAAATATCGTCGCCCACAGTCTCTCGGCTCTCTCTATATCAGAGACTTCATGAGAAGCTCTATCCTGGAGTACAAAAGCTAAAGTCTGACCCAGCTGTTCCAGTGTCTGCCTCAAATCAGGCTCCACTGCAGGTTCATGGTCACCTCCACCATTCCCCGACCGTTGACGGAACTCACGTCTCGGAGGCATTATACGCTGAAAAGAAGCTGTAAATCATTAATACCAAAATTTCACTTGTACACTAGATGTACGGTCTACAGGAATTTAACCTAGTGCTCTGATACCAATTGTCAAGACCCGTCCCAAATTTCCCCTCGAAACCCGGGAAGAACCCTGATCCCGTCTGACAACCTAAGGGAAAGTTCCCAAATACCCTTCAATCCTTACAAATTATAATAATAATAAATACTTTCACTTGTCAGACAAGGGATTTAAGCACTCAAAATTCCCGTAAGTAATTACCAACCAAATACAATATAATATCAGAGCGTCTAAGTAGGATAAAGATACAATTTAGATATCCTACTCAAGTACAACTACACAGCGCAGCCGAGAGTGCTAATGCCTCTGCCTTGAGATAATGTCCACGTCAACTCTACTGCCTGAAGGAGGTTTAAACACAAAAGTTGTGAGTGGACAAAAATAATCGTTTATAAATCGTTTTCCAAGGAATATTACATTTTTCCCCCTCCATTTATAAAACCATGCATGCATCACATAAACAGTTCATGCTATAAAAACACCGGCATTTGCATTTCTCTTTAAAACCACTTAGTAGGACTCACACAAAATCCATATAAGGAAAACACATTGTGATCCACAGTCTGGTTTGAAAATCATCCTCAAAGGAGTTCAAAATCATTTAATTCAACCTAGACACATAATATCTCAAATCCACTGTTCCCGACACATCCACTAGCCACTAGGGTATCCCTTGGGGTGTGCTAGTCTTGTATCACAACTCTCTGTACTATGCATAGACATCCTCGCGACCCGACGGAGCCAAAACTCCACGATGCCAGAGTCGGAGCACTCAACAAACCAACGGAGCAAAACACTCGACGCTAGTCGGAGAATCAATCACCAATTATATTGGAGGTTTACTAGGTTCACCGCCAACAGCGGATCCTAATCCCATATCCTGGTCCTCCTCAAATGTGTTTATCTTGGAGGTTCACTGGGTTCACCGCTAATAACGGATCCTCGTCCCGGTTCCTGGCCTCCCTCAAATCTATGTTTATCTTGGAGGTTCACCGGGTTTACCGCTAATAACGGATCCTCGTCCCGGTTCCTCGCCTCCCTCAAATCAATGTTTATCTTGGAGGTTCACCGGGTTCACCGCTAATAACGGATCCTCGTCCCGGGTCCTAGCCTCCCTCAAAATGACCAAATCCGATAAACTCATACAACTGGGTCAAAACCCAAATCATTGACTCAATTATTTCCACGTCAAAACGATATCAAAACTGAGTCCAAAAACCATGATATTTCTCAAATCACACTTTAACCGAAATAGTGGAAAACATGTATCTAGTAATCATTTCTAAAATTCAGAAATTCAATGCCACAATACATAACAGTATTTACACAAAGATGTTTTGAGGCATGCATTTCAGTTCATAAAACAAAAGTCCACTCACAAACCTGTTCAAGTCAGCTCAATCCCATCTTGTTCGTTCCTCTAAGGTTCCTGGAACAATATCGTCTGTCAAAAACAACAATCGGGGTTAGCAGCTAGTAATAAGACTCTAATATAACAACTTCCTAAACCTCGGGAAGTCTACCTATGCTGTTTCTAGAAAACACAGCAACTTCGCACACCCAAAGCGACCTCTAAACATCGTCTGATCAAGCTGAAACCTGTACCAACAGATTCGGAACGTCGAAAACTAGTTACCACGCGCCGCCGTGACCTCAGACTCGGCCCTACGTGCCGCCACGCGCCGCCGGAAGGTCGGTACACGCGCCCACGCGTCCTCACGCGCCGGTCACGCGCCTGCTACAGTGTTCACGCGCCTGGACCGGTCCATCCCGGTCCGGCTCAACCTGACCCGGTCCAACTCGACCCGATCGGTTCACTCAACTCGACCTGGCCGATCACCGGTGACTCACCGGAGAAGATGACCGGACTGCCGTCGCCGTCGCCGGAGGCTGGCCGGAGAAGATGACCGGACCACCACCTCCGCCGCCGTCTGGTTCGTCGGAATCCCCCATTTCCGGCCGAAACTCCAAGCTTTACAACTTCCTCAAAACTCAACCGTTTTACACAAATGTTACGTCTAAATCTATCTACTCGAACCCAGGAATCCAAATATGACCTTAAAACATCAAACACGTACCTGTGTAAGCCGGAAAATCGATCGGAAGATCCGAAACTTCCTATACTCGGTTCGGCTTCCACCGTGGTCCTCTCCTTCGATGGTTGGTACGGTTGTGATCGTGGGAAGAAGTAGAATACGATTAGTTGATCAAAACTGGAAGCTAAAGCCTTGAATTCAAAGTTGACTTTGTGGTTTTTCTTCGGGTGTTTTCGCACGGTTTTGGGTTCGATGTGGGTGTTTATGTTTCAGAGAGAGAGATGAGTGATAATGAAATGAAGATGAAAAATGATTGGGTTAAAATATCTTCTCCCAAATCAAAATTACCAAAATACCCTTGCACATCTAGACCCATAACTTTTGTCCACGAACTCCGTTTCCTGCGAGCCGCCTGTCTACGAACTCGTGAGTTCGAGACCTACGCAACGGTTTCCAAAACACCACCAAAAGTGTCTCGAAACAAAACTTGATTTCCAAGCCCTTTACCGACCAAAGGTAAAATCGTCATTTTACAAAAATAATTGCGTAAACCCATAATTAAAATTCCGAGTTGTTACAACTATCATATCCCTAGCCACCAGGGTATCCCATTGGGTGTGCTAGTCCTGTATCACAACTCTCTGTACTATGATATCACATCAGTCGGCAAGTATCCTCGATTATCATATCATATCATCAGCCGGTATAACCTTCGGCTATCATATCATATCAGTCGGCATATCCATCGACTATTATATCCCTAGCCACCAGGGTATCCCTTGGGGTGTGCTAGTCCTGTATCACAACTCTCTTTACTATGATATCACATCAGTCGGCAAGTATCCTCGACTATCATATCATATCATCAGCCGGTATAACCTTCGGCTATCATATCACATCAGTCGGCATATCCATCGACTATCGTATCCCTAGCCACCAAGGTATCCCTTGGGGTGTGCTAGTCCTGTATCACAACTCTCTGTACCATGATATCACATCAGTCGGCAAGTATCCTCGACTATCATATCATATCATCAGCCGGTATAACCTTCGCCTATCATATCATATCAGTCGGCAAGTATCCTCGACTATCATATCATATCATCAGCCGATATAACCTTCGGCTATCGCATCATATCAGTCGGCAAGTATCCTCGACTATCATATCATATCATCTGCCGGTATAACCTTCGGCTATCATATCATATCAGTCGGTAAGTATCATCGACCATCATATCATATCATCAGCCGGTATAACCTTCGGCTATCATAACATATCAGTCGGTAAGTATCCTCGATCATCATATCATATCATCAGCCGGTATAACCTTCGGTTATCATATCATATCTTTCGGCAAGTATCCTCGACTATCATATCATATCATCAGCTGGTATAACCTTCGGCTATCATAATCCTCGACTATCATATCATATCATCAGCCGGTATAACCTTCGGCTATCATAACATATCAGTCGGTAAGTATCCTCGACCATCATATCAATCATATCATCAGCCGGTATAACCTTCGGCTATCATAACATAACAGTCGGTAAGTATCCTCGACCATCATATCATATCATCAGCCGGTATAACCTTCGGCTATCATAACATATCAGTCGGTAAGTATCCTCGACCATCATATCATATCATCATCCGGTATAACCTTCGGCTATCATATCATATCAGTCGGCAAGTATCCTCGACTATCATATCGTATCATCAGCCGGTATAACCTCCGGCTATCATATCATATCAGTCGGCAAGTATCCTCGACTATCATATCATATCATATCATCAGCCGGTATAACCTTCGGCTATCATAACATATCAGTCGGTAAGTATCCTCGACCATCATATCATATCATTAGCGGTATAACCTTCGGCTATCATAACATATCAGTCGGTAAGTATCCTCGACCATCATATCATATCATTAGCCGGTATAACCTTCGGCTATCATAACATATCAGTCGGTAAGTATCCTCGACCATCATATCATATCATCAGCCGGTATAACCTGCGGCTATCATAACATATCAGTCGGTAACAGTAATAGTGGAAAACATGTGTCCAGTAATCATTTCCAAAATCCAGAAATTAAATGCCACAATACATAACAGTATTTAAACAAAGATATTTTGATGCATGCATTTCAGTTTATAAAACAAAAGTCCACTCGCATACATCATCCAACCCTTAATTCATGGACGCTCTAGCCCAAGGAGCACATGCACAATAATGACCCAACTACCTTGACTTTCCGAGCTCAAAATCCGCTAATAAAGTCAACCATTACCGTTGGGATTGCCCAAAATGACCTCTAAACGACGTCCGATCAACCTGAAACCTGTACCAACAGATTCAGAACGTCGAAAACTACTTATCACGCGTCGCCGTGACCTCAGACTCGGCCCCACGCGCCGCCGGAAGGTCGGCACACGCGCCCACGCGCACTCACGCGCCGGTCACGCGCCTGCTATAGGGTTCACGCACCTGGATCGGTCCAACCCGTTCCGGATCGACCTGACCCGGTCCAACTCGACCCGACCGGTTCACTCGACCCGACCAGTTCACTTAACCCGACCGGTTCACTCAACCCGACCGGTTCACTCAACCCGACCGGTTACCGGTGACTCACCGGAGAAGACGACCAGATGGCCATCACCGTCGCCGGAGGCTGGCCGGAGCAGATGACCGGACCGCCACCTCCGCCGCCGTCTGGTTCGCCGGAAATTGCCATTTTCGATTGATTTTCAAGGTTTTCTAACTTCTTCATTTGTTGACCGTTTTTCATGATCCACACATGTAAATTCATCTATTTTTCACCAGGAATCCAAATATGAGGTCAAAGTTCTGAGATCGTACCTGGTTTGGCCGAAAAATGGCCGAGAAGATTCGGTTCACCTCCCACCACTGTCCGTCGCATACGGCGGTGCTCCCGCTCCAATTACTACCCCAAAATGCTCGTGGGGTCCCGGGGAAGATCCTCCCGACCTTGGTTTCAGTCGAATCGGATCGAAATCCATCCGATGAAAATGGGGTCTTCGGTGTTCGCACGGGGAGGATTTCGGGTAAGAGAGAGACTGAATGGACCAATCTCCTGAGGAGAGGGAAAAATATCTGCTATATAGTTCCAACTTTTCAAAAATTACCAAATTGCCCCTGAAGCTTCTAGGCCCTTAACGAACTCATCGGGTCTTCGTTTTCCGCGTGCCGCCTGTCTACGAACTCGTGAGTTCGAGACCTACGCAACGACCCAAGAAAAATTCCCAAAAGTACTGCCAGTCAAAAAGTGACTCCCGAACCCATCCAAAATTGAGGGTAAAATCATCTAATTCTCAAAATAATTTAATTTCTGGTCCGAGTCGTTACAAAATGCCCTTGCACATCTAGACCCATAACTTTCGTACACAAACTTCGTTTTCTGCGTGCCGCCTGTCTACAAACTCGTGAGTTCGAGACCTACGCAACGGTACCCGAAACACCGCCTAATAAGTTCCGAAACAAAACTTGATTTCCATCCTCTTTACCGACCAAGGGTAAAATTGTCATTTTACAAAAATAATTACGTAATCCCAATAATTAAAATTCTGGGTTGTTACACAAATTGTGGCCAGGGATGGATTTGGGAAGTATCTTGGCTTACAGGCTGATTTTGGGATGTCTAAGAGGGTTGTTTTTGATGAAGTTCAGAATCGTATTGCTAGTAAGATCCAAGGATGGTCGGAGTAGTTCCTCTCCACTACTGGTAAGGAGATTCTGATTATGGCAGTGGCCATGGCCATGCCGAACTATGCTATGTCCTGTTTTAAATTGCCGGTTGGTGTGTGTCGGGATATTGAGAGGCTGATTGCTAAGTACTGGTGGGGGAAAAAGCATGGCCAGCGGGGTATGCATTGGGTGGCTTGGAAGAAGATGTCACGGGTGAAAAAAGTGGGTGGGTTGGGCTTCCGTGACCTGGAATGCTTCAATTTGGAAATGCTAGGGAAGATTGGGTGGCGGATTGTTCATGATCCTTCTCTGCTCCTTGCTCGGGTCCTAAGTGCTAAGTACTATCCTAATGGGGGTTTTCTCCAGGCTGGTGTGGGCCGTCGGTCCTCTTGGGGCTGGAAAGGTATTATCAAAGGGAGGAAGATTCTCACGGCTGGCCTAAGATGGGGTATTGGTGATGGGGCATTGGTCGAGACTCGGGGGGATCCGTGGTTGCCTACTCCGTATACTTTTAAGGTAATCTCCGCTTCTCCTGAAATTCCCCTCTATGTTCGGGAGCTGATTGACCAAGATACCCATACCTGGAAGGAGGAGGTTGTCATTCGGTGTTTCTCTACGGAGGAGGCGCAGGTGATCTTACGGTTGCCCCTTAGCCGCTGGGGGAAGAGTGATCGATTACTGTGGCACTTCACAAGGACTGGTGTGTATTTGGTCCGGTCGGCTTATGGTGTGGCGCTTCATCTCCAACGGAATGGTGAGTTAGGCCGGAGGGGAGAAGGGGATTCTAGTGCGATGCCTGGCCAGGGGCTTAAGTGGAGCCAAACCTGGTCCATGAAAGTTCCCCCGAAGCTGAAGCAGTTTATCTGGAGGTGATGCACTGATACCCTGGCCTTTAGGGCCAATCTGGTAAAGAGGCATATGGGTGTGGATCCTGTCTGCCCTGTTTGCGGGAGTGCTGATGAAACTGAGATACATCTTCTCTTCCAGTGTCCTTTTGCTAGGGCCTTCTGGTTTGGTAGTCCCCTGATGCTGGATATCTGCGGGTTGGTTGGAGGGGATTTTCCTACAATATGGCAGGGGTTGACCGCTAAGTTTAAATCACTTCCCCATTGGGTGGAATTGCTTCAGACTCTGACTTTTGGCCTCTGGCGAATTTGGAAGGGCAATTGGTGTTTGAGGGGTCCACTATTACACTAGGGGAGGCAATTGGGTGTCTTCTAAAGGGGGTGGCTGAATTTCGAGAAGTGGGGGCACCAGTTTTGGCGGGCCAATTCTCGCAACCAAGGCCCCCAGACGCGGGAGTGAGGGTTGCTAACTTTCGGTGGATGAAACCGGATTGGGTGTCCTGAAGATCAACTGTGATGGGGCCTGGAGTAAGTTAACGGCGAGTAGTGGTGTCGGATGGGTTATCCGAGATTGCTATGGTTTGTTGGTATCAGCTGGGGGTCATGACGGTTTCCGATTTCAGTCGCGCCTGATGGCGGAGGCAGAAGCAGTGCGGTGTGCTTTAGCCCAGTGTGTGGCGGAGGGACATGAGCGGATCATGATTGTGTCGGATAACTTAGAGCTTGCCAATGTCCTGACTGGAAAGGGCCCTGGAGGGGTAAAGCTGGATTGTTATATTTTCGATATCCGGGTGCTTGGTTTGCAGTTGCGGAGTGTCTAGTTTGTGTTTGCTTCACGTCAGGCGAACATGGCGGCGCATCTGGTTGCGGCTTATGTTACTAGAGTAGGTGGTTCTCATTGTTTGGATGAACTGAGAACCGATTGGTTGTTTGATACTTTAACAATTGATGCTGGTGTATCTGTTCGTTATTAATACAATCAGTGACTTTTTGGAAAAAAAAAAAAAAATGGCCCTAAATTATATTTCATTTCATTTTTTCTTTTTATGCTCTTCCTTCTTCTTCCTCAATCTGCAAATTGCAAACCCACAAAAAGCCGTGACAATAAATGGGCACCTCCTCCTCTCTCCCAATCTTTGAATTACCAGATGGGTTGTTTATGAGCACCTCCGCCGATCAAAAGCCCCTTGGCTTTAATTGCTCAGAACCACCTGTATTCTTATTTCTCAAAGATCAAGATCAGATGCCTTTCACCGGTCTGAACTTTTCCCGAGACCTCCCAAACTCCCCATCATTAAACTCTCAACCCTGAAAACCGCAACCGGAGTTGTCACCGCGTGTGGAAAACGACGCCTAGTGTCGCACCCCCAAATCCCCACAGTTCTTACACGTCGACCGACCTCGCAAAACCCGGCTTGAGTTTCATTAAACCAAAACGGAGTATCATTACTCCTTTTTGTTCTTTCTGATTTTTAGTTTTGGTTTCTGGACGTTTAATTTATATATTATATATGTGGATTTGTATCAAGATTTAAAGTTCATATAATTTGTAGTACACGGTGGGGTTATGATAATTCAAGTCTCTTGGGCAAAATTGAATTTCCAGATTCTACATTGAGGGGATTTGATCTTCTGTAGCACAGTTTAGAGATCTAGCAAGATTTCCATGGTGGTTATGGTTTTTTCGGTCTAGGTGTTTGTGGGAGGAGGAGGAGGTGCCCATTACTGTCATGGCTTTTGGTGGTGGTGGGTTTGCAATTTTTTTTTTCTGTCATGAGTGGGTTTGCAATTTGCAGAGGAGGAAGAACGAAAAAGAAGAATGAGGAAGAGCAGAAAAAAATTAAAAATAAAATTTGAATTTTAAATTGTGTTTTTATATCCATGTGGCAACACAAAATTTAAAATGTAGATCCCACAAATGACACACGGTTTAATCTGAAAAACAAATTTGAAGGGCCCACAGACGAGAAGAGGGTAGTATGGTAAATACATGACGTAGGTGCCTAAATCGCAGCGAACACCGAATACGAACCATTGCGCTCCTTATTTAGACTGTCTTTGTTCCTTCCTTTTATACGAAAGGTCATGTCTCTCCCTTTTCTATATATTTCTATAATAATTCATTATTCCATTCTCAGTGACAAAAAGAAATTGGTAAACTTGTGACTTGTGAGACACAAAAGGTACGCTCTCACCCTTCTTTTTCTTTTTTCATTCTAACTTTCAGTCTGATCCTCTAAATGTTTCTCGCTTTTTTGAAAAATTTAATATGTTAGGATAAATTGTATTTCGTTTTTATCGTTTTATGTTCATCTTTTTCTTATCTCTCTTATATTTTGGTTGTTTTTTTTTTCATTTTTCTGTAAATTTTACTTTAAAAGAAACTAAAAAGTTTAACGTCTAATAAATAAACAATAAAAAAGTCACAATACTAAACTTAAATCATTTCACATTTCAACCTTGTCCTTGTTCCGTTTCTTGGACTCCAAGTCTCTATCTCTTCTATAAAGGGTAGATAACATATTTTATGTCTATTCATTTTTACTTTCTGTGCAGATTCCACAATTTTTCTACAAGAATTACAATACCAGAGTAAAATCCAGATACTAACCTCGAATGGGTCCAGTTCGTTATCTTCTACTTCTCCTGATTTTGATGTTGTCTTCATTCAACTGTCACTCATGGGGCTGGTTCTCCTCTTCCGACGAGACCGCCTCTAATGAGAACCTTTCAGGTCATAGGGAAGCTTTCGGTGGTAAATTCTCAATGGAAGGCCTTAATGACGGGAAGGGAATCAGGCTGGTTGAAAATGCTAAGAAGAAACTGGTAGGTTCAAACTCTTGTTGGCAAAATGCTTACCGACATCTCTTTGCTGGGTGCACTGAGATTTTCGCGGTTGAAGACAAGCGGTCAAGATTTGCTTGGCATCTCAGTGATTGCTTTCAGAAGGACTCCGGCAGGCCTTCCTTCCCTTCATGTGACCCGAAATCTTCAATGCATAAATGCCTGCAAGGTTTGAATGACAATGAGCATAAGGTCTATTTGGAATTCTACCTTGAAACCAATTCAATCTGCCATCAGTTACAGTTAAGTAATTCACATCTTTCATCTAAACTCAATGAATCTTTTCTGCCCCCCTTAACATAATCTAACAAGAACTTTGCTTTCGTGTCGCTTCCAGGGCTCAAGTATTTAAACATGAAACGGAGAGACTGGTAAATGAACTTAAAAATTCAGCACAATATGCAGAAGGCAAGTTGGAAACAATCGAACAGAAAGCGGAGTATCTACTGCAAGGGTCAAATCAGATTTTTGATTCTTTGAATTCGATTGATCTCCGCACACAGCAAGTTGCTGTGACCGCAAAAAATGTGGAAGATCATGTAGACATGGTGCTTCAGCATTCGTCAGCGGTTTATGAGCAATCCAGGAAAATTCAAGCTTCTCAATCAGAGCTGAAAGAGGGACAAATAGAAATGAAGAGAAATTTGAATGAAGGGATAACAATGCTGCAAGATTCGTACAGCCATTTAGGACAAGAAATTAATAACTTAAGAAATGAGACTGTTGAAATTGAAAAGGAGATAACTAAAGTCGGAGATCAAATGTCATCTAGGATGGCAAACCTGCAAAATAAAGCAGATGATATCGAGAATATGGCTGGAGTGTCTTTGGATAAGCAACAACAGCTTCTAGATGGGCAGACCACCGCTCTCAAGGATCTTCAGTTCCTAACCAAATTTCAATCTGAAGCATTAGAAGAGAGCAGAAATACACTTCAACGGTTAGCTGAGTATGGGCGTAAGCAACAAGAGGAGCTTCTTCAGAAGCAACAACAGCTTCAACAAGTTCATGATCACTTGATGGAAAATTCAAAGTCCATCTTGGCAGCTCAGGTTTGTTTCGCTTTAGATCTCTTGTTAATGAAGTTAGTTCAACTGGTATTCGAAACTTTTCTCATTGCTACTTGGGTTTCTGATGACAGGAATCTTTCGAATCAAAGCAAGCCAGCATGTTCATTGCACTAGAAAAGCTATTCGCTTTGCACAATGCAATGTTGCTTGAATCGCGCATAATCAAAGCTTTCTTTATCTACTCCTTAGCGATCTTTGTTATCTACATGTTCACAAGCACAAAGCAAACCTACACAGTCAGACCTTGGCTATATATAGGTACATACATACTTTTTCTTATTATAAAAAGGAAATGACAGTCAGAAACTTACAGTGGTTCATTGATTTACGTACCTTTCACTATTCTGCCTAATTTCATTCACAGGGCTGTGTTCCACATTCTTGATAGAAGCAGCAATAATTCGGATGACGGTGACCGATATTGACCAGCAAACATGGAAAATAAACCTTTTCAGGTCTATCTTTGCAGTAATCGCTTTAGCGCAGATAATACATGCAATTTTCACATACAGGTATGATAAATGCAGAAAAGTTTGAAATTTATGCTGAAAGAGGGTATTATAGATTTCTGAAAGGATGCCTTTTCAAACTATACAGGGACTATGAAGTCTTGAACCATCAGTTGTTAAATACATTGATGGAGAAGGTTAATGGCATGCAAAGATACCAGAAGTTGTCATGGGACGATGTAGATAGTGATTTAAACTGGTCCTCTTGGATTGAGGACAACTTACCAGAAGACGTAGACAGTTCTGAAGACCCTGACTACATAGTTCCTGAAAAAGTTGGGGAGAATTTTATTACAGCTTCAGCTATAAAAGAATATGATCTCCGCCAACGCCAACGTCTTCTTAATTGAGAATTTTCCTAGCCTTTGTACATTTGAATAATTTGTGTTTCCTCCTGGGTCTCCTTTTCATCATTTAGTATTTAAACAGAAATTTACATCAAGATACTTGTACCAACAGTGTGATATCTATACAGTGTTTTAAGACTTCGAATTTCTTCAATTCTCTCATCTATATGTTTTGTTTGTATATCTCATCCATGAACAAGTAATTTGAGCAGCATTAGTATGTAAATTTCAATTATATAGTTTTTGAAACAAACTCATTCGCCATTTTGTTTTACATTTACTTGGATTAAGATACAAGATGCAAGAATATATAACAAAATCTTATGAAACTGCGGAAAAGTAAAAAGAATGGGAACCTAAAGAGCAAGGAAGAATGGGAGCAAGAATGGTGTTATCACCAGTAGTCCTTACAAGAGCAGGCTCCTCCTTTGAAATGGTGGAAGCGATTTGTGTCTCTCAAAGAAATCGCCCTCCCCGTAACCATTGAAACTATTTTGACCCATGAGTGGCAATCTGCACAAATGCGTATATTCTTCGTAATCCTAATTGGCATTCCAGCGGCAGTGTGGATGAGAGCAAACGTAATTGCCACTCTTTCACTATGCCCGCAAACCCAGATTGCCTTGGTTTCTGCATTTACATCATGCAGAACAGCGCTGGTATCAACGGTATATCCAGCCTCTTTTATAGCATCCATCAATTCATTCCAAACCTTCTCAAACTCAGCTGAATTACGAAATTCATAACCACCGCCTGCTACAAATGTGTGAATTTTGTTCTTTATCTGTGTCCAACTGCATCCAGCCTCTTTTCTAATTCCTCTATCCTTCATAAGTTCCCTGACCTTATTCACATTGTCCCACATCCCAGCATTTGCATAAATGTTCGAGAGCATCACATAGTTCCCGGGGTTGTTAGGTTCAAGCTTGAATAATTCCATTGCAGCACGCTGTGCAAGAGAAACGTTGCCCTGTAGCCGGCATGAGTTGAGTAATGATCCCCATATGCTGCCAGTCGGCTTCATAGGCATGTTTTCCACTACATCTATGGCCTCCTGTATTATACCAGATCTACCCAAGAGATCCACCAAACAAGCATAATGCTCGACTGTTGGTGAAACGCCATAATGCAACTTCATTTCATTAAAAAATCTTCGTCCTTCATCAGTAAGCCCTGCATGGCTACAGCCAGACAACAAGGCTATAAATGTTACCCCGTCTGGCCGGAAACCAGACTCTACCATCTGATCAAACAATTTCATTCCTTCTTCCATAAATCCATTGTTGGCATACCCTGTAAGAACAGTGTTCCAGGAGGTCAAGTCTTTACTTTCCATCATATAAAACACCCGCTTACTGTAATCAATTGCTCCAGATTTGGCATACATGTCTATAAGTGAGTTCAAGACTGGGATATCTGGTCTCTTGGAGGACTTCACAATCTGGGCATGTATCTCTTTCCCACAATGAAGTGCAGTCAATCTAGCGCAGACCGGTAAAATCGTCGTAAGGGTGACCCAATTGAACCCCATCCCCTCTCCTTGCATCTTTCTAAATGAACTCAATGACTCGAACACTTGGTCTCGTCGAGCAAAACTCGCAATCAAAGAGTTCCAAGAAACAACATTTCTCTCAGGCATTGTGTCGAACACCCTGAAGACCTCAACAAAACACCCGTTCTCCGCGTACAACCTCAAAAGAGCATTATTCACCACTTGATCAGGCTCTTCAATGGATTTCAAAATCTGGGCATGGACTGCTTTTCCAACTCTCAACTCAGACAACTCTGCACACGCCTTCAACGCCATCGAAAATGCAAAATTACCCGGCTGGATTAACCGGGTCAACATGTCACAATACAGGAGCAAAGCTTCAACCAAGTATCCGTTTCTCAAGTATCCAATTGCCATCGCCACCCACACCGACTCGGGCGGCACGTGTTCGTCTTCAAGACCATCATCGAAAACAGAGCGAGCCTCATCGACTCTGCCGCAAACAGAATAGAGCGTAATGAGCTTGCTTTTCAAGGTAGGGTCGCTGAGAAGGCTATGATTTTTGTTGTCTCTTTCATTTGAGAGGAGAAGCTGAAGGTAAAGCCTTTGGCCATGCTCTAAGGATTTTTTGGAGATGCAGGCATGGAGGAGGAGGGAGTAGGCCTCGATTTCGGGGTCGTTGGCCGCTAATTTGGAAGGTGAGGATTCGATCAGGCGAAGCGCTTCCTCTAATTTTCCGGATTTGGCAAGCCATTTCAAAGTTGAAGGGAGAGGTTTGCTGTGTTTTTTAGGACCGTTGGGACCTGAAGCAGCGGGTATGTTGCTTGAGAGAGAAATGGCGGCATTCATTTTCAGCAGATTTTATTATGATCGTGGCTTTGGGTATGGGACAAGAGGATCCTTTATTTCGGATCTGTCCGCAACATTAATCTCAACCGTTGAAAATTGATCCTATAATTAGAAATTAAGGGGATGTAATGAATTCAGATTTATATAGATAATTACTATACCACTTTTTTTTTTTAAGTCTCTTCCGTTTTCTCGATTAGGGGTTGCGAGTATCTGTGGTGGCTGTCCTATGCGGTTGTCGTCGTTGGCAGAAGCTAATTCATGGGGTTTTTGTGGCTTCAGGGGCTCCCACTCTATCTCATTTATTTTTTGATGATGATAGTCTCCTTTTTTGTATAGCACAGTTACAAGAGTGCATGCAGCTGCTTTCAATTATGAAGGAGTACGAAAAGGTGTCCGGTCAGGTTGTCAACTTTGATAAATCAGCAGCTTCATTTAGTCCCCATACATATCCTATTCTTATAAGGCTGATCTCTAATTTATTGGGTACTCGGGTTGTGGAATGTCATGAGAGTTATTTGGGTCTTCCGATAATTGTTGTCCTTAACAAGCACCGGATGTTTGGTAAGGTTCGTGATCTGCTGCGAAATCGTTTAACTACCTGGAATGCTAAGTTGTTATTAGCTGCTGGGAAATCAATGTTGGTTAAGGCGGTGGCTCAAGGTCTCCCAACTTATTCAATGAGTGTGTTCCAACTTCCCAGATATCTGTGTCATGAGTTATCAGCCCAAATTGCTTAGTTTTGATGGGGAAAAGCAGGTCGCCGTAGTATTCATTGGTTAAGCTGGCAGAAGTTGTGTAGCCCAAAGAGTAAAGGTAGTCTAGGCTTCAAAAACTTTGAAGCGTTTAATAAAGCTATGGTGGCTAAACAGGCTTGGCGTATCCTTGAGTTTTCGGAGTCGTTGGTGGCTCGGATGTTGAAGGCGATGTACTTTGCAGATAGTTGTTTGATGACGGCTGAGTTAGGGGCATCTCCCTCATTAATATGGAGATCGATTCTTTGGGGAAGAGAAGTGATTCACAGGGTCTCATATGTCGTATTGGTATTGGTGAGGCTGTTTATGTGTTTCATGATAAATGGATCTCGAAGCCAATAACTTTTAAGCCTATTCTCAATATGGTGCTCCCATTGGACACCTAGAGTATCTAGTTTGATTACACCAGACCGACAATGGGATGTAGATCTTCTTCAATGTGTATTTTATCACGATGATGTCGTTGCAAATTGTAGCATCCCCCTTAGCTCAATGCTTTCTTTTTGCTGACGGGCGCTATTAGTTTTATACAAAGAATGGGAAGTATTCGATGAAGTTAGGATACCATGTTGCATTGGCTCAAGATGATTCGTTAATGCAGAGTGGTGGTGAGAGCTCTTCCATGATTGTTTCCGAATCCTACTGGAAAAGACTACGGAGTTTAAACATCCCCACCAAGCTGAAGATCTTTAGGTGAAGAGCAAGTCTAGAGATCCTCCCAACATCTCTTAATTTGTCCAATCGACTGGTAATTCCTTCTGGGGTTTGTATTCACTGTGGAAAAAAGATTGAAGATGTATTTCATGTAGTTTGGAGTTGCAAGTATAGACAACAAATTTGGAGGAAACAAAATTTAATTTGCAGATTTTCCCTGAAATTGGGCGGTTTATGGACTTGTTTGAGGCAGCAACAAGAGTGCTCTCCAAGGTGGATGTGGGGTGATTTGTTTTTATCTGTTGGCAAGCTTGGAATTCTCGCAACAAAGTGTTGCATCATCTGCCGCCTGTTGAATCGCAGGTGCAGGTTGAGCAGGCCATGGAGGCGCATGATTCTTTTGTTGAGCCAAATTGCATGTTGGTACAGCCGAGACCAGTGAGGGCGGTGGGAGCTGCGAGGTGGCAAAAGCCTCTTCCGTTCACTCTCAAGATGAACTGTGACGGGGTTGTTGATCATATGGGTTTCACAAGGGGTTTGAGCTGCATTATTCGCGATGACAGGGGTAGCGTGGTGGCTGGTTTCACAGGAGCCGGATCTCTGGGGCTCTCGGTGACAGGGGTGGAGATTGAGGCGATCAAGAAGGGCCTGTTACTGGTGCAGCATTTGGACCTCCATGTTGACGTGGTTGAAACTGATTCAACTGAAGCGATTGTTGCAGTATGCTTTGCGGGGTAGAATTGGAATGGTTTGGCCTTGCTTGCGTTGGAGGTAAGGGAATTGATGAAACAATTGGGTTTGCACCTGCCTCAGTTATCTTTCTCTCCTCGTGCTAAAAACAGAGTTGCTAATGGATTGGCACAGGAAGGACTCACTTTCCAGCACAATGTTACATGGATAGCTCCTGCTCCTCTATGGTTGGAGTCTTTAGTTGCAGGAGATTTGGAAGATTAATTTCTTTTGGTTTGTTGTTAGTTAGGGTGGGGTACTCTTTTTCCTCACTAGATTTTTTCCGGACTAGCTGTATTTTCAAGTTGAGGTTTTAATGAGGCCCCAGACGTTATATCAGCCCCAATCTTTTCTTGTAATTTTTCTCATCATCAATGAATCCTTCTTTCTGATAAAAAAAAAAGATTTATACAGATAATTATAGAGCTTTTTGAAGTGATTGAGTTTTACAGAGTTATTTATTTTCATAAACTTTTACCGAGTTAATAACGGGAGTTAATAACGGAATTATATAGAGTTGAGTGACAGAGTTTTGTAGAAAATCATATTGAGTTATATAATTTAATAGATATTTTTTGAAGAATTTTACAATCAAATTATAATTATTTTTTACAAAAAAATCTCTCACTAAATTAAAATAAAATAAAATATCTAATACTAAAAAATAATTACAAAAATTTAAAACATTTAATAATCAATGAGATTGAGAGGCTACGGCCACTATGTTACGACCCGTTTAGGATTATGAAATGGAACTTAAAATTTAACCTTGGAATCCGGTAAGTGTTGGGTTTAACTAAAAGAGTTCTGGACGGTCTGTGAAGACCCAATATGCAATGGGCCGTAATTGAAAACTTGGGTCGTAAAATGACCATTCTACCCCTATTTTATCGATGGGCCCGATAGTCACTTTTCGATTGGGAACACTTTTGGGTACTTTTCTAGTACCATTACGTCCATCTCGAACTCCTGAGTGCGTAGACAGACAGCACTCGAGAATCGGATTTCGTAGGAGGAAGTTAAGGGCCTAAAACAATGAGGACATAACGGTAATTTCTAAAAAGTCCAAAGTATAAATAGTGGACTTTCTCTCTCCTCACGGGATTGTTCCATCTGCACCCTTGCTCTCTTTTCTCGATCTCTCTCTGTCTCTCCTCCCGTATGAACACCGAACCCCACCACCACCATCGAACCATCTCCAGGTCGATTCGACCTAAACCAAGGCCATCAATGCCTTCACCTCGATGTCGCGAGTCGTTTGGTGCCAAGATTGAAGCGTGGGAACCGCCGTAGTCGGTGAATTGAGAGGGAGAAGTTGACCAAAACTTCAAGCCCAGTTTCCGGCGAAACCAGGTACGATCTCGAGCTTTTGACTCCAATTTTGAGTTCCTGGGAGAGAGTAGATGAATTTGCATGCATAGATCTTCAAAAACAGTTAAGAAATGGAGAAGATAGGAGCTCGTCGGAGATGACTAATTTCGATCTTCTTCTACCTCGAGTCCCTGGGAACTGGTGAGACTAGCGTGCTGGCGTGGTATGCCACCTGGCAGCCACGTGGTATGCCACCTGACAACCACGTGGAGCCACGTGGTAAGACAGTCAGCAGTCCAGTCAGCATTTAATCAACCATTAAGTTAACTGGCGTCGTCAACAATGCCATTAACATATTCCGTTAAAGGCTAACGACGTCATAACGGAGGCTTGATACCATTAGAGGACAGAATATTCCGATTCCGTTAGAATATTTCGTCAGAGTTGACAGAATATTCTGTCTGAGCGACGAAATATTCTGCCTCGACTGTGTAGGTGCGTGATAGAGCGTGGGGGCGCGTGGTTGGCGCGTGGCGGGTGTTCCGGCCCTCTGCTGGCGAGTGACGGCCCGTGGGGTGGCTGTCAGTCTTCCATCGGGACATGGTGGCGCGTGGAGCCGTTCCCCGACCCACGACGCCACGTGTTTAGGATTTTGAGGAGTCCTGGACCTATTTTTGATAGTTTTGAGGGAATTTGAATATGTTTAGAGCTTCGTTTGAGTAAATTTAGTTTGTATTGTGTTAGTTAAGGGGCGGGGGTGAATACGAGGGTCAAGGGACCCCGTCTAATAATTTAATTAAGGTTTTATTAGTGCTAATGCCCATTTCGATTGGTATTTTGGATGAGGTGACAATGGAAAATCCCACCAAGCTACTTGGAATCCAAGGGAATGTTCGGGAACAACCAAACTAATCTCGAAGTGGAGATGGATATTTCCGAATGACTACTCCATACTATATTGTAAGTGGATTTCCTTCCTTTAAACTTTCGTGTATGCATTACTGATTATTGAATGTTAGATGAATGAAAATTTTAGGAATGTTAGAAAGAAACAAGAATGAAATGATCAGGTGAGTGATCTTAGACTATGCCATGGGTTACCCTTAGGGCCCGACATTGTAGAATACAACCTTTAGGGTTGAAAACCCTAGGAATAGTAAATTACTCTGAAACAAGTATAAACTACCACAAAAGAATATCTAGAGGGTCGATTCCGAAATACTGGTTATGATATCACACCATAACTTAAATAGTGGATATCGCTGCAAACGAAGAATACGACAGTTACGATAACGGAGGAAGACCAGCTATTTGAGTGGGACACTTTCGCCGAGGAGTTATACCGGCCTAGTACATGGTTGTGTGATAGTTGTGAGTCATGTCAGGTCATGTTGAGTCATATGTAAGTGTTGAGTCTTGGTATGCCCATATGGTGGTTGCTGGTATCGTACCTGTCTATAGGCTACAAACCAGTCCTCTACGTGATCGTTCACCTGCGCTCGCTCTATACTAGTTAAATAGCGCCAGTCCTATCCTCGAGCTCTTATGAGTCTATGTGATCCCAGAGCTCCTAGGGAACTCGTGGTGATGGTGCTTGCACCTAGTCCTTCGTGTGGTCGTGGTACGAGCGAAGGCACCCAGGCTTGTCACGTGCGTGTGACTCGTGCTGTAACGACCCATCCTGAATCCTCGGTAAATAGCACCTTTAGTGGCCTCACCACCACCCTGACTGTATCGACACAAAGGTATTGTTAGCCTGTCCCCGTTCGAAAATCCCGTAGTTGCAGGATCTTTGAGGATTCGAACCCTGGACCAAGCCTTTTTATTCCTCTCCAAGAAGACCAAAGGTGTTCTTGGAGAGGAATAAAAAGGCTTGGTCCAGGGTTCGAATCCTCAAAGATGCTGCAGCTAGGGGATTTTTGAACGGGGACAAACTAACAATACCTTTGTGCCGGTACAGTCCAGGTGGGGGTGAGGCCACTAACGATGCTGTTGTGCCGAGGATTCGGGACGGGTCGTTACACGTGCGACTACAGTGCCATTGGGATACCTATTATGATGATTGAGTCATGATCCCAGCTGAGGGTTATGCCGGCTGATGATGTTATATGATAGCCGATGTGACATGCCGGCTTATGTTATATGCCAGTCGAGGGATATGCCGACTGATGTGGTATGATAGCCGAGGGCTATGCCAGCTTATGTGTATACCAACCGAGGGTTATGTCAGCTGATAATATGATTTTCCAATCGAGGGATATGCTGGCTGATGTGATAGCCGAGGGTTATGCTAGCTTATGTGTATACCAACCGAGGGTCATGTCGGCTGATGATATGATATGCCAGTCGAGGGATATGCCGACTGGTGTGATATCATAGCCGAGGGTTATGCCGGCTTATGTGTATACCAGCCGAGGGTTATACCGGTTGATGATATGATGTGCTAGTCGAGGGATATACCGACTGATATGATATGATAGTCGAGGATCCATGTCGGCTTAGATGATATTATAGCCGAGGATACATACCGGCTTATGTGATGTGATAGACGAGGATATTTCCGGCTCTAATCTGATTTGACGACGATTGTCACAGGCTTAGTCAGCCTATGGAACTACTCGTTATCGAGGTCAGAGGGTTTGGTGTGGGCGCCGACCCGAGCAGCCGAGTTATGTTTTGGTTGGGCATGATTGCCAACCCTTGAGGGGATTCCATGACATCAACGTACTAGTCACTGAAGCTTTACTTGCTGAGATGGAAATGTCAAAATCGACCTTAGTCTCTAGGACTTCACTTATGATCATCAAGATAATCCTAAGCTCCTCTGCGTGAGAGTTTAATAATTGGCTTCCGTCATCGGGACTTAGCGTTCAGGTATCGGCTAACACTCGGGATTGCCGATATGTAAGTGGATATTCGGGGCGGGGTGTAACTCGCTAGGCATCATGCATGCCTTCGAAATATTTTTTTTTACATTTTATTAATTTTTATTTTATGTTAATTTCTTTTCTTCAAACAATAAATAAATTCATATAAAGTTTTTATGATTTAATTACTTATAATTTCTTTAGAGAATAATATATGATAATAGATATCGGTATAAGACTTGAATTTTATTGGGCTTATTGAAGAATATAAAAACCACAAATAATATTTTTTATGCCTTGCATAAACTCTGTAGAAATCCGAGGGTGAGAGACTAGAGAAATCATGAACTTTGGTAAAGCATAATTTACACTAAAATGTTTGTCAAACTCCATAAAACCCTACCACTTAATGAAGGCTACAACATTCATTAATGTTTTCAATATACCTAAACTTTTACAGAGTTATGAAATGTCATGATTGAATACACCTCAATTTCTAATGACTTTATAAATCTCTATAAGAGTATAGATTGAATACCTCCAAACTTTTAGTTATCAACTCTTTAAAAATCTGAATTGGATACATCTAAACTTTTAGAGATATTTAAATTCTATGAAAATCTCAATTGAATACATCCCCCTAAAGTTCCGTTTGAGAACAAAGATTTCGATTAATGAATGGATTTGAAATCACTTTATTTGAAATCTCATTGGTTGACAAACTAATAATTCGTTTGGAGATTTGAAATTATTTCATTTAACCTTATTTTGACTCGCTCTTTCGAGGCAAAATTAGCACAAATGAGGGGCCAATTGGACTGGATCTTTTAAGGAAAGGTAGAGCTTGAAGAGATGAACATTTTGGTCCAAGAATGGCGTTGATTGGAAGTAGGACGACGGAGATATGGCCATCCAAAGTTGGGGTGGTCGGTTTTTGTGAAAATCTGGGGAGGGATATATAAACGCAGTTCACGTTCTCTGAAATTACGAAATTGCCACTATAACTTCAAACTTTCAGAACTTCTTCGTTTTAAGTCGGAATTGCGTGCCGTTGGTGCCCACATGTTTGTAAAAACAAGCTCTATCTAATGGTACTAAAAAGGGAATTAAAAACTCAACTTAAATGGACATCACATAAGAAAAATTGAATCTTCTTTAATAAGGGCAATTTGATCAAAAAAGTTCTAAAACTAGTTGAAATTGGGTTTTTTCGAGTCAGGATGTTACACGTCACATAAAGGGCACCAAAATATTTTGTAAATTTAATTATTATTCAATTAAGGGCCAACCAAATCTTGTGTTAACTCAGTTATAACACTATGGTTAAACAAATTAAAGAAATTGGTAGTTTTTTAATATTACCTTAATCTTTATCACGCACATAGGGATTGCATGGACTGAACGTATGATGAATAATGGAGAGAGAAAGGGCGGTCAGAGAAGGAGGAGAGAGAAATAGTGGTGGTAAAGAAAGAGGGGAGAGATAGGGGAAAATGTGAAGGAGAGAGATGGGGGAAAATGTGAAGGAGATAAATGACATCTGCTAAAGGGAAAGAAAGAATGGGAACAAAGACGGATAAAAGAAAATAAAAAAATTATGAAAAAAAAGAAAGATGAAAAAACAAGAAAAAAAAAAGAAAGCATGAAAAAGAAAAGAAAAAAATCGGTGAAAAGAAAAGAAAAAAATGGATGAAAAGAAAATGAAAGATGAAAAAAAAAACTAGAAGGATGAAAAGAAAAAAAAATGTGAAAAAATGAAGGATGAAAAAATACAAAGATGAAAAAAGAAGATGGATGAAATAGAAAGGATGAAAAATGGGATATTTTTTTTGTCATGAGATGTTAGAGTACCAAATCCACCCAAATACTAGTTGTAAAAAGAATTTGAAATCCATAACTTTAGGCTAGTCAATCCCTAAACCCAAAACTATATAAAGATACAAACCCAAAACTCTCTGTTCTCTCTCCTAACCCATGCCCAAACACATCCACCGAACCCTAACCGCCGGCCCCTTGTTAGGGTCAGTGGCAGCCCTTCTCTCCCCCCTTTCTCTCCTCTCCTCATCTTCTCCTCTTCTTTTCTTCCCCTCTTCTCCTCATTCTCTTCTTCTCCTCTTCTCCATCTTCTCTGTTTTCTCCATCTTCTCCGTTTTCTCTGCTTGCTGCTCCACCCTCAGGTGTATTTCAGCTCCATCCTTTGTGGTGGCTTTTTGCTTCACCTTTTTTAGTGACTCTTGGTGTTTCTCTAGATCCGAGCTTCGATTCTCATCCCAAAATTCATCCACCAGTCCTCAATTCTCACCTCAACCTTCACGTTATGTCATCAAACGCGACTCGTTTTGGACTCTCAGCCACCAGGTTTCACCCCTCGACCAGCGGTTGCTTCCATCACTGATCTTCATCGGTAGCACGTGGTGGTTTTGGGTTGCATTTAAAGTGCAAGATGCACTCGTTCAATGGATTATGGGAGCGCCTTGTGCGCTGGTGGCTTGCTCACCCCCATTTTCCGGTTGGTTCTTCTGTTCACTTTTAGTTTTCTCCTCGTTCGTGGCTGTGACTTTGTGGTGCTATGGTGGCTATGGCGGCTTGGTGGGGTAGCTGCAAGAGATGTGGAGGTTTCCCTTATTTCAGACTTAGGGTTTCCATTAGGATTTTTAATTTTTAATATTTTAGGTTTATTTTATGTTGGTGGGCCTTGTTCGTTTAGCCATTTGCATTTTATTTGCCGTTTTAGGCTGTTCTTGTTCTTGAGCCTTCAATTCCTTACATGTGTTTGCTCCTAGTAACGAACATGCTTTTCCGATTAAAAAAAAATTAGGCTACTCAAATCCCTTAGGGTGTGTTTGGATGAAGGAATTCATATTTCCATAGGAAAAGTAAATTATGGGAATTACAATTGCGTCATTTAATTTTCCTTCAATCATGAATTCCCATGTTTGGACATCATCTATATAGGAATTTAGAAATGACAGAAATATAAATTCTAATGTATGGATGTTTGTAAAATATCTAGTTTCCCAGAAACAACAACAACTCTAGGCTGAGTTACACCCCTCGAGTCCTGCACTAGCAGCATCTCAACTTCGGCGGCATAACCTCAAACTCAGTTAGCCCAAGAACCAATTCAATACCCAGACCAAAAAGGGAAGGGATGCCAGGGCTCTGGGACTGACATGGTATCAAATTGACATAAAAAGGGATAACCACAAGTGCAAATGCATGCATTTGGTTCGCATACATACATGTCTTGAGGCAACATGTGCAGATACTACTGCAATCCTTACGCATCGAAGACAGTAGGCATCCTTACGGTAAGATAATTGCAAACGTTACAAAAGCATAAGTCACAAATAAGTAAATGGACTCATTTTAGAAAGTGGGCATCCTTTCCACAAACCATAATTCACAAGTAAGCAATCTCTTTACAAACTACAATCCTTCGGTCTACCCCAAAAATGATATCGGAGGCAACATCAGGTCATGCATATTATGTATACGTATTATTTGTACAAGCAACAAACAGGATGATAAAAACAATCTTGGTAACTAAAAGAGCCAAAAAGTGAGAAAACCTATACAAGCAACAAATAAGATGATAAACACCTGTATGATAAAAAGAGGTAAAAACCGAACTTGCTCTCACAGATTGGTTGGATGAAGTAATTAGAAAGAATACATTGCTTGCAACATTCTAATAACCACTGCCATCTAATTAGAAAGAATAGATTGCTTGCAACATTCTAATAACAAATAAACATCTACACCAAGCAAGCATCAATTATAATTAGAAAGCAGCACAACTCAAAGAAAGAAACAACAATCATAATTAGTAAAATTCTCAAGCAGTAACCTATATTATTGAAACAAAAGTCATAAACAGTGCTAAAACTGTTAGTGTGAGCCATGTATATCCTTAGCATGAGCCATGTATATCCTTATTAATATAGGAATTGTAAATTAATTATAATTATTTTCCTATTTGGTCTAGTTGACCTTTGTATATTGTTACATTATAAATACCTCATAGAGAGAAGAATAAAAATTATTCAGCCCTAATTAAACCCTAGCCATCAGTTTGACCTTCTCTTTGACATGGTATCAGAGCAGTAACGCTCTTGAGACCCAAATCCGCTGCGTGTGCCCTCGGAGATTACCCCCCGTCAGTTGCTTGCGTTTTTGCCCTCGGAGATTACCCCGTCGGTTGCCTTCTTTTTGCCCTCGGAGATTACCCGTTGGTTGCCTGTGTTTTTACACTTATATCTATTATTCTGTGCGACTAGTCATATCCCGTGCGACTAGTCATGATCACTAGGATGAGTTCTATATCTAAATTCAAAGCCGCACCAACCCTTATCCAACCCGTGAGTTTAACACCAGAACCCATGGAAATTCCTATTGACGAGAAGCTTAATGGAGCGAATTATTCACTTTGGTCACAAGTTGTAGAGACCTTTATTGCGGGTCGAGGAAAATTGGGTTATTTAACCAGAGAAATTGAAAAATCCTCTTCAAATGATGTTTCGTTTGACACATGGAGCATGGAGAATCCATTTGTCAAAAGTTGGCTCATCGGTGCCATGGAACAAGATGTAATGATATTTGTGTTCGTTTACTCACGGCGAAAAATATATGGGATGTTGTATCTCGAACCTATTGTGAAGGAGCTGATAAGTCTGTTACTTACGCGACTAGTCACGAAACTGATGAGACTAGTCATCCGTCAGGCAATGGAGTGTCCTCTTATGTGACTAGTGCGGGCACAGTGGTGTTAACACCCTCTTTGTCATTGGAACATACTCTACTTGTTCTCTCACTCTCTAATAATCTCTTGTTTGTGCCTCAAGTAACTGAACAATTGAATTGTCTAGTATTAATGTATCCTCGTTTTTTCCTTCTTCCGGACCTCAACATCAAGGAGATTATTGGGTGTGGTACTAAAAGATGGGGGCTGTATTATGTGGATGATATGTGCTCTGGCAGTGTCTTGACTAGTCATGGTTCTTCTTGTGCTCTGAAGCATCAGATTTGGATGTGGCATCGTAGGTTTGGTCATGCTTCCTTTTGTTATAGTAAACATTTATTCCCTTCTTTGTTTAAGGAGTGTGACCCGTCAGATTTTCATTGTGATGTTTGTGTTTTGGTAAAGAGTCATCGTACTACTTATCCTTTGAGTTCTAATAAAAGTAGTGAACCTTTTTCTTTGATTCATGCTGATGTGTGGGGTCCAGCTCCTGTCTCTACCTTATCTAGCTATCGTTGGTGTGATTTTTGTTGATGATTGTAGTCATGTGACATGGCTTTACTTGTTGAAAAATTAGAGTGAGGTGTCTAATTGCTTCCGTGTGTTTCATACCATGATACATACTCAATTTTCGGCTAAATTGAAAGTTCTTAGGTCTGATAATGGTGGTGAATTTGTTAATAAAATATTATATTCTTATTTTCAAGATCACGACATCATTCACGAGACAACATGTCCTTATACACCTCATGTCCTTATACAGCTCAACATATCAGTGTTTCTGAACGGAAAAATCGGCATATTCTTGAAATTACTCGTGCTTGTTTGATTGGTGCCCACATGCAACCTGCTTCTTGGGGCGATGCTATTTTGTACGCTGTTTATCTTCTGAACCGTGTGCCTAGTAGTGTTCTTAACTTTAAAACACCTTTAGATGAACTTTCTACTCATGTTGGTATCCCTTCCCACTTAAAATTAGCACTGCATGTTTTTGGATGTGTTGTTTTTGTTTATCTTCCTAAACATTAACGTACGAAGTTCAATCCGTGTGCCTTAAAGTGTGTGTTTGTTGGGTACGTACCTCACCAAAAAGGTTACAAGTGTTATCATCCTCCTACTCATCGCTTCTATGTGACTATGAATGTCACTTTTTCTGAAACTAAACCCTATTTTTCTCCACGAGTATCCACTTCTCCTCTTCCAGGGGAGATGATTGTTGAAGAGCTGAATTGGATATATATGTTTCCTGATCCTGGTGTATTTTCTACTGCAGACGTGACTGGTCACGATGGTTCTGATACTGGTATGACTAGTCCCGAAGGTTCTGATGGTTCTGATATTGATATTGCTATGACTAGTCCCGGTTCTGATATAGATACTTCTATGACTAGTCCCGAAGGTTATGATGGTTCTGATATTGATATTGGTATGATTAGTCATGATCAATCTGGTGTGGATTTGACTAGTCATGTGGCTCTAAATGATTCGGTGTCTACAAGCCCCCCTTCTACACCAACTGTACCAACCAATGATCCTCTTGCTGCTAATGATTCTGAGGTATGTAATAATTTTGAGGTTAATACTAACAATGTAATTAATGATCACATGCTAGCTGTATCTAGTGATGGTGACAGGTATTACCTACCTCCTCGGAGTACTCGGCGCAAACCACCGGAGAGATATTCACCTGACAATTCAAAGACGGTGAAGTATCCTATTGCAAATTATGTCTCTACAGGGCACTTTCCATGTGTTGTTCAAGCCTTTGTGAATCAAATGTTAGTTGTGACAAATCCTACATGAGTACAAGAAGCGCTCAATGATAAATTTTGTGTAGAAGCTATTAATCAGGAGATAAGAGCACTGGCAAGGAATCAAACATGGGACATTATGTCCTTACCAGAAAGGAAGAAACTAGTTGGCTGTAAATGGGCGTTCACGATGAAACATAAGTCAGACGGTACGATTGATTGATACAAAGCAAGGTTAGTTACCCGTGGTTTTACTCAAACTTATGGAATTGATTACCAGGAGAATTTTGTACATGTTGCAATGTTAAATATTATTCGTGTTTTATTGTCTATTGCTGCAAATTTTGACTGGCCATTACAGCAGTATGACGTTAAAAATATTTTTTTACATGGAGATCTATCTAAAGAGATTTATATGAGTATGCCACCTGGGTATAATACTTCTGGTGATTCAAGCATGGTATGTAAGTTGAAGAACGTGTTGTATGGTTTGAAACAATCACCAAGAGCATGGTTTGGAAAATTTTGGCTAGCCATGAAAAAATATGGCTACGAGTAGCGCAATGCAGACCATACATTGTTCCTAAAGAAAAAAAATGGTAAGATAACTGCTCTTGTTATTTATGTTGATGACATGATTGTTACTGGTGATGATATAGATGAGATGACTAAGTTGAAGTCTAATGGCATCTATCTGAGTTTGATATGAAAGACCTTGGTGGTTTAAAGTATTTTTTGGGCATTGAAGTTATCCGGTCTAAGAAAGGGATATGTTTGTCACAACGAAAATACGTTCTTGACTTATTGAAGGAAACATGTATGCATGGTTGTCAGCCCATTGATACACCTATTGAGCAAAATCATGGCCTGGAAGAACTTCCGGATCAAGTTCCTGCTAATAAGGAGAGTTATCAAAGGCTAGTTGGTCGTTTGATTTACTTATCACACACTCGACCTGATATTGCTTATGCGGTTAGTGTGGTAAGTCGTTTTATGCATAATCCTAGTGAAGTTCATATGAATGCAGTTGTGCGAATTTTGCGGTATTTGAATTCAGCACCAGGAAAAGGTCTTATAATCTCCAAACATAATCACACAGATGTTACATGTTACTGTGATTATGATTGGGGTGGTATAGGAGATAGACGACGTTCAACTACTGGGTACTTCACCTTTGTTGGAGGTAACTCAATAGCTTGGAAGAGCAAAAAACAGAAGGTTGTGTCATTATCTAGTGCTGAGGCAGAGTACAGGGCAATGGCTAAAGGGATACATGAACTATTGTGGCTGAAACGGCTTATGGGGGAGCTTGGTTTTCTATCTAATGGTGCTATGAAGTTATATTGTGATAATCAGTCAGCTATTAAGATTGTTGAAACCCCATACAACATGAACGAACTAAACATGTGGAGATTGATCGTAATTTTATATATGAGAAGTTTGAAGAGAAAATTGTTGAAGTTCCATATCTGAAGACGACATAACAGTTGGCTGATGTTCTAACCAAGGTCGTGTGCAAACAGGTCTTCAATGACTCACTTGTCAAGTTGGGCATGTTTGATGTCCATGCTCCACCTTGAGAGGGAGTGTTAGCGTGAGCCATGTATATCCTTGTTAATATAGGAATTGTAAATTAATTGTAACTATTTTCCTATTTGATCTAGTTGACCTTTGTATATTGTTACATTATAAATGCCTCATAGAGAGAAGAATAAAAATTATTCAGCCCTAATTAAACCCTAGCCATCACTTTGACCTTCTCTTTGACAAAAACCATAATAAGCATAATAGAAATTGAAACATATGTGCCTATTATCACCACCCAGTGGATGTTTTATTTTAAAAGAAATGTACCAAAACCTATAGCATGCCATGTTTCATTCTATGCCCCTCATGAAATGTACATTAACACCATGCTCTTCTTCCTCTCAATTGGAAGTGTCTTCAGAATGCAAAAATGGTCGAACTGTTCCAAGAACCAAGCATATGCCTTAAATCGTTCCTCTTCACTAAGATCTGGAATTCCATTAACTTCTGAACATACTTCCATTGGATCTCTTCTCTGTGCGGCAGGATTAGCATTGACGAATCCTTCAAAACATGAGGTCAGTTTACCCACTGAATCAGCAAGAGCATCTTTAGTGACATTTCTTCTCTTTGGTGGCGGAATATTAGAAGATGTTTGATTTCTTTTCATTTGAGAATTCGAAGAAGGTGAAATATCATCATTGGTAAAACACTCAAAACCTAACGGATCAACATCCAAATCAACAACATGACTATTTTCATTCTCATGAGTCATCACCTGAACAACCTCTCCACCTGTTTCAGCACCCATTCCGGTAGCTCTATCATTGCCGCATAAATCCACTATATCATCTCAATTTGCAATGGCTTTTCATCGAAATATTTTAGCATCTTCATGAGACTTTCAAACGTATAATTAAAATTAATAACTAATAGAAATGGGAGAAGCATAAAAATGAAAAGCACTATAATAATAAACACTTACCTCCACATAATCTTCCCAAACAGTCTCTTCATCAACAGTGATCATCTTCTTGGTTGCATCCCAACTGAATCCACTCTGACTTAATATGTCACTGACTATACCATAATACTTTTTCTAAGTTTTGACACGATTTCGTATGTTATCAGCACATATTTCAAGGTTGAATTTGGCAGCTAATATGACTGCAACAGTGTTATATGCTACTGGTTTCCAACCACCATCTCCTTTCTTCCCCTTTTGTCGTTGTTCTCTAAGTAGATCCGCTAAAGCTTGATCCATTTGTAAATTCGAGCAAAGATTTTTTTTTTCATCTCCTTCATTTTCCTTACATTGCTTTTCTTTTCTTCTCCTCGGCTTCAGTTTGTTTTCATTCTCTATCATCTTATTAGAATAAATATGCCAATAATAATTACAAAATGTCAATCATAGTAAACATTATAAGTTGCTAAATTTAAAAAGAAAAAGAATTATCAAGGAAGACAGTAAATAACAATAATTTCAGTCCCTCCAACTTTTATCAAGGAAGACAGTAAATAACAGTAACTTGTTATCATGGACCTAAAACCATACATTACAAGACAAACAAACAAACCAAACCAAACCAAGCGCATCACCATAACCCAAACCAAATGCAACACCAACACCAGTAAACGTTCAAATAATATATGGAACAATTCAAAATCAGCTGAAACTAATATCAAAAGAATAAATTTATTCAAATCAGTCAAGAAAAAGATGATTAAGAATTCAATAGATAGAAGGAACAAAAAATGCATACAAACTGAACATGCACAAAATTCAAACGAAACCAGATAATGATTGAAAAAACTATAAATTAGTGCCACTCTGTCCTTGATAATCATGAAACATCTACAAAGCCAATGTGTCACGAAATGCAGTCCATTGATTAGTAACTTGAACATCGATAATTCTATCAGAATAACTATTTGCATTTCCTTCAAAGGTCGAATGATGTGAGATATCTACATCCACAGCAGCTAAAAACTCCAAATCTTGTTCTTCTATATAGAATCATTTTGTCGCTCAACTATAATAAAGTTATGCAACACAAAGCATGCAGTTATGATCCTAATTTGTGTCTTGATATTGAAAAAAGAAGTTGTCCGCAATATACTCCATCGTTTTTTTAACAACCCAAAAGACCTTTCAATTGCATTCCTTGCAATTGAATGACGCAAGTTAAATAACTCTTTGTAATTTTCAGGTTAATTGTTTCCAATCCATTCATTCAAGTGATATCTAGTTCCTCGATAAGGTGCTAAAAATCCTGGTGGATTACCATATCCCGCATCCACAAGCAGTACTTATCTACAATAAAAGTAAAAAGAATTAGCTATTCATATATTCCTAAGTTTGTAGTTATTTAATTAGCATTATAAATTACCACTTGGAACTTGAAATGGTTTATCCCTGCGTAAAGCATCTCGCAAAACTCTAGCATCAGAAGCAGAACCTTCCCATCCAGGTAGTACGTAAATGAATTTTAAATCTGGAGCACAAACTCCTAAGACATTAGTAGAAATATCTCCTTTTCTATTTTTATATCTTGGTCTTTCCTCAGCTGTCACTGTTACTGGAATGTGGGTGCCATCTAATGCCCCAATACAATTCTAATGAAAACAACAAAAACAATAATCTTATAATGGAAGTGTACATGTTAAAAGAAATTTATGTATATGAATAAGCTTGAGTCAATAACAAAATTACCTCAAACCACTTCCACTTATCTGTGTCTAAACCACCAACAACACATGACTGAAATTTCAAGTATTCTGAACTTATTCTCATCATTGAATGCAACACAGTATTAAATTGCCGACTAACCGTTTCCTTCGAACGATAATAGTCGAATCCAATGACTTTATATTTCAAGTTGTGTGCAAGTATAATTAAAAAAATCGCCATTGATTCTTCAATACAAACATTTCTTGTTCTAGGAAATCCACCCCTTTCATGCAAAATGGTACATAGACTCTTAAATGCACTCTTGCTAACTCGCAATTGTTCAATACAATCAACCTCTTTTCCATTATACAAACGGCTCAAGTAACATCGTCTTTCTTGATCCCAATCACGTGAAGGCTCTTTGGCTAAATAGTTTTCATTGTACCATGCTACCACCAAGGTAATGACAGATGTAACCATACCAAGAATAATTGTCAATTTCTTCCTATTTTCCTCTTCATCTCTCCTACGTTTGTGGCTTAAACGGGTAAAAAAGTTATCTACATCATCACTAGCCATACTCGTTTGTATGCCTGATTACTTTTATTAATCATCTACTTAATGAAAAAGAACAGTAAGTAGGCCCCAAAATAGGACAAGGAAGAACACAACATGTAAAACAAGAATTAAATTCAATACAGTTAACAAAATCCAAACAATGAATAGTAAAACTAACAACATAGGTGATTTGAATAGAAAACAGAGACAACACATGGGAAGAAGGAGAGAAAACAAATAGCAAATATGCAGCTACTTCATTGTTTATTAGAAAAGGCATTGAGGTAAGAGTAATAACAAAGTGAAATATGCAGCTACTTCATTGCTCAACAAGTACAAAAAAGTAGGTTTTATCAAACAAATTCAAATTATAGAAGCCATTCCCCATTTTATCAAACAGAATGTTCAAATTATAATATGACAAATGTTCAACAACTATGAAATATGATGCTTCAACTGTAAGAATACTCATCATGCGATAACTTCCACTAACAACATTTCTTGTTATTACGATTTATGTGGAAATAATTTTGAAATTTGTGTTGCTCAGGTGACGTATGCAAAGCCTTCTTTAAAAGAAGTCCTCCAAGCAGAAGTCGGATTTCCAATGGACATTAACATTCCTATCATAGGTTTCATCGGTAGGCTTGAAGAGCAAAAAGGTTCATATATCATAGATGAGAAATATAATGCACTACTAATAGTAGTAGCAGCCAAAAGCAATATAATTAACCCATAATTTCACATAGGGTCTATTCCACAAGAAACCCATAATCGAAACTGATAAACAAACTAAGTATGAATTCAACCACAAAATCAGCCGAACAACTCCATGATGCGAGTGAAAAATATAGTCAAAATACACAGTCGTGCGTAAATTCGCAAGGATTGTCTTACAGATAAAGAAACGTAAATTAATTGCATAGATTCATATGAAATTTCATAATCAAGCCATGAATAATCAGTGGAAAAAAAATAATTGTAAGCGAAGCGTTGGATGCATAGTGAGAGCGAGGGAGACTTACCGTGAAGCAAAGCGACAGATTGGTAGAGGAGAAGTAGTCGGTCGTCGATAGCGATAGTGACCGTAAAACCAATTCGTCTAGTCTCCAACTGCAGTTCCATTATATTACCCAAATTATACAAGGATTTTAGTATTTTAAATCAATTAAATTGAAACTAAAATTGATAGCTTACCAGATTAACAGAGCATCATCTTCTTCTCTTTTGCAACTCTCGTTCCTCCTTCATATTCTTTTGGAGCCTCTACTATTTAACGCAGGGATGAAAATTTTTTGGGCGGGCAAAAAAGATATTCACGCGTAGAAAAAGAGATTTCTCCTTTCCAGGAATTGTGCAATAATGACCTCTAACCATGGAATTTGGGATCGGAAATTTGTGCAAGAAAATTAGAAAATATTTTCCAATTGGAATTTACCAAATCTCACGCTGTGTTTGCCAAACGAGGGATTTTGACCACGGGAAAGTTAAAATACCATTTTTAACCCAAATCCCTCTTTATTTTTCCTCATCTAAAAACACACCCTCAGATTGACCCAAATCCAAATTTTTTGAATAAATATTTATCCAAACAGCTGAATTTGAATTTGGAGGTCTAAATCCATGCCCATCCAAATGGGCCCTAATATTATCTAAAAGACTTTGGAGAATATTTTTAAAAAGAATTTAGGAGCATTTATTGTTTTGAAAAATTTACAATGTACGGGAATACTGCAATTTTTAGCTTTGTTTTATTTAGAGACACCAAAACATGAAGGCATTTTATGCTTTGTGCATCTCTGTAATGCTTCAGGAATTGCTTAAGGTGTTGTCCTTTGGTCAGTTGTGTTTTACCAGTTACCTTGAATATGTATCAAATAATTCACAAATAATTTAGGTCTGTGTACTATAGCCACGTTTACTGAGCGGAATTGAATAACTCTTCAAATTCAATGTATTTTGAATGTCAAAATGGACGTAGTTTCATTAGAAGACAATTAGATAAGATTAGACATAGAAAGAAACTTACGTTTTCTAATCCTGCCATTTTAAGAGGATTGGACATGATAAGTTTTCTTCTATTTCTATTCCCTCTAATCCCTTACAATGAAAACATGTTCATTTTCATATTCAATATGAGTTATCCAATCCAATCCAATCCCGCTCACCAAACGAGCCCTATATGCTATCTTTCTACTCTTCCCCAAAAGAAAAGCAGAAGCTTTCAGCAAATGCAATGCAAATTACAACCGTCACCTGCAATGACAGTGATCACAAAAACACCGGTGCTTGAGTTGGTGTGTTTCTCTTTCACACCAGAGCTTCCCTTGCCAAACAAAGATTTGAGAATTTGAGCCAGGAATGCTTGAAGGACAAGAAATCTTCAATGGCGGTCCACCTACAAAAGCTGTTGGTCCTACAATGATCATAACTTGTTCAATTGTTGTAACTGGTATCACTGTAAACTGTCTCAGGCAGGCTTCCATGGCTTGCTGGTATCGAACCATTGAAAAATTTATGAGACATGTTAAGGGTTGCTCTTAAGAATCTTTAGTCTAATACAAGGTTAGGGTTTCTAATACTTATAAGGCAAGAAACAAAACTCCTACAAACTTATATGACAAGGAACCAAAAAACCTAACATGAGTTGATAATAATTGACTAAAAAGTTTAGTCAATTTACAACTTACAACACAAACAACAGAACAATTTTGTATCGTCTTCTCCTCCTCTTCCATGCCTTGCCCCTGATTGTCCTCCTGCCTATGATCCATTGACACTTTATTTTCAAATCTTTGTTCCTTTATTTTCAAAACTGATCCACCGTACTCGAATGAAATTCACAATCATTACAAAAAATCTCATTCCCATGTTAAAAAATAAACCCAAAATTGCATGAATTTTGTCCTATTAGAACATCACATCCAGAATACTTCACTGCAGAATGTACATACATAAATGAAAGGGGACTTTTATGAATGATAATGGCAACAACAGTGACCTCTTAGCCTTTATTCATTGACATAAAAACATTCAACTTACAATTACAGACATGAATTTTCAACACTCTCAGTCCACAGCTATTTCACATGGATATATCACACACTTAACTGAGAGTTCTATGTTTTCAGTAAATCAAATGCTTACGGACCTGTACTTATTTGAAGAAAAGCAAAGCTGCAAGCTCCCAAAGCTTAGAGTATGTGAGTTTTATTCATTTCTTGTGCTAGATCTCACTTTGCCATTGAGTGTGTAGTAAAAAAAAAACATCAAACAGTTCACTCATCTTTGGCATTTTTCTTACCAGTAAAAAACTTGGCCAGATTGGGTATTACCTGTTTTTTCTTCTGGATGGGGAAATTATTCCGAGTTCCGGGGGAAGCAGATTTTCTATACCGAGGTCGCCTGGATGGAGTCAAGTTTCCATTACTTTTCATAGATTTTCTTGGCTGTCCTTGTTGCCTACTTCCTGATCCAGAATGTCTCTCTCGTTTTTGCCCATAGTTATGCAATTCTCCATCAACCCTCCTCTTCACAGAAAGCTGTCTTTCTGCTTTATATGCCTCTTGCTCTTCCTCCACTCCCATCTCATTGAGATCTCTCTGAGTCAAATCTATCTTTATCAATATTTCCTTCTCACTTGCCTTTAGAGCTTCAATCCATGCCTGAGCTGCTGCTACCTTTTTATCAGCAATTTTTTCAGCCTTAACTGCGCGTCCAGTCAGGTAGTCGTATTCAAACTTGGAGATAGTAATTGAAGAACTACTCTGTGATTCAAAAGCTCTAGCTCTTACGGTATCTTCAATAAGATTCTTGAGATTTTCAAGCGCTGCAGCTTCGGATGACTTAACTGTTTCAAGCTCTTGCATTGCAGCCTGTAATTTTTCATCTGTTAAGTCTATCTCAGATTCCATTTTCAGGATTTCTGCCTTGGTGCTTGCAGCCTCTTCACATGCAACCTCTTTTTCTTTCTTCGCAGCCTCGGCTTCTGCCTTGAGCTTTTCAAGAGTGAGAGAAAGATTGGTTGCCATTGATTTCGCTTTTTCTTCAGATGTAGATACAGCTTCCAACTTTGCTTTTGCTCTAAGAAGCTTTGAATTGAGATTTTGAACAGCTAAATCCGATTTCTCTTCTGCCTTCTTTAACCGAGTTGTCGCATCCGTGATATGCTTCAGCTCATTCCTTATAATATCCATGGAGGCCATGAACTGAAACCCTTCTTCTTTTACAGCAGCCAATTCTGTCTTTGCCGCCTCTAGTTCTTTTGTGACTGACCGTAACAATGGTGAACCTTCGCCCAAGTCCTCCTCTCTTCGAAAAGTGCGTTTTGAATGGCTCAAGCTATCAATGCTTACAATCCTTTTGTCCATATCTTTCACTAGCTTTAGTTCATTCTGTAATACATCCACATCGGACATTGTGACAGATAATTTGGCTTCGAGGTCTTTGGACGAATCAATCTCTTCAACAATTTCTTTCATTTTCTTCCTGGTTTCCTCCACTTCAAATGAGAATTGATTGGCTTCCATTTCTCTCTCAGCTTCAATTTCTGCAAGATCTCTCGAAGCCTCAATCCGCGCCAACTCAGCTAGCACTTGCTCTTCATTTGCTTCCTCAATCTCCTTCATGATGGCTTCCACTGAGCTTGTATAAAACATCATCTTTGTATCTGAGCTCTCAATTTGCTTCTCTGCCCGCGATTTCTCTTCTAAAACAGAAGCCATATCGACCTTAAGCATGCTTAGTTCCTGCCTCACAGTTTCCAATTCTCTCATCACTGCAACATATTGTGGACTCTCCATTTCCCCACCAACAACCAATGCCTGATGTTCACGCTTATGATCACGCCTTCTCGGTTTCTTTACCACTTCAATCTCTCGCATATGCGCTTTCTTGCTGGACTTTGATGCCTCTATTCCATTAGAGAGATCTTTCGCCCTCTTCAATGCATCAAACAGCTCGGATTCTGCCTGTACTCTTATTGATTCTGTATCCGTTCTGTTTTCCTTGAACCGACCTATGTCCCCCCGTGCCATATGGAGTTCTCTTGCTCTGGAAGGAGACTTCTCATGAAATTTTCAAACAAAAGACATGTATATATAGAGATCAGAAGGAATGCAGACAATTCTATAATAACACATAATACATTGTACAAAATCGAAATTGCCAAATTATAATACCTCTAAGATATCTATGTGGGAAGGGGATTTCTTCCGCGAATTCGAAGGACTACCTTCAAGAATCCTATCTTCATATAGACTGTTGGCTTTTCTAAACGACCCAGTTCTTCTTCTGCTTTCAAACTCTCCTCTACTCATTTTAACCTGCTTCACAACACTCATGGGGATGATAATTCTGCTAATTTCTCAAAAATTCAATATAATTTATTTTGTTCAAATTGGAATGGAGTAATTAACAACTAACAACTAGAGTTGAAACTTTAATTCCTTATATTCTCTTCATAGACTCAAATGCAACAAATTTCAGAAACTAAAGTTTACAATTTTTGATAATCGTAGGCTTAGTAGAGACTGAGTGAGAGCAAGAGATTGAGAAGTAAAGATTGGGCGAAATGTGCACCTTGTGAGAGTGAATTTGTGAGGCGGAAAGCAGAGAGCGGAGAGCAGAGAGGTTGAGCCAAGTTGGAAGCTTTGTTTGTCAGAAGTTGGATGTTCTTGTTTAAAACACCGTTTTATTTTTATATTTTTTATTTTATGCATTTGGTTCTGAACTACCGATGATTGGCGGATATTGGAATTATCGCCAGCCAGCCATCTATTATTCTTTTTTTGTTTTGGTTCAGAAATTGGTTTTTAAAAAATAATTCTATACTAAAACTTACCTTTACTTTATCTAGAAAAAATGGCCCATATATATATATATATATATATAGAGGATATATATAGGAAAATACTTGCATCTTATTCTAGTGGTACTTTCTCGTACCATCTTTTCGATTTATCGAATTATCTTTGTACATATATTATAATCGGAACCGTTCATTCTCTAAATCATCATATCAAGATCATCTCCTTAAAAAATCAACAAGATTAGAGGTCGTTTAGTCATTTATATATATCAACTAAATGGACGGCTCGTCATAAGGATCTTAATTCTTACCAAAACCGTTGATTTATTTTATACATATAAATGACTAAACAACCTCCAATCTTGTTGATTTTTTATGAAGATGATCTTGACATGATGATTTAGAGAATGAACGGTTCTGATTATGATATATGTACAAAGAAAATTCAATAAATCGAAAGAATGGTATGAAGAGTACTACTAGGGTGAGATCCAAGTATTGTTCATGTATATATTTGTCTTATTACTTAAAATACATATAGAATAGAACACGAAGCCTTAATTTGCACTTAGAATAGGCAATTTCAGTTAGAATAGAGCTTCCATTTATTCCGTTGCACCAATTGAATAACGATGTTGTTAAAGAAGCTTATGTGTGGCATCAATGTGGCAACAAAACATAGGGCATTTTAGTAAATTAATTATATATTAAATGGGAGTATTTTTGCCTCACCAATTCCAACCCACGCTCCTCACGAGCCATATCCAATTCCGACAACCACCAGCCATATCCAATTCCGACAACCACCAGCCATATCCAATTCCGACAACCACCAGCCATATCCAATTCCAACCAAACCTCACCCAGCAATAATATATGGAGGTCGGTTAACTTGGCTGCAACGCCTCTAAAACCTTGTTTGTAACTGTAAATGTGAGATTCCTGAGCTTGCTCTATGCCGTTCAACACCATTGATGTAAATCACCAGTACAATCAGAAATGAGCAAAGCAAACCCAAAGCAGAAAAAAGAAATGATTTTGATTTGAATGATGTAATAAAGGCAACAACTTGCTGAAAAAATGACCTTCCTCTATGCACAGAAGCAAGTATTTGATGATTTTACGCCAAAATCTCATCTGGGTCATCACCATTTTTGCTGCCCATATAAACCACACACACCCGATCAAAACCCAAAAAAAAGAAAAACCATTGAAACTACCAAAAAATCTTAGAGCAAAAATGCCCAGAATCATAAAAATGCAAGTTATTTTACCTTAAATGAAAGGCAAATGCAAATTTGAGCAGTAAGAACAAAGAGGAGCAGAAGAACAATGCTGCTGATTCTCATAGTAGCAAATTATGGGTTTTTATTCAGAGGAGGACGGAAATGTTGGGTTTTTTTTACTGCGTGTTGCTTTTCCAAAATTAATCAGATACAAAGCAAAAGGAGGCACAAATGGCGATGATGATAAAACTTGAAGACAAGAAATAGTGGCAGAGAGAGATGAGTGTATGGGTGAGCAGTGGGAAAATTAGAGAGAGGGAGATAAGGGGTTGGCAGAGAGAGATGAGTGAGGTCACCCCACAATGAGAGGCTGGATCCACCTTAGATTACGAAGAATATAACCTTTAAGAAAAAAAACATCACCAATGGTCTTCCAAATGGGCTACAACCACTCCAGCCTCACCGGAGCCTTTCTTTGGAGGCCGTCAAAATGCAGCATTCAATTCAGCCTATCTAGCCCTTTCCTTGGCCCACTAATGCTATTTTTTGGACTAAAATATTAATAAAATACTCTGTGGGTTCCCATTGAATCAATTAAATTAATGTTATTTCTTTTGATTTTTCTTCCCATTATTGAATTAAATCAAACCCACAAGTAAATCTACAAAATTGTAACGTTAATTACTCATACTTTACCAACCACGACTCTGTAAGCTTCAAATAACTCATTACAAAAGCATAGCTAGAATTTTCTAGCTAATTATTTTGATGATGTAGATAGATTCATATGCAATGAGTGTTCATATTGTAACTATTCCTTAATACCCAACAATCCAACTTCCGGCTCTAGTCATATAATATTACTCTTTTATGTGTTCTTGCAAAAATGAATTGAGAGGATATGATCTAACGGTCTATGTAGGATGAAATCTTATCTCTTCGGAATTTAGATTTTTTTAGGTTAAAATGTTAAGAAAAAAAATTAAAGATTACATAAATAAACATTAAATTAAAAATTGTAAAGGAAATTTTATTTTAATACATATTTAAAATTTCATACGAAATAAAAATGTAGCTCTATATCTAGTGACACACCCCGACCCAATTAATATAATAAATATATAATAATCGAGTCATGTGGGCCAACACATGGACCATAAAGTCCATGTGACGAAGCCCTAAAGACGTAAATAGGAAGTATACTATAAACATACTAATGACATACAATATTAAATATATATATATATACATCACGATTAACATCGTTGGTGTTAATTTTGAATCATCATGCACGTTCTTGCTATAGAAATGCTATGTACTACTCACAATGTTAATCGTGGTGTATATATATATATATATATATATATATATATATATATATATATATATATATATATATATATAACATTGTATGTTATTAGTATGGTTATAGTATACTTCCTATTTACGTCTTTAGGGCTTCGTCACATGGACTTTATGGTCCATGTGTCGGCCCGCATGCCTCGTTTATTATATTATCTAGGTTGGGGTGTGTCATCTAGCCCCAATAAATATGGACCTTCACTGTGAGCAATATGTTATCTAACCCAGAATATTCCTTTTGAGGCTACATTTGGAGATGCATCCACCACAAATACAACCCAACTGTAGACCACCATTGTGGGTGCCCTGAGTGGGTACACATATCGGTGGGTCTTGATCTCACTGATCGAGTTGGGTGAGGTTTGGTCGGAATTGGATATGGTTGGTGGTTGGTCGGAATTTAATATGGCTAGTGGGGAGCTTGGGTTTAGAGTTTAGGATGAGCAAAAATGCTCCCATTTCACATAATAATAAAATTACTAAAATGCCTTACATTTTGTTGCCACATGGATGCCATATAAGCTTCCTTAAAGGTGTTTTTAATGCTGTGACTCATTTGGTGCAATATAGTAAATGGAAGCCCGATTTTGGGTGCAAAGTGAAATGAATTACGGTTCTGAGTGCAAATTGAGACTTCATGCCCTATTCTATGTGCATTTTAAGTAATAAGACTTTATACTAAAGGCTTTTTAGTTAGAATGCCCCCTCAGTTTACCACAAAATCTCACTTTGCCCATTGAACCGTGATTTGTCAAAAAGTTTGCATCATTTCCGTTAACTCCATTGAAAATTTGTTAACTTAGCTTAACTGTAAGGGCATTTTGGTCACTTATATTAAATTTTTGGCCTTTTAGTCCAAAAGCCATTAGAACCGTGCGATAAATCTCACTGAACCCCTAGAACCCTGACTTGTTCCACTTTGCCCTCAATTTTGCACTAGTTCCACACTTCGTCCCCATTTCCGTCCTTGGCTTCATTTCAGCGTTAAGTTCGGAGCAATTTTGTCTATTCATCCCTCTTCTTGTGTCACTAGTTTTTTTGTTTTTTTTTTCTGGCTTCTCCTCCAGCACTGGCCGAGCCAAACAATCTCTTTGCCTTCATCGTCTTCATCGAACAAGAACACGCATAAGAGCAAGAACCTTCATGAATAAAAAGTGGGAGCATCTAACCCTTAATCATTCGTTTCACAGGCTCCTCCATAATCTCCCCTCCACGAGCCATGTACAGCGAAATGTCAGGATACCTAATCCTCTCTACAGGCACAGAACTCATAACCGCGATCGCAAAAAGTTACTGCAAAACCTAGGCATCAAAAACCCATAACCAAAACACCACGACACCACAACACTTTCTTCACATAAAGCCCTCTTTTTTTCCTTAATTTTCTGAGCTTGGTCATAAGAATCACACTATTCATCAAAATCAAACCCAACCCAATTCATTTATACCTCCCGAGAAAAAGCCCACTTATTCAATATGCAAAAGTATCCCAACTTTAATGCATGATCAATTTGAGAAAGATAAAGTTGTTGTTTCTGATGCACCTCAAACTTCTGAAATTTATGAAATTAGTTCAGTATTTGATTCTTTGCAGGTGCTACATCAAATTTCCTGATGCTTGTTGGTCTCATATTTGCTTGTTTATTTTATTTTTCTGGTTTGTTATGTTTTTATTGGTTAGTTTGGTGGTCACTATTTCTAATCATCTAACCAACTCTTAATACTTTCTTTCCTCCAACTGACCCCAAAAAAATTAAAAGAAAAGGAAAAATTCTCTTTTTTTTTTAATTTACTTTTACATATTTTGAAGATACAGACCCAATATACAGTTTCAGGGTAAATGCAGATGCCTACTTGGAAATCATGACCTAAAAACAAAGATAAATCATTAGTCCTTACAACGTAACAGGTTTACAACCAAGATCAATGGATTTCTTCACCGCATCCAGTACTAACTGCGTATTTCTGCTAATCTCGGGCCACTTTCTGTCAGGACGATTTCCAAATTTTTGAATGCCCACCGCATGCCTTGCAAGCTCTTGAACCATCAAGGCGTCTTGTGGCAGCTCAGAAACCACTCTAACTTCTTCTGGTGTTACATTCCACCAACGTTGAAGTCCGACAAAACTTGCCCCCGACGTGAAGTAAAATGAAGCAGAAGTCTCCCTGTAAGGAATTATGTAGTCGTTGCAATGCAGCGAACCATTTGAAGCAGATATAGTCAAGTCCATGGATGTGTGGGAAAGGAAAGAGCAGTGCATCGTGGCAACAGTTTTCACATCTAGGGTTTCCCAGTGAAATGATGCAGTGCAAGACAAGATGACCCCTGCAGAATTTTTGGTGGCATCAGGCAGAGCATTCACTACAGTTGGTAATTTGTAGTCCATTGCCCACAAGATGGCCCCAATGCAGTACCAGACTGTGTCCCCGAGCGCGCCAAGACCATCCAAGTTCGGTTTCACTCTTATGTTGCTCTCCAAAAAATCCTGGTTTGCTGGAAGTGTTGATGTGCTATGGATCTAAAATGCATTAAAACATTATGCCAAAGAAAAAGAAAAAGGGAGTCTAATTAGAATTCAACTGACAATAATTCATTTGAATTAGGACATTATGTGAAGATGATTCCCTCAATATATCCTTCTTCCACACAGCAGAGTCTAACTACATGTATATGTCTATCAAAGTTCACAAAAATATTAAAATTAAATAAAAAAAAGAGACATTTTTAAGTGCTTATCAATGAAATAGAATAATGGGCAAATTACACTTTATTACCCTGTGGTTTACACATTGTAACTCGTCTATACTTGACTTTTAAAATTTGACAAACACCCCCACAGTACTTTCTAAAACATAACAACTTGACTGGATCGTTAAAATTTCCGTCCAAACTTCTATTAAATAGGGATATGGCGTTTGTGGATCACATTTTCTAATTATTACCAGCCTCCTTGAAAGGGTCTATCTGTTAATTTGCACCTTTTGGCGCTCAAATCTTAGACAAGGGAAAGAAAATCAGGAAAATTAAACAAGCCCAACTGGCCTCCAAAATGGACAAATTGAGGTTGGTAATAATGGAAAATGAGACCAACATATGCCTGGTTAGCATTTATCGGGGCTAGGTTGTCATGTTTTAAAAAGTACAAGAAGGTGTTTGTTAAATTTTAAAAATAAAATATAACCGCGTTGCAAGGTGTAAACCATATGATAATAAAGTGTAATTTGCTCTAATATTATAGTTACTTTGTGATGGTTGAATAGCCTCTTCTTCCTCGCCAAAATAAAATACAAACCTCTTCTCAAATTTTCTTCTCTGCCATCTTGGAATTTAATCATTTCGTACTGACAATTCTTGATGAGTTCTCGTCCACTTTAGACCATAGGTTTGAACTTTTCTAGGCCAAATTTGGAGCAAAGGAAATTCATTTGACTGAAGATCTAACTTGGAAAACCAGATTTAGTCTAAAATATCTATAAATTGCTTTAAAAAAATAGAGAAAGTAAACTCATAATTTAACTCAATACTGGCAGAAATTCAAGTAAAAAAATCATGTAATGTATTGTAATTACAAGATTAATTTCACCAAAAAGCTTGGAATCAGAGATGAGGTCCTTCAATTTGGCAGTCCTGGGATGATGGAGCCACATGCTTCCATTCATGAACTGTACGCCGTTGGATTCACATGCTTCCAATATCTGATCAAGCTCTCCCACATCAAGAGCCGTTGGTTTTTCCAGCAGCAAATGCTTCTTCTTTTGGGCAGCTAAAACTGCCCAGTGAAGGTGAAGACTTGTGGGCAAGGGCAGGTAAACTACATCTGCACATTGATCGTCCAGTAGCTGATCGTAGCTCCCGTAGATCTTAACCGTCCCAGGCAGTCCATTGTTGGCTGCGAATTTCTGGGCTTTCTCGATTGAACGGCTAGGAAAAGCGTAGAGGGCGGAATCGGGTGCGAGCGTAATGGCTCGAGCTATTTTTCTTGCTATGTCGGCACATCCTATTATGCCGAAACGTATTCCGGGGCTTTCAGCCATTTTCTTGTTTGATTTTTGCTTTTCGTTTTCTTCAACTTTTTTCGGGGCTTTGGTCTGGATCTCTGATCACGTGGAGCCTTCCAGACCAAATAAAGTTTTCAAAACTATAATTGTCAAAAACAAATTTCAAAACTATCCTTCACCGCAAAATTTTAATTTTCTTTTGGCTAAAGTATGTGGCGAGTCGCTTACCATCCGGACCAATCTCATCCAAAAATATTTTTTTTAGTTAAATTTTGTTTATCTTCTGTAGTGTTGTGATTAAAAAAACATTGAATAATTTGTTAATTTGCTCCATGAACTTGTGCCCCATTGCTAATTTTCCTCAAACTTTTATTTCCGTAAATTTCACCCTATATTATATTTAATAACCAATTCACCCATTATCGTCAGAGTTTTATTTCAAAAAAGTCACATTTTGGTCATCATATATGATTTTTTATTATGAGTAATTTTTCTTTATTAATATTATTTGATAGGTATCCTTACTTGAAACATGACAAATTTAACAAAAATTTAGAAGAAACTTGATCATAGCATGGGAAACTGACCATTAGTAATAATTCAAGGGGTAATTGACTTGAATGCAATTTTATATGGGAATTGGCAAGAGATACAAGTTCTGTAGGTAAATTGGCTAGACAGGCAAAATATATGAGTAATGCTAGGCATCCTAAAAAAATTCACCAAAATGAGTCCCAAATGATGAGCTATCTGCCACATCATAATTTTTTAATTCATAAATTCCAACTTGGATTTTTAATTTCTTAATTTATTTTAATAAGGAAATTAAAAAAAAACTAATTCAAATTAATCAAAACCAGGGCAGTAAACCCTAAACGATCAAATTTTCCTCCTCTAGCGGCACCATGCTCATCGACAACAATACTGCTACTCCATTGTGCCTATCGTGAAAGAGTAGTCATAAACCAAAAAGAAAAAAAACAAGGATTGTTACTCCACATGGTAATTCACTCTATCAAATTCTTGTGTTTTTTCAGTTTTGAGTTTTCAAATTCCTCTAATGGAGTTTCACGTTCATATTCCTCTAATGGAGTGACGGTACGAAATAAGTATCCTCTGCTAAGGATTGACGATTTATTTGATCAACTGAAGGGGGCAAAGTATTTTTCAAAAATTGACCTTCGATACGGGTACCATCAGTTGAGGATCCGTGAAGAGGATGTTCAGAAAACAGCTTTCAGGACTCGGTATGGTCATTATGAGTTCCTGGTGATGCCCTTCGGGTTGACTAATGCCCCGGTAGCGTTTAAGGATTTGATGAACAGAGTATTCCAAAAGTATTTGGATCGGTTTTTTATTGTGTTCATCGATGGCATCTTGGTGTATTCGAGGAGTGCCAAGGCACATGAGAAGCACTTGAGGTTAGTGCTGAATATGCTTAGGAAAAATCATTTGTTTGCCAAGTTTAGTAAATGCCAATTTTGGTTGACCGAAGTTGGATTCTTGGGTCATGTGATTTCGGCTGAGGGTATCAGCGTAGATCTCCAAAAAGTGGAGGCAGTGGTAAACTGGGAGCAACCGAGGATAGTGACAGAGGTGAGGAGTTTTCTGGGTTTGGCAGGATATTATCGGCGGTTCGTAGAAGGATTTTCTACGACAGCAGGCCCATTGACTCGGTTGACTAGGAAAGGAGTCAAGTTTGACTGGGATGCTGATTGTGAGCAGAGCTTTCAGGAGCTAAAGAGAAGGTTGACTTCTGTTCCAGTATTAACCCTTCCAGATGGTAACGGGGGATTTGAGGTATATAGTGATGCATCATTGCGGGGTGTAGGCTGTGTGCTGATGCAACATGGGAAAGTGATAGCGTATGCTTCCAGACAACTTAAACCCCATGAGATGAATTACCCCACACATGATTTGGAGTTGGCTGCAGTGGTGCATGCACTGAAAATATGGAGACATTACTTGTACGGGGAGACATGTCGGATCTTCACCGACCATCAGAGTTTAAAGTACTTGTTCACCCAGAAGGACCTGAATTTGAGGCAGAGAAGGTGGCTTGAGCTGATAAAGGATTATGATTGTACTATTGAGTACCACCCAGGAAAAGCCAATGTTGTGGCAGATGCCTTGAGCAGGAAGTCTATGGGTTCATTGGCCCATTTTCATATAGTCTACCTACCGTTGCTGGTAGAGTTCCGTAGAGCAGGGATTGTACTGGACATGGATAGCCAGGGGGATTTGTTTGCTAGTTTCCATGTGAGGCCTGTTCTGATTGATCGGATTATTGAGGCTCAACTCCAGGATCCTCTAATGTGCATTATCAAGATAGAGTTGGAGGCTGGAAACAGGTAGGATTATGCGGTTAGGGATGATGGAGCATTGGTTAAGGATGGACGGTTGTGCGTACCGAATGAGCTGGAGCTAAAGAGGGAAATTCTTGATGAGGCTCATAGTTCGGCTTACGCTATGCATCCAGGAGGTACCAAGATGTATCATACCCTAAGGAAACACTATTGGTGGAATGGGATGAAAAGAGAAATTGCTGAGTTTGTGAGTAGATGTCTGACATGTCAGCAAGTGAAAGCGGAGAGGCAGAAACCCTATGGGACACTGCAACCATTACCTATCCCAGAATGGAAGTGGGATCACATTACGATGGATTTTGTGTATAAACTTCCAAGGACACGGAAGGGACATGATGGGATATGGGTAATTGTTGATAGACTTACGAAGTCTGCACATTTCTAGCCAGTGCGAGAAGATTTTCGGATGAGTCGGTATGCCAAATTATTCGTGGATGAGATCATACGGCTGCATGGGACTCCAAAGTCTATTGTTTCGGACAGGGATCCTAGGTTTACCTCTAGGTTTTGGCGGAGTTTGCAGAAGGTTTTTGGCACTACATTGCATTTCAGTACAGCCTTTCATCCTCAGAAGGATGGTCAGTCTGAGAGAACAATCCAGGTTTTGGAGGATATGATGAGGGCTTGTGTACTACAGTTTAAAGGGAACTGAGATTCACACTTGTCTCTGATGGAATTTGCATATAATAACAGTTACCAGTCGAGTTTTGGGATGTCTCCTTTCGAGGCACTGTATGGGAGGCTGTGCAGAATGCCTTTGTGCTGGAGTGAAATAGGTGAAAGAAGACTGTTAACACCCGAGTTGGTGGATTTGACTGAGCAAAAGATTAGAATCATCATAGAAAGGTTGAAAACAGCCCAGGATCGCCAGAAGAGCTATGCAGACCATCGAACCAGAGACCTTGAGTTTGAGGTAGGTGACTGGGTGTTCTTGAATCTATCTCCATGGAAAGGAGTGGTATGTTTTGGTAGACGAGGAAAACTGTGTCCTCGATACATTGGTCCGTATGAGATTTTGGAGAGGATAGGACCAGTGGCATATCGTATTTCTTTACCCTTGGAATTATCCAGAGTTCATGATGTCTTTCATGTATCTTTGCCCCGGAAATATCTGTTTGATGAGTCTCATGTGTTGGAATAGCAACCACTTGAGCAGAAAGACGTTTGACGTTTGAGGAGCAACTAGTGCAAATTCTGGCGCGTGAACACTGTAGCGTGACCGGCGTGCGTGGGCGCGTGTGCCGACCTTCCGGCGGCGCGTGCCGGTTCCTGGGGCCGAGTCTGAGGTCACGGCGACGCGTGGTAACTAGTTTTCGACGTTCCGAATCTGTTGGTACAAGTTTCAGGTTGATCGAACGATGTTTAGAGGTCGCTTTGGGTGTCCGAAGTTGCTGTGTTTTCTAGAAACAGCATGGGTAGACTTCCCGAGGTTTAGGAAGTTGTTATATTAGAGTCTTATTACTAGCTGCTAATCCCGATTGTTGTTTTTGACAGGCGATATTGTTCCAGGAACCTCAGAAAAACGAACAAGACGGGATTGAGCTGACTTGAACAGGTTTGTGAGTGGACTTTTGTTTTATGAACTGAAATGCATGCATCAAAATATCTTTGTGTAAATACTGTTATGTATTGTGGCATTGAATTTCTGAATTTTAGAAATGATTACTAGAAACATGTTTTCCACTATTTCGGTTAAAGTGTGATTTGAGAAATATCATGGTTTTTGGACTCAGTTTTGATATCGTTTTGACGTGGAAATAATTGAGTCAATGATTTGGGTTTTGACCCAGTTGTATGAGTTTATTGGATTTGGTCATTTTGAGGGAGGCTAGGACCCGGGACGAGGATCCGTTATTAGCGGTGAACCCGGTGAACCTCCAAGATAAACATTGATTTGAGGGAGGGCAGGAACCGGGACGATGATCCGTTATTAGCAGTGAACCCGGTGAACCTCCAAGATAAACATTGATTTGAGGGAGGCCAGGAACCGGGACGAGGATCCGTTATTAGCGGTGAACCCAGTGAACCTCCAAGATAAACACATTTGAGGAGGACCAGGATATGGGATTAGGATCCGCTGTTGGCGGTGAACCCAGTAAACCTCCAATATAATTGGTGATTGATTCTCCGACTAGCGTCGAGAGTTTTGCTCCGTTGGTTTGTTGAGTGCTCCGACTCTGGCATCATGGAGTTTTGGCTCCGTCGGGTCGCAAGGATGTCTATGCATAATACAGAGAGTTGTGATACAAGACTAGCACACCCTAAGGGATACCCTGGTGGCTAGTGGATGTGTCGGGAACAGTGGATTTGAGATATTATGTGTCTAGGTTGAATTAAATGATTTTGAACTCCTTTGAGGATGATTTTCAAACCAGAATGTGGATCACAATGTGTTTTCCTTATATGGATTTTGTGTGAGTCCTACTAAGTGGTTTTAAAGATAAATGCAAATGCCGGTGTTTTAAAGATGATGTTTTTATATCATGAACTGTTTGTGTGATGCATGCATGGTTTTATAAATGGAGGGGGGAAAAGGTAATATTCCTTGGAAAACGATTTATAAACGATTATTTTTGTCCGCTCACAACTTTTGTGTTTAAACCCTCTTCAGGCAGTAGAGTTGACGCGGACATTATCTCGAGGCAGAGGCATTAGCACTCTCGGCTGCGCTGTGTAGTTGTACTTGAGTCGGATATCTAAATTGTATCTTTATCCTACTTAGACGCTCTGATATTATATTGTATTCGGTTGGTAATTACTTACGGGAATTTTGAGTGCTTAAATCCCTTGTCTGACAAATGAAAGTATTTATTATTATTATAATTTATAAGGATTGAAGGGTATTTGGGAACTTTCCCTTAGGTTGTCAGACGGGATCAGGGTTCTTCCCGGGTTTCGAGGGGAAATTCGGGACGGGTCCTGACAATAGTCGATGGATATGCCGACTGATGTGATATGATAGCCGAAGGTTATACCGACTGATGATATGATATGATAGTCGAAGATACTTGCCGACTGATGTGATATCATAGTACAGAGAGTTGTGATACAAGACTAGCACACCCCAAGGGATACCCTGGTGGCTAGGGACATAATAGTCGATGGATATGCCGACTGATATGATATGATAGCCGAAGGTTATACCGGCTGATGATATGATATGATAGTCGAGGATACTTGCCGACTGATGTGATATCATAGTACAGAGAGTTGTGATACAGGACTAGCACACCACAAGGGATACTCTGGTGGCTAGGGATATGATAGTCAATGGATATGCCGACTGATGTGATATGATTGCCGAAGGTTATACCGGCTGATGATATGATATGATAGTCGAGGATACTTGCCGACTGATGTGATATCATAGTACAGAGAGTTGTGATACAGGACTAGCACACCCCAAGGGATACCATGGTGGTTGGGGATATAATAGTCGATGGATATGCCGACTGATATGATATGATAGCCGAAGGTGATACCGGCTGATGATATGATATGATAGTCGAGGATACTTGCCGACTGATGTGATATCATAGTACAGAGAGTTGTGATATAGGACTAGCACACCCCAAGGGATACCCTGGTGGCTAGGGATATGATAGTCGATGGATATGCCGACAGATGTGATATGATAGCCGAAGGTTATACCGGCTGATGATATGATATGATAGTCGAGGATACTTACCGACTGATGTGATATCATAGTACAGAGAGTTGTGATACAGGACTAGCACACCCCAAGGGATACCCTGGTGGCTAGGGATATGATAGTCGATGGATATGCCGACTGATGTGATATGATAGCCGAAGGTTATACCGGCTGATGATACGATATGATAGTCGAGGATACTTGCCGACTTATATGATATGATAGCCGAGGATATTTTACGGCTCTAATATGATTTGACGATGATTGTCATGTGCTTAATCAGCCTATGAAAATACTTCGTCATCCGGGTCAGTTGGTTGGGGTGGGCGGTGACCCAGAGTGACGAATTATTGTTGGTTCACAAGTATTTTACTAGTCGGATGTCTTGTGGTATTCCAGTAGAGATGTCAGCAGTGTCTGACCTACTGACAATTGGTGTCATAGGGTATTCCTATTTGAACCACCACTATTCCGAGGTCTTGGCTTTGACCTGTATACTATCCTGCGTCTGACAGGTAAGAGTGGTCAGTAAGTACAGAGGTTCTGTCGGGAACCCTGTAAAGAAAAAAAAAATTATTCAAGAACAAAGGGTATTTTTGGTATTTAAATTTTGAGGTAAAAGAGCTGTCAGACGGGATAAGGGTTCTTTCCGGGTTTCGAGGGAAAATTCGGGAAGGGTCCTTACACATTTTGGTAATTTTGGTTAGGGAGAAGATATTTTAACCCCAATCATTTTCTTACATCTTCATTTACATCTTAACTTCATCTTCATTCTTCATCTCATTCTCCTTTTCTCTATGTGAAACACACACCCCGAACCCGTGAGAAAACACCCCATAACCCACAAAGTCAACTTTTCATTCAAGGCTTTAGCTTCCATTTTTGATCAACTAATCGTATTCTACTCCTTTCCACGATCACAACCGTACCAATCATCGAAGGAGAGGACCACGGGGGAAGCCGAGCCGAGTATAGGAAGTTTTGGATCTTCCGATCGATTTTCGGCTTACAAAGGTACGTGTTTGTGGTTTTGAGGTCATATTTGGATTCTTGGGTTTGAGTAGATAGATTTAGACATAAAATTTGTGAAAAATGGTTGAGTTTTGGAGAAGTTATAAAAGCTTGAAGTTTTGGCCAGAAATGGGGGATTCCGGCGAAACCAGACGATGGCACCGGCAGCCGGTCGTCTTCTCCGGCGAGTCACCGGTGATCGGTTGGGTTGAGCGAACCAATCGAGTTGAGTTGAATCGATCGGGTTGAGTAAACCGATCGGGTCGAGTTGGACCGGGTTAGGTCGAGCCAGGCCGAGTTGGACCGGTCCAGGCGCGTGAACATTGTAGCAGGCGCGTGATCGGCGCGTGAGGGTGCGTGGCGGAGCGTGGGAGCGTGTTCCTACCTTCCAGCGGCGCGTGGCAGCGCGTGGGGCCGAGTCTGAGGTCACGGCGGCGCGTGGTAACTAGTTTCGACGTTTCGAATCTGTTGGTACAGGTTTCGGGTTGATCGGACGTCATTTAGAGGTCATTTTGGGCGTCCGAAGTTGCTGTGTTTTCTAGAAACAACATGGGTAGACCTCCCGGGGTTTAGGGAGTCGTTATATAAGAATCTTAATAATAGCCGGTAATCCTGATTGTTGTTTTTGACAGGCGATCTTGTTCCGGGAACCTCGGAGGAACAAACAAGATGGGATTGAGCTTGCTTGAACAGGTTTGTGAGTGGAATTTTGTTTTATAAACTGAAATGCATGCATCAAAGTATCTTTGTTTAAAAACTGTTATGTATTGTGGCATTGAATTTTCGGATTTTAGAAATGATTACTAGACACATGGTTTCCACTATTTCAGTTAAATTGTGATTTGAGAAATATCATGATTTTTTGACTCGGTTTTGATATCGTTTTGACGTGGAACTTATTGAGTCCATGATTTAGGTTTTGACCCGGTTGTATGAGTTTATCGGATTTGGCCATATTTGAGGGAGGCTAGGAACCGGGACTAGGATCCGTTATTAGCGGTGAACCCGGTGAACCTCCAAGATAAACATTGATTTGAGGGAGGCCAGGACGGGGGACTAGGATCCGTTATTAGCGGTGAACCCGGTGAACCCGGTGAACCTCCAAGATAAACATTGATTTGAGGGAGGCCAGGACCCGGGACTAGGATCCGTTATTAGCGGTGAACCCGGTGAACCTCCAAGATAAACATATTTGAGGGAGACCAGGACCCGGGACTAGGATCCGTTATTAGCGGTGAACTCGGTGAACCTCCAAGATAAACATATTTGAGGGAGATCATGACCCGGGACTAGGATCCGTTATTAGCGGTGAACCCGATGAACCTCCAAGATAAACACATTTGAGGAGGACCATGATATGGGACTAGGATCCTCTGTTGACGGTGAACCCGGTGAACCTCCAATATAATTGATTACTATTTCTCCGACTAGCGTGGAGAGTTTTTCTCCGCTGGTTTGTTGAGTGCTCCGACTCTGGCATCGAGGACTTTTGGCTCCGCCAGGTCGCGAGGCTGTATATGCATGGTACAGAGAGTTGTGATACAGGACTAGCACACCCCAAGGGATACCCTGGTGGCTAGTGGATGTGTCGGGAACAGTGGATTTGAGATATTATGTGTCCAGGTTGAATTAAATGATTTTGAACATTTTTTAGGATGATTTTCAAACTAGACTGTGGACCACAATGTGTTTTCCTTATATGGATTTTGTGTGGGTCCTACTAAGTGGTTTTAAAGAGAAATGGAAATTCCGGTGATTTTAAAATGATGTTTTTATATCATGAACTGTTTTATGTGATGCATGCATGGTTTTATAAATGGAGGGGGAAAAAGGTAATATTCCTTGGAAAATGATTTATAAATGATTATTTTTGTCCACTCACAACTTTTGTGTTTAAACCCCCTTTAGGTTGTTGAGTTGAGTTGACGCGGACACTTATCTCGAGGCAGAGGCATTAGTACTTTCGGCTGCGCTGTGTAGTTGTACTTGAGTAGGATATCTAAATTGTACCCTTGATCCTATTTAGACTCTCTGATATTATATTTTATTCGGTTGGTCATTAATTACGGGAATTATTGAGTGCTTGAATCCCTTGTCTGACAAGTGAAAGTATTTATTATTATTATAATTTGTAAGGATTGAAGGGTATTTTGGAAACCTTTCCTTAGGTTGTCAGACGAGATCAGGGTTCTTCCTGGGTTTCGAAGGAAATTCGGGACGGGTCCTGACAATATGGCACCTCCGAGACACCCTGCGCCTTAAGCGCTTGGAACAGTTCCCACCAAATAAGAGGGAACTCTTATCAAAATTTACAAGCTGCCCGGAAGCCACTGCGTCGCAATCAAGGACTTCCATCACAACATCAATCTCACTGCAACTAGCCTAGCAAAACACAACCGCGTCATCAGCAAAGAAGAGGTGAGAAATTCGAAAGTCACAGGTCTCCACCAGTCGAACCCCATGAAGTGTCCCCTCCTCCTCCCTCCGGCTCAAAAGGGCAAAAAGTCCTTCAGCACACACTAGGAACAGAAACAGGGACAAAGGATCACCCTGCCGAAGCCCCCTATTGGGCCAGATAAACCCTGTTTCCTCACCATTGATCAACACACTATAAGAAACCGAGGCCATACATTCGAGGATCAGATCACAGAACCGGTCCGCCACCCCAAGCCCTTTCAACATATCAATCACAAACCTCCACTCCACCCTATCATAAGCCTTTGCCATGTGAAGCTTCAAAGCCAGCTCCCTATCATCCCGAGGCCCTCGTTATTTCATAGAATGTAGAACCTCATGGACAACAAGGATATTATCCTGTATTTGCCTTCCCGACACAAAAGCTGACTGGTTGAAGCTAATAATACTATCTAGCACTACTTTCAGACGGTTAGTAAGGAGTTTTGAGATAACCTTGTAGAGTACATTGCACAGTGCAATTGGTCGTAACTGGGACATCTTGGCCGGACAAGGCACCTTGGGAATTAAACAAAGGGGTGTGTAATTGATCTTCCGTAGCAAACGACCCGTCCTCCAAAAATGCATCACCATTTCGTAAACATCAACCCCCACCACCTCCCAATTTTGCTGGAAAAAGTCGCTAGTAAACCCATCCGGACCTGGGGCCTTTGCAGGATTTATCTGAAACAACACAGCCTTCACCTCTTCTCGGGAGATGTGAGCCAATAGTCCCGCATTGTCCTCTGACGTAACACGCTGCCCAACACACTCTAGAATAGTCGGACAGGTTTGAGGCTGTGATGTGGTAAACAGCTTCTCAAAATATTCCACTACCACCTGTTGCATCGGTGGATCCTCATGCACCCACTCCCCATCCTGGTTTTCAAGCCCCCGAAGCCTATTAAACCGCTGATGTTTGACTATGGAGGAGTGGAAAATTTTCGTGTTTTTGTCACCCTCATGCAACCATTGGACTCTCGCTTTCTGTTTCCAGTAACACTCATCCACCCTAATCAAACGCTTCAGCTCTTGTTCCTTCGGTCTCACCCAACCCCCATCAAACATGGGTTGCACATACACACTTCGCAGTTGCTGCTGTAAATTCTCAATAAGGACCTTACTATTACGCTGATTGGCCTTCCTCCATGTCAGCAGACCCGATCGCACCCCCTTCAGCTTTTCACAGACCCGGAATGCCTTGGACCCCCGAGCCTCACGCTGCCAGCACTCCTGAATCACCTGCCTACAATCAAGTTCATTCCCCCATCTGGAATCGAAAACAAACCTCCGTCTAGGCCGGGAAACCCGACGCCCTCCTATTTCTCCAAGAGAACGGATGCCCATGGTACCCCAAATCAAGCAAACGGTTCTCAGCCACAAACTCCCGAAAGGAGAGCATAGAATTTTCAGACCGAGTTAGACCTCCCTCTTTTTTCTCACCTGCCAACACGTCATTAAAGCCACCCATCAAGAGACATGGGTCCCCACAACAAACAATACGAGACCCCAAACGTCTACACTGGTCAGCACGAATCCTATCATCCGTACTAGCATAAACATAATAGAATCTCCAAATATACCTAGAAACAACATCTTTTATTAATACTTCAATAAGGAAATCAGCAAACTTAACTAAAACAACTTGTTGCACATCCTTCCAAAACACACAGATCCCACCACTCAAATCCCGTGGCTCAACCGCATGCATGAATGGCATCCCCAACTTATTTTTTAAATAACCAAACCTTCGACTATGATTTTTCGTCTCAAGCAAAACTATAATATCCGGCTGATGAAGCAATGTTTGCCTCACCAGGTTGTGAACAGTCAGTGTACCACCGATACCCTGATAGTTCCAGCAAAGAATACTCATGGCGACTAGGAAGAGGTGGAACCAACACCCCTTCGCTCAAGAGACCCATTAAGGTCGGTCTCGACCACCTGAGATGAGCTAACTTCCACCCCACACTCCATTTTTCTCCTCCGCACTACTCCATCCCTCTGCATCGGTGGGAAACCCTCTCCTTCCAACATCTGCTTGCTGCGTTTCCCTTCCCCCCCCCCCCCCCTCCACTAGATCGGCCACCCAGGATAACTGGCATCAGCTGGAACGGGTCCGACAGTTGAGATGTCGTGACACCGATCCCACTACAGTTTCCCCCTCCCGCATCGGGGGTAGGACTACGTCTCTTCCTTGGCTCGTCTCTTCATCCCCACCAATCCTTGGGACTAGGCTGTTCCTCTCATCACTGCTCCGCTCCATGGGACCCGCAGCCAATAGGGATGGACCAAAGGTAGCCTCCCCCTCTAACTGTTCAAACTGGACCGGTGTGGGAGCAGACGGCCCTCCCCGCTCACAGTCCTGCTTGGATTTCGGCCCTACCGGCTCATTCAACTGTCCCCCTCGCCCAATCAGACCAGCGTCGAAAGCAGCCGCCAGAACTCTCTTCTGTCTCTGCTCCTCCGTTTTCTGGGCAGCAATCTTTGCAGCCAGACCGGAGGCTAACCCATCCCCTCGGCCCTTCCCCCAACCACCGATTTCCACTGCCCCCTACCACTGCTTGGTCGGTGAACCACACTCCGTAGAGGCCTCCCCCTAAGATCCATCTCCGCTTCCAGGCCACCAAAAGCGGGTCCTCGATCCTCCCTCTCACCCGACACCACAAAGCCAACACAACATCGGGTATTATGCCCCAAGGATCCACAGCCCAAGCAGTACGTAGGAAGCCGCTCATATTTAAAATCAACCCATTGGTGTCCCTCCTCCGGAAACTCGACAAGGGTTCCTCTCATCAATGGATCATCAACTCTCAACCGAACGCGGACCCGAACAAACCTGCAATACATTCCTTACCCCATGACGTATCGACGTCCAAAATAGCCCCCACAAGGCCTCCGATCTTTCTCGCTACCGCCACTGTCATATTGAACGGCAGAATGCCATGAAGCTGCACCCAGAAAGATGCATGGTTCATACGCAACTGCCTGGGGTTCCTAGTACGTGACCCCTCCTCAAGGACGACCAGTGCCTCCATAAAACACCATGGTTCCATATCTAGGACCCTCTGCATATCTTGTTGAGCGACAAAACAAGCCATAAACTTCTTCTCTCCAATTGCCCGAATGGACACACCCTCACGCCCCTGCCAGAGCCCCGAGAAGAGCCGCACAAATGCCTCACCACTGACTCCCTTGTCCATGAAAACCTCTGCAACTAGGCAGAACCGGAACCCTAGCGGCAAGTCCTCAACCTCTGTCTGGAGCACCCGCACTCCCAACCTCTCCTTCTCCGAAAGACACAGATGAGCACCAAACTTCCATTCCAACTCCGCCATATCCATACCGGTTCCTATTTCTGCCCCGCAACCCCGCTAACTGTCTGCCCTGCCGCAAGAACGTCAAACCCAACAGACGATACAAAACCAGAACCTCGTCCACGTCGGTCCTCAGAAAACTGGCAACGCGAACCACTCACTCTAATCCAGTCCGAAAACGCTATCAAGGCCGCATCATACCTCCCAGAAATCGAGCCCTGAGCGATTGCACAACCCCGTCCTCCTCTCTCTCCGAGCATGTATGCCCTTTCACCGTTTAGCACACCCTAGCCCCTCACACCAGCAAACCAGAATAACAGGGTGCTGGCGCCGAAACCCTAGCACACAAGAAAGAAACCAGCGCCTAACCCTAGCAGACCAAAAATACTCTCCTTGCGAGAGACAAATGTCTAAAAAAAAAAAATCATAATAATCACTTCCTATATATTCAACTATTTAAGATAATTAATTTTTGATATTTGTAATTTTGACCCAAATATATAAACAAAAAAAAATTAAGTTAGTTTACGCTTAGTTACTTCCCATTCTTTTTCCCCAATCCTCTCCAACTTTCATCCTCTCCCATCCCACCTTCATCTTCAACCTAAAAAAAAAATCCAGAAAACTGCCTTCATCCCACTTTCATCTTCATCCCACCTTTGGAACAAGACGAAGAGGAAGATGACGCAACCTCCCTTTTCATCTTCATCTGGAGATCTTCATCTTCATCTGGATTTCTAGGTTTCGCAGCTAATTATCAATTAGTTCCCACTTATTTACCAGTCGGTAACCACTTAGTTACATATTCAAAAATCCAGAAACCCATGAAGATGAAGATGAAGAGAGAAGAGAAAAAAAAAGATGCAGAGGAAGAGGAAACAACCTTCCCCTTCATCTTCATCTGGGTTTCCGGATTTCGAAGTTAGTTGCCTATTAGTTTCCACTTATATACCAGTTAGTAACCACTTAGTTACATAACTAGAAACCCATGAACATGAAAATGAAGAATGACGAATGAAGATGAAGAGAGAAGAAAGAAGAGAGAAAAAATGATGCAGAGGAAGAGGACGCAACCTTCCCCATCATCTTCATCTGAGTTTCTGAATTTCGTAGTTAGTTATCAATTAATTTCCACTTATTTACCAGTTAGTAACTACTTAGTTACATAACCAGAAACTCAGAAACTTATGAACATGAAGATAAAGATGGAGAGAGAAAAGAAAAAAGATGATGCAGAGGAAGAGAAAGAAGACGAAGATGACGCAACCTTCCCCTTTATCTTCGTTCTTCATCTTCATCTTCATCTTCATCCATGTTTCTTGAGGGAAAAAAGAGAATAGAGAGAGAGGGAGAGAAATGAAAATTTGCAAATTAGTCGTCCCCATATATTTATACTTTGGCCAAAATTACAAATATCAAAAATTAATTACCTTGGATGGTTGAGTATATAGGAAGTGATTATTAGAGGTTTTTTTTTGTAAGAAAGGGACATTAGTGACAATTTCCCTATAATTCATTTATTTATTTTTTTTATTTGAATTAAATTTTTTTTTTATCTATGTGGCAAAACACAATTTAAAATGTTGGCCCCACACTTGACACATCATATTTAACAAATTTTTTAACGGAATAGCTAACTGTAGAACTAAGTTGTTACATTTTAAAGAGTTCATAGTATTTAAATACAATATTTGAAAAATTAAGTATAACTCTGAAATTTTGTGTAAAACACAAGAAACTAAAGTGTAATTTGCTCTTCTTTTATTATTAACTGTTTTTTTTGGAGAAAATTTATTTCTTAATTGTTACCCTAAAATTTTTATAATTTTTATTAATTATTTCGAAAAATATTTATTAGGAAAATGTGCTGAAATGTTCATTTTTTTTATGAGATGTCACGTTAACTTTTGACAATTTATGAAATGTCACTCAATTTAACAATATCAGTTTTTTGCATCCAAAAAGTCGCATGTACATTGCAAATGATTCTTTTCATGGGTATTTTGGACTTTTAGTAACAAAAAACATTGTAAAAATATATTGTTTTTACTTTTAAAATGGAGTTCTTCTTTTTCCCAAAGTCGTAATTGGCTCTCAAAGAAAGTTATTTTTGGTTTTGTGCCTTTCTTTCTTCTTTTTGTTGCCAAAAAGTCCAAATTACCATGAAATGGATGAAAAATTAACACAGTTAAGTTTGGGTGACAATTCATGAATTGTTGAAAGTTCATGTGACATTTTACTTCAATTTTTATATGAGGTGACAAATTGTAATTAATGTAAGAAGAGTCCATGTGATATTTCAACAAATTTCCATATTTATAATTAATTATCAAGCCAAAATATTTTTTAATTATTGGCCCAAAATATTTTTGAACGTATTTTAATGATTTGAAATGTCGATTATCACGTTAGAGATCACTTATATAGGAAATACTTCTAAATATAGTATGTTTTTTTCTTCTTTTTACTTTGGAACTTCTCAATATCTAAATGAGTTAATGACATAGAGGTCCTTGACAACTTTTTTTTTACACTCAAATTCACAAGGTCAAAATTTTAACAAATATGGACAACTTAACCCAAAAATTGACAAGTACAGACAAAAGTTCCAACAAATAATCAAAAATAGCTGCATGCACTAAATTTAAAATTTCAACAAAAAAAAAATTTGGTTAGTCACTTAAACTTTAGTGTTTAGCCTCTCCCAAAACTCAAGAACTATTAGATCGTAAGGTATAAGGTCTCCCACCACCACCCCTACCAAAACATGTCCCTCCCCAAAACTTTTTAAAACTCTAAGCCTTAAACCGTTAAACTCCATATAACACCCTTAATTTCGTCAAGGGCACAAGTAAAATCACAATTCTAAGAAATTGAGTTTTCACTTGGCAATTAACATTCTTGGTTCATTTAAGGGTAAACAAGTAAAATCACAATTCTTGAAAAAATGTGTTATTATTCCTTGATTATAAGAAAAAAAGTTAGTTGTTTTTTTTATGCAAGTTTGATTATAATGGTGTCCCTATATGTAGTTTTCCCTATCTAAATATGTCGAATTTTGAATAAATAAAAAACTATTTTTGGAAATGCACTTGAAAGTACTTTCCAAAAGGGCACATGTACATGTACTTCTTTAAATGTTTAAGCATTAATTACACTAACACCTCTTAAGAATTTACGTGTTTCACAAAAACTCGAAGAGTTTGAAAATTACACTAACATCCCCTTAATCTTTTAAATCTTTATTACAAAACCCCTCAAGTCAAGATTCCAACCAAAAAATAATGAAATGAGCATAAAAAATGTGTGTATCAGATTTAAACTTGGAAAATATTACAATTTTTTGTAAAAAAGTTATCTAAATTTTTAAAACTAAAAAACAAAGAAAATTAAGTGAAAAAAAATTAATTAAGTAGGATCAAACTTGCATCCCACCTCGGTGCATAGTACCTCCTCGTACCACCCTTTCGATACGTGGAATAATTCATATACACACCCCACCACTTGTAGTGAAAACTAACTGAGAACTCCGCTACTACCATGACTCTCTCTTGTTGGTCGTCTTGAATAAAATCTCCACACAGTGGTCAATTGAGTGGAATACTCCCATTAGTCAATAAAGCTACCTATGTTCGGTACCTTACCTTGGAACCGTTCAATTCCTAAATAATCATTTCAAGACCATCTCAGCAAAAACATTAACAAGAATCTTCATTGTTACCAATACCGTTGATTTGTTTGATATATATGAATGACTAAAGAACCTTGATCTTGAAATGATGATTTAAGAGTTGAATTGTTCCGATTATGATATGTATACGGATTATTCGATCAATCTCAAGGGTGTTACAAGAAGGTACGTACCACCCGAGATGGGATGTAAATATTATCCAAAAGCTAAAAAGGAAAGATGGCCAAACTAAGAAATTTGAATCCATATATGCTCATCCATTAAGACCAAGAAAAAGAAGGAAAAATGAGCAAACTAAAACATTTATATTACAAGAAGAAAAGGAGCTCACAAATGATCCTGCTCATAGAGAGCTCTTATACACTGAAAAAAACACATAAATTAAACACCAAATTGCTGCAAATTAATAAGAAGAAAGTTTAAAAGAATAAAGAGTGGTTGCTTGCAGCCATATGGTTCATGTCCATCTCTTACTATACAGAATTACAGATTAAGAGGAGAGACAACATAAAAAAACCAAATTTTGTGCTTCAAAGTTTGAGTGTCAGATCTGGCCCTGGTGTAGAGCTCTCTACGCCCCCTCCTGCAAAATTTAAATTCGAACTTTCGTGAGTCAGTACGAAACTTGGAGGATGATGAAGAGTAGTGTTACTTGTCTCAGTGGCCTGACGAAAACTACCAGGCCATAACAACTCAGCCCCATCATCCACCATGAAAATCGGTACCCCCAAGTACCCATGCTCGAATCTTGTTCCCACCTCAGCAGGCCTTACTGGTGGTGCAAACCCTTGATGCACTAATGAATGTGCTTTGATGCCAAGTGAACCAAATGAAGATGCATGGAGAGGCAACGATGCGTACTTCTCAGAGAAAATGCTCATTCGCATAGCGCGCTTTGCCAGCGTTCTTTCTTTCTTATGTGCATTTTGGTGTCCACCAAGTGCTTGTGAGCTCAGGAATCTGCATTGGCAGTAATTGCAAGAGAAAAGCCTTGGAGTGACTGCTGCTGGTTCATTGCTGCTCTGATCACTTGTGGTTGACAATGAGAGTCCTACCGAATCCCTTTGATCCTTCGAGTTTGAGTCGTCCTCGTTGTTGAAGAAGCTAAGAGTTAAGTCAAGGGAAATGGGATTGTCATTGGATTTGGAGGTGTCATTGGCAGATATTGTTTCTTGGATGGAAATGTTGGAAGCAACTTGGCTGCCAACTTCAGAGTCATTTGCCGAGGAGGCTTCCACTTCAATGTCAATGTCAGTCTTCATCATGTAACCAAATTTTGCCACTTAGTCTACAATCTAAAGATTCATGTATATAGCTAGCTAGCTGATCTCATCCTGCACTTTCGGAAACAAAAACGGTTAGGGACCTGATTTTCACACTCCACGTTTCTCCTCATGCACTCTCTATTTATTTTAACCATCAAATTGAATAAATCAAAACAAAATCAATGGGTAGAAACAAACAAGGGAGTGCAGAAGTAGAAAAGTAGAGCGTGAAAATCACATCTCAAACGGTTAAATTGATTTTAGATGTAATGGTCGTTGTCTTTTAGTTGAATTGAAAGTAAGAGCAAGAAAATTTTAAATTGTAGTATTTTTTTCGAAATAAGATTAAGAAATGAAGAGACAAATCAATAAGATTAAGAACCTATTATTGACAATTATATCGTTTTTAATTTTCACTTTTCACTTTATATGTTTAGAGATGTTGAAAATGATACAAAAAGAGTGAATAAAGGATATGGTGGAAGAGATGAACAATTGTACAAAAAAAAAGTGAAAAAAATGAAAATTAAAAACAAAAAACAAACTTGTTTTATGTGACTGTTTGATAACCACTCTATTATCAGTTTTTAGTTTTCCATTTTATACTTAAGATATGAGAACATGAGAGATTATGAATGGTGGAGGAAGGAGACAATGGAACGGAGGAAGAACAAATGTAGAAGAAAAAATAGACAAAAAACTAAAAATTGAAACCTATTTTTTGTGGATTTCGCTTGTTTTTTTTTCTTTTCATTTCCCTTGTTTATGTCTTACTCTTTATACCACTGATATTCGTCATCCTTTTTACCTTTCCTATACTTTCTATATGTTTCGTGCAAAAAATTGAAAGTTAGAAAAAAAAAAAGCAAAATGATCCAAGAACGGGTCGTAAAATCATCGAAAGACATAAAATAACAAATGAGGGAATAGTAACCAGCATTGTGAAGATTCTGTTGTTTTATTCAAAGTAATAGCAGCTTGACATGTCGCTGGGTTGAATAGATTCTTGTACGAGGACAGACACATACTAATTACATGTTAATCAAAATTACAAGTAAATCATGCGAATTGATTAGTTAATTAATTAATAAGATCTCACAGTCACAGACATAAACACATACTAATTATTATTAATGGCTAATTTATATAAGAACTTGGGGCTTAAAGAAATTTCAGAAAGTCAACTTAATACCAAAATTTGGAACCTGAAATCAACTTAAAAAAGTTTTGAAGTTTTCAAATTATGTGCCAAAAAATCTGAACTCCTTCGACCAAGCACCATTCTCCACCTCGGAATGATAACTAAAACTAACAATAACGAAATGTTTACCAAACGAGAACTTATGATCTTATTCCGAAATTGAAATACTATTAGGACCAGATCAAGGGCAAACAAAAAAATATATAATTAATCACACAAAAACAAGAAAGACTTTGAACTGGTGAGCACTATGGAATCAATAATCAGTCTCACAAAGAAGAAGATGCAAAAAAGAAAGATGGGAAGAAAAAAAGTACCATCATGAGTCTGATGAAGATGAAGAACAATTGGCTAGGTGGTGTTCTTGGGTGTCATATAGTGATGCCCAATGCTTCGAGTTAGCAGACATGTGGCCAATTCCGAGCCAATTTAGTGCCAATCCAGTGCCAATTCAGTCTTGGTTGTGCAATCTGATTCTGAAGAGAAGAAAGCAAGCTAGCTTGTGGGTTTTGCTAGCTTCTGACAAAACAAATGGTGGGTGAGATCATGAGACTGAGAGAGAAGTCAGAAACAAACAAACAGTTTATTAGTGAAAAGAATTGGGAGGAGATAGAAAAAGGAAAAGTAGAAGTGTTGGTGTTTAATTATGGGAAAGCAAAGGTAAGAGAGAGTGGTGGGGTTGGGGGAAAAGTGGTGGGAGGTCAGATAGTCAGAAGAAAAGGTTGGGCATATGTTTGGAGATAAATTTAAGAAAGAAAAAGCAAAGGATATGACATATGAATACTTCTTTTCTTTACTCTATATTATACTTCAACTGCTTTTTTGATATTTGGTCCAATGCAATAACAAATATTGGTGAGTGTATTTTGTTAGTGATAGACAAATATGTACACATGTTCCTATACAATTGATTATATGATATTTTTTTATAACACGGTTGCATACGGAAGAGATGAGAATTTTTGGTTTAATCTGTACGAAGTGCAGTAAAAGAGATACATACATGTTGATTTTAGAGTGTAATAAAAAGAGATACATACATGTTGATATAAAATCAAGTAATTATATGACATATTTTACTGATGGTGTCATTACAAACAGAAGAAAGAGAAGCAGATGAGGCTATAGAATATAATACGTGACTGATTTGAGAGGTAGATTCACAATTGATACAACGTATTACCCATTTGTACGGAGCTCATGTTCCCTTTTGTAGAGACCTCTTATGGGGACAAGCCTCCTTGAATTAGGGTGTAAGTAAGTTGGTTGGATTAAGGCTATGGCACTATTCCCCCTAAGGGATAACATTAGACATTCCTTCCTTCTTGCAAACTCCACACTTTTTGCTGAATATCTAGAGGGGAAAATCGACGATGTGACACCAACTCACGTGGGTCTTTCGGTGCATTGTAACTGAGTTCTAGCTCGGATATTGTTGATGTATGGTCTCTGGTATATATTGCAGTCAGCAAAAGATACCAGGGCGACTATGCTGACCCTATCTTACTGACCCTTGCGTGGAGTGAAGTCATGTTGTATGGGGCCTGTGCAGGGAATCGTGGCGTGCTGAATTGGCTACGTGCGGCCTTCCCGTTCTTTGAATGCGTGTTAGCCAGTGATTAAATGAATGGGCTAGAATACGTATATACGAACATTAGCACACCTGATTATACATATAACAAATTTTTTGATTATGACCTGTAATGAGAGAGCTATACTTAAACTGATATTATCAATTACGTACATGGCATGTTTTCTGTGGACTGTGATTACTGATTAGATACAAGAAAGAGAAGCAAAAGGTAAGGCAAGCCAATTGGAAGCAAGTAATGTTGTTATAGCTTTAGCCTTAGCTATGAGTCCCACCACAGATTCTCTATCTTTCAGACCCGCTTTTGAAGTTTTTGATTTGAGATAACTCCACAGTGTGCATGGGGTCGGCCTTTCAATTTTCATTCCTCAGATTGATCTCACTGTGCACGTCCAGCATATAAAAAAAGAAAAATAAGAACAACTAGCATTAGTTAAACTAGTACTACTCTGTTTTCACTCGCACTCACAGCATTCATGAAATATGCCATTATAGGGGACATTCGCATGCATATGATCATCATAGAAACTCATATTTCCAACCACTCCTTCCACTAAAACTTCACTAATTATGTCTTTTATTTTCTTCTCTTTTATATATATATATATAATTATTTCTAAACAAACTCAAAGGCTTTGTTCATGATAGAAAAAAGAGTGTAGACTGCATAATATATGAGACAAAAATCACTTTAGTTATTCATAACATTGTATGTTCAATTTGCCATCTCCTAATTTAACGGTCTTGCTTCACTTAAGCTTGTATAGAACACTTGTTCGACAAAAATCTCAACCAAATTACGAGGAAGATACGAAGTTACATGCCTTAACAATGATCTTGATTCATTCTTAAAGTTACTTAGTGGGCGGCGTGCTTATCTTGTGTGACAACACTTGTCCGCCTTTCCGTTTGGAATTGGGAATAAGTCTTACATTTTAACTTCAATCAGTTAAAACGCTTAAATAGTCAATCAAAATATATTTTTTTTCTAAGAAGAAGAAACTCTATTAAATGAGAATAAGAGTACAAAGATAGGATTATAAATGACCTTATTAAAACCTTACTATAAAATTCATTAGATAGAAAAATCCGATCAAGAAAAAAGAGAACATGCACCCTTCATCAATGACACAAAACAATAGAGGATACAGACAATTGAGCTCAGACATTGAGCAATCCAAACTTGGTTCAAGCTAAAGGCTTCTACGCATTTCAACTTTTCCACATTTCATCCATTTGTTATTAAGCATGTCTCATACTCAAAAAAAAATACAAAATAATTATAATAAAAAAAAAACAACAACAATAATTTTCAATACCAAAAAAACAGACTTGTGTTGATAACATGGGGCAGTGGGAAGTGCAAATTAAAGAAGAAATAGTACAGAAGAAATTGTTGTTTAATTTGCTGGTAATAAGGTTCTTTTAGTTTTAGTTATTTATATATTTCTTCTTCTGCTCAACTAGCGACATGCCTATAACTAGGTACTACAAGCCTACGGGGTCTACGCACATGTTTGAAGGGAATTTATTTTTCTATTCAATATTCAAAACCCAATAGCCATTCATCACTTTGAGTTACGGTGAACATGATTAAATTGAATTGGATAATTTATCAGTTAATAACAATCACTTTGAGTTACGGTGAATATGATTAAATTGGATTGGATAATTTATCAGTTAATAACAATTGGATATTTTGAATGTAAAAATATATTCGGTTTCACTATAGGATGATTAGATAGGATTAGACATGAAAGTAAACTTATTTTTTCTAATTCTATTATTTTAAGGGAATTTGATTGGATAAATTTTCTTCTATATTTACTCCTTCTAATTACCTTACAACGAACACATCAATTTTTTCAATCAAAATAAATTAAACTTGATGTAGATGGAATGCTGGGCTTCTGGAAATTGCAAGGGTAGGCAGAGATGATGAGAGATATGGGAGGAGAAGATGAGTTTAGACTTCAGAATTTTCACGATGGTCGTTTATGGTCAAGTTCACGATTGGTAAATGATGAGAGAGAGGAGGGAAATTTAATATCAATTAATGTGAGTTTATTAATAATGTGGCATAAAGTTGACATTTAAATCATCATCCAAGGGTGTAAATTAAGAGTAATGAAAAAGAAGATAGGGAAAATCAGGCAAAGAAGTCAACTCTCTTATCCTATTAATAAAGAAAATGATAAGGAGACGACTTGGTTTACAAGTCACACATTAATACATGCGGTCCTATTTTATGTAATTTATAAATTATGTGGTTCTTTTAGCATTTGTGTCCAGTAAATAATTGGTTTTTGAACCCATTCTTAATATTGGAGTCGTGCATAATCCATATCCTCACTGACATGTATATCTATGCCTGAAGAGACATGCCAATGGGAAGAGCAAGAAATCATTCTTGTTAAGGTTTTAGACTTAGACTACCGCTGGTCTTGAAATCTCATTAGTAAATGAACCTTTAATAAGCACCAATTAATAATCATTAGAGTTCTTTTAACGATGGGCATCATATATTGACCTTTTTAATGAAAATAAATTAACCCTTAAATTTAATGCGCTACTTAATTGTACATTATCTTCCACCATCTTATTAGTGACTTGTTTCTTTATTCTCTCATGATCATGCTTCATTGCATTCATTTTAGTAACATAAAAGATGTGGCATATGTTCACATAATTTGTGTCCCATGTAAAGTAGCATATGCCTCAACTAATTCCCTCACTTCATTAATGAAAGTCAAAAGAATACAATTTTTTTTTGAGATGATTCGAACTTTTATTGATTAAAAAAATATACAAAGTAAAGATAAATTATACTGCAATAGCTTGATAATAAATGTGGGTAAATAACTTCAGTAATCAGGCTCGACATCTATCGAAACGATCTAAAGAGAATAACGCACAAAATAATATAACTTGAATCAGGACCAACCCTGAGATATTGGGGGTCCAAGGCGAACCTTCAAATTGGGGCCCCATAATTCTTCAACCCTCAAATTGACGGGTAGAACATTCAATAATAAATCTATCAATATGTTCTCTTATGCTCCTCCCAAAATTTACTTCACAACTCAAATATTGTCACCCTTTGAATTAAAATTATTTTCTTCATTTTCTTTAAAAATTGAGAAGATGAGAGAGGGGCTAGGGTTTAAAAATTAACTCAAATATCCAAAAAAATGTTTAACTTAAATAAATAGAGGAGATCAGGTTATTGTTTAACAAAACATAATAGAAAAAGTTATTTGGTTTGAGTTAGGAAAAAAGAAAACAAAAGAAAAAGGAAAATAAAATATGAAGAAAACAAAAGAAAAAGGAAAAAAATAAAAATAAAATATTGTGTTTAGAAAAAAGAAAAAAAACAAGTGAAAAAATAGAGAAAAATTTGTAAAAGCCAAAAGGGAGGAAAACCAAAAGAACAAAATTATTAGAAAAGGCTCCCATGAGATTTAAACTAGGGCCTCTTTGAAGGGAGCTGACGGATTAGCCAACTCACCCAAGTAATATTGTTTTGATTCTTTCTAAAGTAACATAATTATATATCAATTTTACATATCAACAACGTATAATATGTATAGGTGGAGACTCCCTCGAGGTGGGGGCCCGAGGCGGTCGACTTGTCGGACTATCCTCAGGATCAGCCCTGACTTGAATCCCCTATTAAGGTCATTACTACCCAAACAACTAATCTTTATAATCCCACAACAGAGAAACCCTAACAGAGTCAACCCGATATAAGAGCAACTGGATTTATTTTCACAGAGAAAACTAAAATAAATAAATAACCCAACAAAAGGTACAAATGAGCCACTTCCACCGTTGTCGATGCATATCACTACCATTATTGCCGCCTCCGCGAAATTCAAAAGACGATTAGGAATGTCATCCAACACCATATCACATATGCTCCTATCAAAATCCACCAGGTTGCATCACGATCAAAACCCATCAAGCCGCATCACGAGCAAAAACTCTATGAATGCAGATCAAGCTCATGAAGACAAGAGTTTCACTAGAAACTTGATCCTTTAATTTGTACCTGTTATTAAAATTTTCCTAATGATTTTTTATTTCAGCCAACTTCCTATATGAGTTATTATTAATGACTAATTTTCCCATTTGGTCAAATTTGGTGTGAATTTACCTCAAATTTTCACATTAATAACGAATCATACTTAATGACCAGCATGTAACTTTTTTTGACGAAAAATTGGATGAAATGTGAAAAATGTGGTGATTATGTGTATCCCTCTTAGCTGGAAGCAATCTCTAGATGGTTGGATTTGGCGTTTTGACAAGCGGGGTTGTTCTCATTTAAGAGGGCATATAAGGTGGAGGTGGTTCGCTCCTTGGCTTTGCGGCCGGATCTGAGTCGGGGTCTAGTAATTGTTCTTCATTTGCGTATGCTCCAATTTTTGCGGTAAGGGAATTGATGTTATTCTCTTATGAAAGATTACCTAATGACTGCTATGCTCTCTTCCTCATGCATGTGTGGGCCAATTGGGCTGAATGAAATTCCCATCTCTAGATCAATGGGCCAATTGGGCAAGGGTCTGATTTTTCTCTTATAGGGAGGCTTATTGAGGATTCTTCCGAGGGGCTGAAGAAGATCGCTGGGGGTATATTATGGTGGCTCATCGTCTTGCCCATTTTGCAACTCATGTGGCTTCTATTAGTACATGGTTTGAAGAACCTCTGGACATTATTCGCGATGTTTGGCATTTGGTCGCTCTATGGATACAAATATTCTGTGCTACAAGGACTGTCTATTTTCTTGGACTTGGGCTTATTCCTTGAGACTGCTCGTTATCTTTTGACAATGTTTTTTTGTCACTCAAGTGTTCTTTGGTAGGCAGTTACTTTAGTTTTGTGTCTATTGTTTTTCTCTTGTGCATGGTACTTGTTTTCTTTAATTAGATTGAAAATTCCATCAAGATTTTAAGGAGGCCAAACAATGCAACCTCCTTATTATATGATTAGTCTTTTTCAATGAATTTTTTACTTCCCTAAAAAAAATGTTGACAAGAGGTCAATTGGCTGAAATAAATATTCACGGGGGAAATTGACAAGGGAGTACAAGTTCAGGGGGACAAATTGACAAATTACTCTTTTCTTATAACAACTTAATGCTTTATTTTTTTTTAGCTTTTATTAGCAATGTTTTAAATCTGAATTTTCTAATTTTGTTGGATAAACTCTAACAATCTAAATAAGCTCCTAGAATCGTACTTAAAACCTTACAAGTGCACAAATTAAAAGACTAATATAGCATACAATTAAAAATCCGTCCCACATTGATTAAATCCTAAGAACTTCCATAATTCCATAATAAATTACTAATAAAAGAACTTAGAACAAACACAATTTAACTCAACCAAAGACTTAACACATGGCAATGGCAAAGACTCGAATAGAAATCCCACTTATTATACAAGAAATGAAACAAAAATCCTAGGATGAGCTATTTTTTTTTCTCAAGGAAATTACGTTATTATTTAACAAAGAGCAACATCGTACAAGGAGGACTTGGTGCATTATATGTGGACTCATTAAAATTTTATCGGGACTTTTAATTCGATTTAAGAAAAAAAAATACCATGGATCAACAAATTTAGAGTTATCCTCAATTAAAACATTAAGAATTACATCAGATGGTTCTTCAAATCAAAATGCAATTGACGCCATAGAAAGCACATAACTAGCTAGTCCGTAACTTCCAAAGTGTGACCCGTTGGCCTATAACATACTCAAGGGTCACCACGTGGCACTGCATTGTGGTGGTTGATCAGTCATTATTTATGCATCATTTTGATGTCTTTATCTGCATCTCTTACATGTCTTTTGAATGATTTCGGGCCATCAATAGTAGAAAATGATCAATCTTGTGAGACTTGTGTATATTTGGAAAGATAGGTAAATTCTAAGAAGAACGCAAAAATAATGACTCAAATCGGAGTTCATATGAAGGAGATGTCCTCATTTCAATATCAGGTCCTGAACTGGGTCCTGAGTGCGCTAGTGCGCCTATTTTGAGTCCTTGACCAAGTACTTCAAATCATGCCATCCGGGTCCCAAACCTGTGTCTCGTGACATCAAGTTCATGTCCTGTAAGTGCCAAGGTCGTGCCAGGACATGTCGAGTACATGTCCCAAGAATTTCCCATATGAGACCAACCTCTGCGCCTAAACCCGAGTTCTTGTTCCATCAGAGGTGGATCACAGTTCCTCCTCTGCGTTAAGCCTGATAGCCTTTGCACCTAGCCTGAGCGAAGATGCGCTTTTACTATACTCATGGTGTGCCTTGAAAGCGTAGTCCCATGCCCCTATGACGAAGACATTCCAAAGACCACCGGAAGACCAAAGGCTGCCCGCGGCCAGCTTGTATTCCCACTTGCCAACTTGCATTCACACTCCCAACTATGTTCTGATTGGTTCTAATAGATTTTAGGGACTTTGTAATTAATTAGAAATACAATAACTATTCTAGAACAATATGGGCTAGGGTTTTACCAATCCTTATAGGACAAGGTTTTCCCTTTGTCTATAAAAGGGAGCCTTTGTTCAGTGTTTAAAAAAGACCAGATTTTTAGAGATAATATTTTACACACAGATTATTAGGCGTGGAGCTTGGAGAAGAAGGCTCTGTCGTGGCTCTGCTGTGCCTGTTCTTCAACAATCTATTATGTAACCTTATTTTTATTATTGCAATTTAATTATGAATTCAATTATATCTGTTTTAATCCCAGTTATGCGTGAGTAGTTTTTGTTAGGATTAGGGTTGCTTGAAGCCCTAACCATGTTAGTTTGTTAATTAGATTTTGGCTCTTGATTTTGATTGCTATGCATGCTGAATAACTCTGATTACTGTTTTAACTGCCATTCCTTTATGCCTATGAGCTTTGCTACCTTGTTTGCATAACTTATTGATGGAATTGCTTGAGTGACCACTATATCATCTTGTAATTCATGAGCATCAAGAGGTTGAGGTTAAGAAACGATCTTGTAGTCGGAATTCACAACGCTCTAGGAATGCACATCACTTTTCTAGGCTAGTGTAGTGTCATTAAATTCTCTTTGTACTTCATGCATCATCCTAACTGGTAGGTGATAGACGTTCTAGAGTACACATCATGCTTAGAACATGCCAAGTAAGATAGAATAATATATGTGGAGTGGGCCAACCATCGGGACCTTTGAATGGGCACTTAATTCAGAAGCTGGTTAAGGACTATAATTGGTTAGAGTGGATAGTAAGCCTTAATTCGCCTTAGTTAATAATAAATCAATCTATCATTCGTGCATTTTAATTTACTGTTTTACTTTCGTGCGTGTTTCTCAAAATCATAAACCCACCCCCCCCCCCCCCCCCCCCCCCCCCCCCCCCCCCCCCCCCCCCTCATTTGGTGTGTGTGCGTGTGCTTTTATCTAAGTTAATTAAATCTGAACTTAATTGGACTAATCGTTGAGGCAAGTCCTCGAGGGATTGACTCTTGCTGTGCTACTATACTATTCTTATCGATTTGTGCACTTGCAAGGATTTTATAACTGTTAGAATTAGATTGCATATTGCTTGTTCTTTAAATTTACCAACAAGTTTTTGGCGTCGTTGCTGGGGACTTGTCCCTCAACGATGTCCATTAATTCAGATTTAGTTAACTTAATTTTGTACATTAACTATTTAGATTTCATTTAGATTGTTTACTAACTTTGTTTGTCATCTTTCTCATGTACATATGAACAACTCATACATGGTTATGGGACCACTAAATTATCCATACATGGAGACGGGAGCTTGGAACAATCCATACCCAACTTCATTCAATCAGGGGTGGAGCAATCAGCCGGAATTCCATTAACAAGAACACCCAGAACCATACAACCCAGGATGGTGCCAGCAGCCTAATTTCACATGGAACTCCCCGCAAATAGTTCCTCACTACGAACCCACTCCTGACCTCCTACCTTCGCTGTGGGCCATGGTGCAATGCATGGAGGCTCGTAATCAATGCATGGCAGCTTTTTGTGAACAACAACGAGAGCAAAGCCAGAGCTTGAAGGAGATACTGGAAAAGAGCAAGAGGGTGTTTGAGTTCAACATATGCCAAACCGAAGAAAGGGCACGTTCCCCACCAAGTGAGGCCGTGAATGATGATCATGATGAAGCTATCATCAAGCCAACACTTCGACAAGTGCTTGCCAAGGAGGCCGCAAAGTCCACCCAACCTTCACTGTGGACTAGGATACAAAGCATGGAGGCTTATAATCAGAACCATCACACGGATGAAGAGCATAATGAGGACACCACCAAGCTAACACTTCTACAAGTGCTTGCCATGGATGCCATGAATTCGGCCCAAGGCCATGCCATGATAGTGTCTCCCGATTCTGCTCAGATTGAGCAATGTGACGCACCCAATTCATACCCTCCAGTATACTCTTCCTTTTATAATGTTTCTGATTCTGATTTCATGTCTAACTATACCTCTTTGCCTTGCACTAACAGATTGGAAAGCAAAATGGAAGAAAATTGGGAGGAAGAGAATAGGACGGATGATGGTGACAAGGACATCTAGGTCAAACCCATGCCCCTGCCCTATGTGTTGCCCAGCAGCAACGCACTGCCTCAAGCCGTGTCCCACAACCATGACCACATAATAGTATGATAACTTGTTAATAGGGATGTATATGCTAAGTTAATTGTCTTAGCCTTACTAAGAGTCATGCCATGGTCAAGTAGTTCATAATCTGCACTTCACAATGCCATGTTTTAAGTGATTAAGTGAACGAAATAACTGAATTTGAGTGAACCTTAGAAAATTAGTGGAGACTACCCTGTGAGATCTTTGAGCCTAATTGCCATTCTTTCTAAGGGATTTACTTGTTTCTACTCTTAAACACTCATCGCTTTTGTTCTTTATTGTTGATCTCATTACATCATTTTGCATTAAATTTTAAAGAACTAACACCATTTAGATACTCTTGATTTAATGTGTGGTTTGCCATAAGAAGTGATGTAGGCTATGTATGTTTTAACCACTAAAGGCTTTATCCTACCCTATTGCATGCTCCCTAAGCCAATTTTGAAGCCAAACACTCATCCTTTTCTTTCATCACCCAAAGTATAACCTAACCAAAAATACTTAGCCATTCATCACAGCCATGCCCTATAACCTCAGTTGTGCTAAGGTTGCCATAAATGAGATTCATGGTGAGAATGAGAGGTGAAAGAAGATGCTGCCCAATTCAAAGGATATTGACGTCAATTCAAAGTTCAAAAGTAAAGAAAAGCTTTACAAGTTGCAAGATGCATGAAAATTTGAGAAAATCATTGCATGATCTTAGTTCAATTCAATTCAAAGAAGAAAAGAAAAAAAATAAAGAAATCAAAAGAAAGAAAGAAACGTTGAGAAGAAAAGAAAAAAAAAGATAAAAAGTGAAAAACAAAGTTAATTGAGCCAAGTGAGCGAAGTGCCTCAAAATAAGCCACAAGAGCCTCGAAATAAGTAATCAAGAAAGCACAATGCCGTCGGCCTTAAGAAATGGTTCAGTTCAGAAATTCCAAGTTCAAGTCATGACTTCTCATGCCTTGGCACAACTCAGGTTCTTTGAATCCCATCCTTCCTTGCTAAACCCCTAAGCTTAGTCCCATTACAACCAAAAAAAGAAGACCTAACTGATCTTATGGACAATCATGCTGAGAATTAAGGTACGTATCTATGTTCTTAGAGTTCAATTCCTTTCATGAGATCTTTATTTCCATAAAGTGCTATTCTTCATTGTTACTCATATGCGATTAAATTTGAATTTCATAACATAAACTCATCACATATGCTTGAAAAGAGTGAAAGCCCAGGATTCTTGTGTGAATCGAGAGTTGCCTAGTGAGGATTAGAGTCAAGGCGAAATCTTTCTAGGGCACTTAGATGAAGTTGTTTTCAAACAAGATCACTCGAAATATTGGCACTTATACACGTACACCTTCACATGACACTCACGGCTATGGCATTCCTTTTAGTTCTGCAAAGCTTTTCTGCTTACTTTGATTCTTATTAGCTTGTTAAAAGTACTATCTCTAGCATCTTATTTGTTTAAGTAAAACGTTTGTGGGTTTCGTGCTGCTATAACCCTCAGGAGACAAAACTCCTCCTACTAGGTGAACCTAGGGGTTTAAATGTACTATCTTAACTAAGATCGAGTCTTTTCATTTTGTTAAAGTTTGTTTTGCTCAGGGACTAGCAAAAGATAGGTTTGGGGGTATTTGATCAGTCATTATTTATGCATCATTTTGATGTCTTTATATGCATCTCTTACATGTCTTTTGAATGATTTCGTGCCATCAATAGTATAAAATGATCAATCTTGTGAGACTTGTGCAAATTTGGAAAGATAGGTAAATTTTGAGAAGAACGCAAAAAGAATGACTCAAATCGGAGTTCATATCAAGGAGATGTCCTCATTTCAATATCAGGTCTTGAACGGGATCCTGAGTGTGCCAGTGCGCCTATTTTGAGTCCTTGACCAAGTACCTCAAATCATGCCGTCTGGGTCCCAAACCTGTGTCTCATGACATCAAGTTCATGTCCTAGAAGTGCCAAGGTCGTGCCAGGACATGTGGAGTACATGTCCCAAGAATTTCCCATCCGAGACCAGCCTCTGCGCCTAAACTCGGGTTCCTGTTCCGTAAGAGGTGGATCACAGTTCCTCCTCTGCATTAAGCCTGATAGCCTTTTCACCTAGCTAGAGCGAAGATGCGCTTTTACTATACTCATGGTGTGCCTTGAAAGTGCAGTCCCAGGCCCCTATGACGAAGACATTCCAAAGACCGCGGGCTGCCCGCAGCCAGCTTGTGTTCCCACTTGCCAGTTTGCATTCACACTCCCAACTATGTTGTGATTGGTTCTAATAGATTTTAGGGACTTTGTAATTAATTAGAAGAACAATAACTATTCTAGAACATTCTGGGCTAGGGTTTTACCGATCCTTATAGGACAAGGTTTTCCCTTTGTCTATAAAAGGAAGCCTTTGTTCAGTGTTTAAAAAAGACCAGATTTTTAGAGATGATATTTTACACACAGATTATTAGGCGTGGAGCTGGGAGAAGAAGGCTCTGCCGTGGCTATGATGTTCCTGTTCTTCAACAATCTATTCTGTAACCTTATTTTTATTATTGCAATTTAATTATGAATTCAATTATATCTGTTTTAATCGCAGTTATGCGTGAATAGTTTTTGTTAGGATTAGGGCTGCTTGAAGCCCTAACCATGTTAGTTTGTTAATTAGATTTTGGCTCTTGATTTTGATTGCTATGCATGCTGAATAACTCTGATTACTGCTTTAACTGCCATTCCTTTATGCCTATGAGCTTTGCTACCTTGTTTGCATAACTTATTGATGGAATTGTTTGAGTTACCACTATATCATCTTGTAATTCATGAGCATCAAAAGGTTGAGGTTAAGAAACGATCTTGTAGTCGGAATTCACAACGCTTTAGGAATGCACATCACTTTTCTAGGCTAGTGTAGTGTCATTGAATTCTCTTTATACTTCATGCATCATCTTAACTAGTAGGTGATAGACGTTCTAGAGTACACAGCATGCTTAGAACATGCCAAGTAAGAGAGAATAATATATGTGGAGTGGGCCAACCATCGGGACCTTTGCATGGACACTTAATTCAGAAGTTGCATAGTAATTAGGTCAAGAAAATCTGGTTAAGGACTATAATTGGTTAAAGTGGATAGTAAACCTTAATTCGCCTTAGTTAATAATCAATCAATCTATCATTCGTGCATTTTAATTTACTATTTTACTTTCGTGCGTGTTTCTCAAAATCATAAACCCCCCTCCTTTGGCGTGTGTGTGTGCTTTCATCTAAGTAAATTAAATCTGAACTTAATTGGACTAATCGTTGAGGCAAGTCCTCGAGGGATCGACTTTTGCTGTGCTACTATACTATTCTTATCGATTTGTGCACTTAAAATGATTTTTTAACTGTTAGAATTAGATTGTATATTGTTTGTTTTCTAATTTTATCAACAGTTGTACCCACGAATAACATTATGACATTTGGCAGTGTTATTATTAAATTAAAAAAAAAACTTTGTAAAATGAAACTCAGTTGCATGACGTCTAAACAAAAAAAAAAAGCTTAAAAAAACGTCATCACGCCCGTTAGTTTAACTTTGTTTCCTAAACAAAATAAGAAATTGTTTCATAACCCAATTTTAATTTCTATTTGCCTCCGTAATTACTTTAAGCGCCAGAAGAACCTTAAAAATGCAGATCTCATCGTCTTTGAGGAAGGAGTCAATTCAGCAATCTGCTACGCACAATGACCGATACATCGGTAAGTTAAATGACGTCGAAGAGCAGCATCGGCGGCAGTTCGGATATGTCTCGAATTAGAGAGTTAAAGCAATGGCTAACTCAAGAATTCTCCCAAGCCGAAAAAGAAGTGGCCGATTTCGAATATATCCCTCGTTCGGTGGCGTATTAACACAATCTTGCCACGCTCACCCAAGCCCAAACTCAAGCTTCCAAGATCGTTGCCTCTGATTTCCGCCTCAAATCCCCTCCGAATACCGAGCCCAAGGTGCAAGGATTAGAGAGATATTGGAGACTATGGGTTTGGCTTCAAACGTGGTGTCTCCAGCTCAGGTCTTAGCGAAATTAGCCAATTTACTAAATATAAGAGATACTGAGCTAAGCAGCTGCGTTTTGTAATTATGGGTTTTACATTTTACTTTGAATACTGACTTACTGATCTCTGGAGATGATAATCAATAACTCTATTTTCTTGTTTGAGTAGTGAGATAGCTTAAGAAAGGTAGTTTTTACATTTTTGTTTGAATGCTGGACTGACATAAGAAATATGGGTTTTAGTTTCCTTGTAGCAATGGGGGATGTTTACACCTAATTTGATCAACCTGGTCAAGGCCGACCAAAGCCCTTCATAATCATACTTAGTCTCGGCTCAACAAGACGCACAGCCTTAGACAAAGACAACAACGCACTAGGCTGATCGTATCTGGTCAGCCGACCCCTCGGCCTACACTATCGGCCTACCCCTTGGCCTACACTATCGGCCTACCCCTTGGCCGATCATGTCAAAACACCAGGACATGCATCAGCTCCCAGAATGGGGACATATATCCCACATCGAAATACTTCACCAACAACATTCAATGCCACTATAAATACAAGAGTACCTCCCCTCAAAAAAGGTAATGACATATTTTCCCTTACACTGTCAAATCCCTCCAAACACTTAACTGACTTAAGATCGGAGACTATTTGGCCGGCACCACACCGGTGCTCCTTTACTTCTACCTTCCCTTATTGCAGGTATCCATACACCCTAGAAGTGTGTAAAGCGAGCTTTAAGGGACAATTCTAAGTTGGTCCATTTTTTGCATCAACAGTTTGGCGCCATCTGTGAGAATATGACACAAACTCCTACGAGCTCACTTTCCACAAAACCGTCCCAGCATCCTCCAAAAACATGTTGGACGATCAAGACGAAGGGGTACTTAACAACACCCCCATCACACAGAGAAGTCCTCGGGACAACATCCCGGACAGGCTTAGACAAACGTTGGACGATCTCCAACGAGAAATGGCAGAACTCAAGGCTCACAACGCCAAGATAGAGGCCAAGAATCAGGTCATATCGGAGCAGTATGAGAGCACACTCGCCCTTGGGAGAATGTCCCAGCAAAGAGAATCGCGAGACAAGGGACCCGCTGACTTGGAGCATACTGACATGGTCGCAACCGAGCACACCTCGTCCGAACAACCCGTGCTCGAGCTAATCCCCTCGGACAAACACAAGAGGCTACAGGCTAGGATTTACCCTAGCACATCCGGAAGTCGACTACTCATCCAACCACAAAACGGCGACGGTCCCTCTCAGCCTAGAATTTACCGAGACGCTCGGCAACTGCTAGAAGATTGACAAATTGCGTTAGAGCCCCTCCGCTTGACTTACGCTACATTGGACCCAAGGGCAACATGACAACCACCTCTGCCAATCTTATCTGGGATTGATAGGCCAACTGCAGGACATGCCTCTGGCATAGTGCATAACCAAGAGGACCAAGGAGTCCCCGAGCAACAGCAGGAGGCACGCGACTGAGAAAATCAAAACGAGACCAGCTCAACCGCAGGGAGTTACTCCCACGGCCGAAGAAGAATTCGAGATCGCCGTGCAAGGGGTGATGTCCAATATGAACACCAGCTGAATCTACCCCCACCCCAACAAAGCAATGCCCTGGTGCAAGACAAGCGTACCAACTGATCAGGTCATATCGGGCCAGTATGAGAGCACACTCGCCCTTGTTAGAATGTCCCAGCACAGAGAATCGCGAGACAAGGGACCAGCCGACCTGGTGCATACCGACCTGGTCGCAACCGAGCGCACCTCGGCCGAACAACCCGTGCTCAAGCTAATCCCCTAAGACAACACAAGAGGCTACAAGCTAGGGTTCGCCCTAGCACATCCGGAAGTCGATTACTCATCCAGCCACAAAACGGCGATGGTCCCTCTCAACCTAGAATTTACCGGGACGCTCGGTAACTGCTGGAAGATCGACAAATTGAGTTAGAACCCCTCCGCTTGACTTACGCTACATCGGACCTAAGGGCAACAGGACAACCACCTATGCCAATCTTATGTGGGACTACTAGGCCAACTGCGGGACATGCCTCTGGCATAGAGCATAACCAAGAGGACCAAGGAGTCCCCGAGCAATAGTAGGAGGCACACGATCGGGAAACTCAAAACGAGACCGGCTCAACTGCAGGGAGTTACTCCCACAGCCGAAGAAGAAATCGAGATCGCCGAGCAAGGGGTGATGACCAATATGAACACCAACCGAATCTACCCCCACCCCAACAAGGAAATGCCCTGGTGGAAAGCCTCCTACGGCTGGTGAACAATCTTGAAGCAGAGAAGGAAAAGGGCAAGGCCTCGACGTGGGGAAAAGCTAGCACATGCCCCTTCACCAACCGAATCCTTCGGTCAAGGTGGAGGACCGAGGTAAAATCATTAAAGATATCTCCCTACACGTGAAAGGGGGATCTCGTCATCCACCTAAACAACTATGTCTCCACCTTGGCATACAAGAATGTGACGGACGAAGTCCAATGCCTGATCTTCAGCTCCACTCTCACCGACGCAGCCCTCAACTGGTTCTACCGCTTGGCTCCCAACACCATCGACTCGTTTGACGAACTACAGACAACTTTTCTGAACCAATTCATGATCCAAACAGACATGTTGGTCTCCACGGAAGCTCTTTTCTCCCTTAGAAGGGAGGAAGAGGAGACACTCCAAACATATGCTGCCAAGTTCAGCCTCGAGTACTCCCGCTGCTAGGACACTGACGACAAGGCTGCATTCAACGCTTTCTAGAGCGGCCTTAAGGAATCGCCTTTCAAATATGTTGCCTAAACCGAGGATTGGAAGGATTATAATGAGATAATGCGCAGAGCGGCAATCCATGCCAAGGCAGAATTCTTCCACACTCCTACCAAGGAAGCCAGGAAGCCCTCGTACTCGGCTCCCCTGGGAAACAATAGCCAGGGCAGAACCATCCATACTAGTGGCAACTACCACCATGACTCACACCAATCGCAGCAGGGAAAGCGGAAGCTCACCTATGATGGACACCAGGGCAAGAGAGGTCGGTCAAACTACAATAGCGGGGGATTCAAGCAGAGCGACAACCATCGCTAAGAGCCAAGCAATTTGGTAGGTGAAAACTCCGAGCAATACATGGGTAGGGCACCATTGCTAGCCAGACCCGAAAACGGCGGACCACTCTTCGTCTACTTGTCGGTATCGATTTCAACAGTCAGTTCTGTTCTCATCACACGGCGGGACGGGGTCGAACATCCTGTACACTTTGTCAGTAAAGCATTTCAGGATGTAGAGACGCGGTACCCCGACTTTGAAAATCTTGCCTTGGCCTTTGTAGTCACATCCCGGAGGCTTCGACCATAATTCCAGGCCCTTGAGATCAAGATTATCACCAACCGACCTTTGAGAAAAGTTTTGCAGAAGCCAGACATCTTTGACCATCTCACAAAATGGGCAATCGAGCTAAGCAAGTTCAATATATCCTACGTGGCCAGGACGGCCAAAAAAGGGTAAGCAGTGGCGGACTTCATAGCCGATTACTCGTACCAACCAACACAGTGCATACCACCAGAGGTAACCCCTCCACAAGCATCCACCACTAGAAAATCCCAGATAACCACCAAGGCACCCCCGATCGACTGCCAACGCCCATACTGGGCACTATATGTGGATGGATCTGCTTGCCACAGTGGGTCCGGTGCAGGATTAGTCCTCATTTCCCTGGAACTGGTCAAGCTAGAATACGCCCTCCGCTTCAGCTTCAAGGCTTTCAACAATGAGGCCGAGTAAGAGGAACTATTGGCGTGCCTACGTTTAGCCAAAGACCTTGAGGCCAACCAGTTAAGAATCTACAGCGATTCGCAATTGGTGGTAAGCCAAATCAACAATAACTTCGAGGCAAAGGACCCGTCTTTGTCGCTATACTTGGACCTGGCAAAATAGCTCCTTCACGGCTTCTTGACTTACGAAATACACAAAATTCCAAGGTCAGAGAACAGCCATGCTGATGCCCTAGCTCGACTCGCATCCTCATTGGACGAAAAGGAAAACCGACGGGTACTCGTGGAAGTCCAACACGTGCCTAGCACGAGGAAATCACCAGTTTACACCATCAACACCAGCCCGACCTGGATGGATCCCATCAAAGCATACCTTACGGATGACACTCTCCCAGGCTACCGAATGGAAGCCAAGAAAATCAAGAGACAATCAGCTCGATACACCATCCAGCACTACCAACTCTACAAGCGCGGCTTCACAACCCCCCTACTCAAATGCCTAACACCTGACATGGATGATTATGTTCTATGGGAAATGCACGAGGGCATTTGCGGAGATCACTCTGGGGCACGTACCTTGGCACAGAAAGCCTTCAGGCAGGGCTACTACAGGCCCACCATGCTATCTGATGCAGTTGACCTCACACAAAGGTGCGACAAGTGCCAGCAACATGCACTGATCCCTCACCTCCCGGCCGAACCCCTCACTTCTATGCTCAGCCCATGGCCATTATCCCAATGGGGACTCGATCTAATCGGTCAGATGCCCGAGGAGAGGGGTAAGGTCAACTACGCCGTTGTCACGGTAGACTACTTCACAAAATGGGCCGAGGCGAAACCATTGGCAACCATTACAGTAGCACAGATAGAGCAGTTCGTATACCAAAACATCATCTGTCACTTTGGGATCCCCCACACAATCATCACCGATAATGGGAAGCAATTTGTTTGCAATTGTTTTCGCGCCTTCTGCTAGACATACGACATCAGGCTTCTATTCACTTCACCCTCACACCCTCAGTCCAACGGCCAAGTAGAGGCTGTCAACAAATGCATAAAGTACAACTTGAAGAAGATATTGGAGGAGGACAAGGGCAAATGGGCCGACATCATGAACGATGTGCTATGGTCTCATAGGACCTCATTCAAGACTGCCACCAACGAAATCGCATTCGCATTGGCTTTCGGCACCGAGGCAGTTGTACCAGTCGAGATCGGTGAAACATCGTATCGGGTCATCTCTTACAACTCAGAACAAAACAATCACCAAATGGCTCTTAGCTTGGATCTCCTTGAAGAGTGAAGGGAAATTGCTAACACCAAGCAGTTTGCCTACAAGCATCGAGTTGCACGATAATACGAATCAAGGGTCCGCCACAGGAGCTACCGAGTAGGCGACCTAGTCCTGAGGAAAGTCAGCCTGGCAACCAAAGAACGATCAGCTGACAAATTCGCCCCTACATGGGAATGACCCTGCTTGGTCTCCCAGATATGCCGAAAGGGAACCTATGAACTCAAAGATATGACCGGAAAGACACTCCCACATCCTTGGAATGTCGACCACCAAAAGTTCTATTACCAGTGAAGAGGGCCAACAGCCCAAAAATATGTCAGGCAACTGGCCGACCATTTTGTACACATTCTTGGCACTACCAATTATTATCAATGAACATATTTACGAGGCAATCCCTCAAGTTTCATTTCCATATTTTAATTTTAAAGTTTCATCAACTCTTTGGCCAACGTCCTCACCTAAAGGATCGGTCTAAACATCTAATCCGACAAACATGTAATAATGGACACAACTAAAATACTTCTATATCATAAACAATTCATAAGTACATAGCTTGTAGGCCTACAGGAGATTACAACGTACAAATCAAGTTACAAATTCAAGGGGCATCCCCCCGGTCTTCAACTCCGGCCTCATCCTCCGCCACCTCGGCCTGCCCCTCGGCTGCGTCCTCATCCTCCTCATCTGGCAGAGGGTTCCCATCTTCATCAAGATAATCCTCCAAGTGGGGTGGATGCTTCAACCACGGAAACTGGATGGCCACTCCGGTGTTCGCCAGGAGGATCCGTTTGAAGAGTCCATCCTCCAGCCGGCCCCCAAACCGTTGCAAGTCCACATGGTGCGCATGGGAGGACTTGTACTCCTCGGCACCCACCTTCTTTTCCGAGACTAGCTGATCGGCAAGCTTTGTATTACCTGCCTCTGCTTCTTGTGCTCTAGCCTCTGCTTTTTGGGCTCGAGCTTCCAATTCGGACACCTTCGCTTCGGCAGCCTCTCGCTGAGCGATCAGCTGCTTCTCCAGCTCCCTTGCCTTCAGCTTGGCATCCACCTTTGCCTGGATAATCCTATCGGTCATCCTCTCCTTCTCAGCTGTGGCCTCGATCTTCGTTTTCAGAGTATGGCGCTCCTCCGCGATTTTCTCCTTGGCCTAGCTTGCGTGTTGGAGGGTGGTGAAGACCTCACCAAGAAACTGCAAGGCAAGAACACATTCAGCAAATCGAATCACAACAACATAATTAAAATCGATAGTTAGCATACTTACATGGGCCCCGGTTCGCATTGTCTTGTCGCATCGGTCAGCAAAATCCCTTGCCTTCAGAGCCGCTATTTCATCCAACTCATAATGGGACCCGCGCACAACAGTGTTCATCAAGTCCAGCTGAGAGGGGTGGAAAGCCATCGACAGCTGCCTCCACGTGTCGTCCGGCTCGTGAGTCCTCACCAGATCTAGCTCCCCGTCGATCTTCAAAAAGTACGACCAAAGGGAAGTATCAAGATGAGGCTTCCTCATCTTCTTAGGGACCCTTCGGCCCTCCAAGTCCGAGTTGAGGTTCGAGCAGACAATCTGACGGACGGCTTCAAGGGCTTCAATTTGCCCTTGCCTTTTTTGCTGCAGAACAACGTCGGTATTGGCTGGGACCTCCTTCCGCTTCCTCTTCTTCCTCCTCTCCTCAGCCATCAAAAGACGGCACTCATCGGCCGTATCATCCACGTCAATGACGATGGTCGGCACGGGCTGACCAGCGGACGGCGTCGACGACTCAACTGGCAGCACCCCGGCTGACTCCAACGCACTTCGAAAGAGCGGAACCAAGGCCTCCCCAGTGGCTGCGTTCACTGCATTCAGGCCACCCTCCTCGACCTCGGGAGCCTCTTCCCATAGAATGACCTTCGATACCGCCCTGCTCCATATCTACTTCCGATAATCTCCCTTGGAGGCAGAAGCCCCGGCCTTCTCTGTCTCAGCCCTCGTCTCGGCCGCCATTTTTAGCACCTCTACCACCTTCTCCATCCTCTTCTTCAGTTGGTCAGCGGCTGCTGCGATGAAGTCGGGATCGGCTGCAAATACGGACACATGTTAAATACATAAAAAGCGTCCTAGTATCCAGGTACGTGTATAGGAACACTTACGCAGGGAGGGGATTAGGCCAACTTGTAGCAAGTGCGCAGGCAGATTTAGGTAGTCCCTACTTCTCTCCACTCGGCTTAGCCTTTGGAAAACCTCCGCACAATCGGCAATCTCCTGCTCGCTAACGGTCGGCTGCTTCAACACCTCTGCACAACACAAACCAAAGGGTCAGCTATATCATCCTACGGCCACCACCTTTAGATTGATAGACGCGTGGCATACGTCGACCGAATAGGGGTAACTCTACGCCCTCCCAATTCCCATACATAAAAGCAATGTTATGCATCCAGGCGTTTTGAGAAGTCGACATATATTCGATAAAGGGGCCGCGCTCACGCTTCGTCCTAGACTCAACATAGACCAGCCGGTCCTATCGCTTACGAACTTGTAGAGCTAGCAGATGTGACCTTAGGTTGGCTCCCCCTTCCCACAGAGCCTAAAAGCAGTGTAGACCCCGGTCAACATAATTCAACAGTTGGGATTAAGTTGACCGAGGGCTACACCCACCTCCATGACCATCCTTTGCAACCACGGGTGAAGAGGCAGCACCACCCCATGGCTGAAGTTGTATGGGTGAAATGTGGCGCAACCGACTGGGGGACTACTCGGTCTTTCCCTTTTGCCCGGAAGCCTCATTTTGATCGAGTCGGGGATGCTGAAGACCCTTTGGTATACTAGGAGGTCTTCGTCATCCAAAGTGTTTGTTTGCCGGTCCACCTCATAAACCGGGCTGGCGATAATTACAAGCTCCATAGCCTGCTCAATATCAATCTCCAGGGGCCTGGGCATTGACACCACCTCCGTCGATTTTGATATTGAAGCTACCGTCGTACTCCTATCGACCGGTGACCTCAACAGCTCATTCTGTCTGACAGACGATACCTCGGCATTAGAGGTCTCAGCCCCATCAACCGCCGAAACATAACGGGTATCGATGAAGTTGAAAGCCCTCTCGAGCTCATCATCCAGTTCCTGGCTCGAAAGTATTGAGATTCCTCAAGGATCGGTCTAGTAACGCCTGGATCCACCTCTGCGTCTACCCTAGGGTTCGACCCAGGGGAGCCAGAAGCCGATCCAAACGTGTTTAACCGAGAATCAGAGTTAAGAGAGCTATCCTCTGATTCTCCGCTAAAAGCGTTATAGGACGGATCCCGAGAACCCTCGGAATCACCACATGCACTCGACATCTACAAACATATAGAAATTCTAAGGGACGGATGCAAGACAACTACTATAGACACAAAAGGATCTAACTAAAAGCAAATATCAAGTTCATCGACAGTTCATACGAAAACAGAGGATTCGATCGAAAAAAGTAGAAAAAACGGTCATTACCTTGTTTTTGGGATTTCCGCCGTGAAAACCGCCGCAATTTACTTGCTGTGAATCTCCTAAATTGGAATCGAAGTTCGTCGAAAATCGCCTCACACAATCGATAGTATATCTCAAAAAGCAAAAGTGAGAAAAAATGCCAAAATCGACACTCTTATACACCTACTCGGTCAGACGAAAGGTCGTAACACGAAACCCTAGGCGCTTATCCCACGACGCGTGGCGCAGATTATCAGGACACGTATCGTACATTTATTGCGTGACCCTTTAGATATGCACCCTCGGTCGGCCTAGGACATCCTTTAAGCCGATCGGCCACGTGATCGTGCGAGGTTATGCGCAAGCGGGCCTACCAATGTGACATACAATCACCCTTGGAAGTGGCACTCAGTCGGCTTAGGACATCCTCCAAGCCGATCGGCCACGTGATCGTGCGAGGTTTCACGCAAGCGGGCCGACCAAGGTGACCTACAATCACCCTTGAAAGTGGCACTCGGTCGGCCTAGAACATCCTCCAAGCCGATCGGCCTCATGATCGTGCGAGGTCCCGCGCAAGCGGGCTGACCAAGGTGACATACAATCACCCTTGGAAGTGGCACTCTGTCGGCCTAGGACATACTACAAGCCGATTGGCCACGTGATCGTGCGAGGTTTTGCGCAAGCGGGCCGACCAAGGTGACCTACAATCACCCTTGGATTGTAATAACCCGGAATTTGAATTATTGGATTTACGTAAATTATTTATGTAAAATGACAATTTTACCCTTGTTTGTTAAGGGGCGTGAAAGTCAAATTTTGTTTCGAGACATTTTTGGTGGTGTTTTGGATACCGTTGCGTAGGTCTCGAACTCACGAGTTCGTAAACAGGCGGCACGCATAAAATGGAGTTCGTGTACTAAAGTTACGGGTCTAGATTGTTAGGGGTATTTTGGTGATTTTTGACTTGGGGTAGATATTTTTAACCCCAAATCATTGTTTCATCTTCATATCATCATCTCACTCTCTCTCTCTGTGAAACTCTCCCAAAACCATCGAACCCGTGTACGACTTTCACACCTAAAACCCATAAATTCCAAGTTTGATTCAAGGCCAAGACTTCCAGTTTTGATCAACTAATCGTATTCTACTCCTTCCCACGATCACAACCATACCAACCATCAAAGGAGAGGACCACGGGGGAAGCCAAACCGAGTGTAGGAAGTTTCGGATCTTCCGATCGATTTTTCGGCTAGCAAAGGTACGTGTTTGTGGTTTTGAGGTCATATTTGGATTCCTGAGTTCGAGTAGATAGATTTAGACCAAACATTTGTGAAAAATGGTTGAGTTTTGAGGAAGTTATGAAAGCTTGAAGTTTCGACCGGAAATGGAGGATTCCGGCGGAAACCAGACGGCGGTACCGGCAGCCGGTCGTCGGTAACCGGTCGGGTCGAGTTAGACCGGGTCAGGCCGAGTTGGGCCGGGTTGGACCGGTCCAGGCGCGTGGGTACTGTAGTAGGCGCGTGACCAACACGTGAGTGCGTGTGGCGGCGCGTGGACGCGAGTTCCGACCTTCCGTCGGTGTGTGGCGGTGCGTGGGGCCGAGTCTGAGGTCACGGTGGCGCGTGACAGCTAGTTTTTGACGTTTCGGACCTGTTGGCGCAGGTTTTGAGTCGATCGGACTCCGTTTAGGGGTTGTTTTGGGCGTTTTAAAGTTGCTGCGTTTTCTAGGTCAGCATTGTTAGACCTCCCGGGGTTTTGGGGGTTTATATTTAAGGTTCTTATTATTAGCTGGTAATCCCGATTATTGATTTGGACAGGCGATACTGCTCCAGGAACTTCAGGGGAGCGTACAATTCGGGATTGAGCTTGCTTCAACAGGTTTGTGAGTGGACTTTTGGTTTATAAACTATAATGCATACATAAATGTATCTTTGATTTAAATACTGTTATGTATTGGTGCAATGAATTTCTGGAATTTAGAAATGATGCTGGACACATGTTTTCCAATATTTCAGTGAAAGTGTGTTTTGAGAAATGGCCTGGTTTTTGTACTTGATTTTGATATCGTTTTGAAGTGGTAACTATTTGAGCATGTGATTTGGGTTGAGACCCGTAATTATGATTTTACCAATTTTGGCCATAAATGATATTTCAAAGAATTTGGCTTAGGCCAAGAAACAAAGATTTCGAAGTATGGATTTGGTTCACTGGTTCCTGTCCCGATGGTTACTGTTGCTCTGACTGGTGTTGAGGGGTTTGGCTCCACTGGTTGTTGAGGGCTCGGACTTTGGTGTTGAGGGGCCTTGCCTCGCCGGGTCGCGAGACTGTCTATGCATAGTACAGATAGTACAGGGAATTGTTGTACAGATTTTAACACATCTCAAGGGATACCCTGGTGTGTTGTGCATATGTCGGGAACAGTGAATTTGAGATATTATGTGTCCAGATTGAATTAAATGAATTTAAACTCCTTTGAAAAGAGTTTTCAAACCAAATTGTGGATCACGAGGTATTTTCATTATACAGATTTTATGTGATTACAACTAAGTGGTTTTAAAGAGAAATGGAAATTTTGGTGATTTACATATGATGTTTTTATATTATAAACTGTTTTATGTGATGCATTCATGGTTTTATAAATGGAGGGGGAGAAAGGTATTTCCTTGAAAAATAATTTATAAATGATTATTTTTGTCCACTCACAACTTTTGTGTTTAAACCCCCTTCAGGCTGTTGAGTTGAGTTGACGCGAATACTGATCTCCAAGCAGAGGCATTAGTACTTCGACTGCGCTGTTATTGTTATATTTGAGTAGGATATATAAATTTTACTCTTGATCCTACTTGGACGCTCTGATATTCTATTGTATTTGATTGGTCATTATTTACGGGAATTATTGAGTGCTTGAATCCCTTGTCTGACAAGAGGAAGTATTTATTATTATTATATTTTGTAAGGATTGAGGGTATTTTGGGAACCTTTTCTTAGGTTGTCAGACGGGATCAGGGTTCTTCCCGGGTTTCGAGGGGAAATTCGGGACGGGTCCTGACAATTGGTATCAGAGCACTAGTGTACAATTATTTTTGTATTGATGAGTTATAGTTCTTTTCAGCGTAATGCCTCCGAGACGTGAGTTCCGTCAACAGTCTGAAAACATTGGGGACACTCATGAACCTGCAGTGGAGCCTGATATGAGGCAAACACTGGAACAATTGGGTCACACGTTGACTTCTGTACTTCAGAGTAGGATTGCTACTGAAGGTTCGGACATTGAGAAAGCCTAGAGATTAGGGGCTACAATATTTATGGTCGACTCTAGCCCAGATGATACAGCAGAGTGGATTACTCGTTTAGAGCGAGTGTTCTCAGTTATGAGATGTCCTCAGGGGGACAGGGTGCTGTTAGCCACTTTTCTGCTAGGTGGTTCCGCTTATCATTGGTGGAACGCATTAGAGCTATCAAGTTGGGAGGTCAGTACAATTACCTGGGCGACTTTTCGAGAGAAGTTCCTTGAGCAATTTTATCCTTGCTCGTACGGAGATGCCAGGGAGGCTGAGTTCTTGCACTTACAGCAGGGAGATATGACAGTGGCTCAGTATGAGCAGAAATTCATAGAGTTGGCTCGTTTTGCACCGGCTCTAGTGGCAACCGAGAGGGACAAACGACGCAGATTTGAAAATGGGATGAGGGGCGAACTTTGGTCAGCGGTAATGGCTGCAGCCCATACTTCCTTGAGAGACGTGTCCGACGCTGTAGCTCGTGTAGAGTTGAGCATGGGTTTGCCAGTCCAGCAGCAGTTTAGGGGTTCCAGGCGACACCGGGATCGCTGGGATATTGGAGCCTCTAGTCAGGGACCGTCCAAGAGAGGCAGTTTTAGTTCTGGATCTACTGGGAGTGCGGGATCCGAATCAGGCAATGGCGGAGCCAGATAGGCACCGCAGTCATCTGCTCGTTCTAGTGGTGCTTCAGTGCAGTCAACTGGAAGACTGACTGGCAGCTCCGGTGGCACTGGATGTTACTTCTGTGGGGAGATTGGTCCCATAAGGAAATTTTGCCCACATCTTTATCCGGGGAGTAGTTCCTGGGGACGGGGTGCTACTGAAGAGGCAAAGGACATTTCAGACGCCCGGTATTGCAGCTGGAAACCAGAGTCAGTCCAGTGGGGCCAAACGGGTCAATTGGACGAACAGGGCCCGTGGGTCCAACAGGGCCAGAGGCAGACAGTGGGGTCGTGGTCGATCTTTGGATACACAAGCCCGAGTGTTTGCTATGTCGCAACAGGAGGCCCGAGCAGCACCAGATGTGGTCACAGGTACGTTATCTATTTTTAATCGTGATGCTTATGTTTTGATAGATCCTGGAGCGACTCATTCTTTCATTTCTCGGGGTTTTACATTGTTTGCTGATAGAGAATTGTCTCTGATTGGTTGGGACATGGGTATTAGTACTCCTACTGGGAATATGTTAGTGGCGAATCTCGTGATTCGTAGTTGTCCAATGTTAGTGGAAGGTCATGCATTAGAGGCAGATTTAATCCCCTTAGATATTTTTGATTTTGATGTGATTCTGGGGATGGATTGGTTGACTATGCACCAAGCCTCTATTGATTGTTATGACAAGAGAGTAGATTTTCGGAGTCCAGGTTTATCGGAACTTACATTCAGGGGAGATCGTAGGGTATTACCCTGTGGAGTGATATTAGCTTTGACCGCTGAGAGATTGTTGAGGAAAGGTTGTGAGGGTTACTTGGCTCATGTGTTTGATTCTCGGAATACTCCGATGAGAGTGGAGGATATTCCAGTGGTGAGTGAGTTCTCTGATGTGTTTCCAGATGATCTTCCGGGATTGCCACCTCACCGGGAGATTGAGTTCACCATCGAGCTTTTGCCAGGTACTCAACCTATCTCACAGGCACCGTATAGAATTGCATTGGCAGAATTGCGAGAGTTGAAGACTCAGTTGCAGGACTTGATGAATATGGGATTTATTCGGCCAAGTGTTTCACCTTGGGCTGCACCAGTGTTATTTGTGAGGAAAAAAGATGGTGGTATGAGATTGTGTATCGACTATCGGCAGCTAAACAGGGCTACGGTGCGGAATAAGTATCCTCTGCCAAGGATAGATGATTTTTTTGATCAACTTAAGGGGGAAAGATATTTTTCAAAAATTGACCTTCGATCCGGGTACCATCAGTTGAGGATCAGGGAAGGGGATGTTCAGAAAATAGCTTTCAGGACTTGTTATGGTCATTATGAGTTCATGGTGATGCCCTTCGGGTTGACCAATGCCCCAGCAGCATTTATGGATTTGATGAACAGGGTGTTCCAAAAGTATTTGGATCGGTTTGTGATTATATTCATCGATGACATCTTGGTGTATTCGAGGAGTGCTAAGGCACTTGAGAAACACTTAAGGTTGGTGATGAATATGCTTAGGAAAAAGCATTTGTTTGCCAAGTTCAGTAAATGCCAGTTTTGGTTGACCGAAGTTGGATTCTTAGGTCATGTGATTTCGGCTGAGGGTATCAGCGTAGATCCCCAAAAAGTTGAGGCAGTGGCAAACTGGGAGCAACCGAGGACAGTTACAGAGGTGAGGAGTTTTCTGGGTTTGGCAGGATATTATCGACGGTTCGTAGAAGGATTTTCTACGATAGCAGGCCCATTGACTCGGTTGACTAGGAACGGAGTCAAATTTGACTGGGATGCCTATTGTGAACAGGGATTTCAGGAGCTGAAGAGGAGGTTGACTTCTGCTCCAGTATTAACCCTTCCTGATGATACTGGGGGATTCGAGGTGTATAGTGATGCATCATTGCGGGGTATAGGCTGCGTGTTGATGCAGCATGGGAAGGTGATAGCGTATGCTTCTAGACAACTTAAACCCCATGAGTTGAATTATCCCAGACATGATTTGGAGTTAGCTGCAGTGGTGCATGCATTGAAAATCTGGCGACATTATTTATACGGGGAGACGTGTCGGATCTTCACCGACCATAAGAGTTTAAAGTATTTGTTCACCCAAAAAGACCTGAATCTAAGGCAGAGAAGATGGCTTGAGCTAATAAAGGATTATGATTGTACTATAGAGTACCATCCAGGGAAAGCCAATGTGTATAAACTTCCAAGGACACATAAGGGACATGATGGGATATGGATAATTGTTGATAGACACACGAAGTCTGCACATTTCTTGCCAGTGCGGGAAGATTTTTGGATTAGTCGATATGCCAAATTATTCGTTGATGAGATCATACGACTACATGGGACTCCAAAGTCAATTGTTTCGGACAGGGATCCTAGATTTACCTCCAGATTTTGGTGGAGTTTGCAGAAGGCTTTTGGCACTACCTTGCATTTTAGTATAGCTTTTCATCCTCAGATGGATGGTCAGTCTGAGAGGACAATCCAGGTTTTGGAGGATATGATGAGAGCTTGTGTACTGCAGTTTAAAGGAAACTGGGATTCACACCTGGCACTGATGGAATTTGCTTATAATAATAGTTATCAGTCGAGCATTGGGATGTCTCCTTTCGAGGCACTGTATGGGAGGCAGTGCAGGACACCGTTATGCTGGAACGAAGTGGGTGAAAGGAAACTATTAACACCAGAGTTGGTGGATACGACTGAGGAAAAGATAAGAATCATCAGAGAAAGGTTGAAGACAGCTCAGGATCGCCAGAAGAGCTATGCAGACCGTAGAACCAGAGACCTTGAGTTTGAGGTAGGTGATTGGGTGTTCTTGAAACTATCTCCTTGGAAGGGAGTGGTACGTTTTGGTAGATGAGGAAAACTGAGTCCTCGCTACATTGGTCCGTATGAGATTTTGGAGAGGATAGGACCAGTGGCATATCGTCTTGCTTTACCATCGGAATTATCCAGAGTTCATAATGTTTTCCATGTATCTTTGCTCTAGAAATATCTGTTTGATGAGTCTCACGTATTGGAAGAGCAGCCACTTGAGCTGAAGGATGATTTGACCTTTGAGGAGCAACCGGTGCAAATTTTGGATTGGAAGGAGAAGGTACTGCGCAGAAAGAGTATTCCTCTACTTAAAGTGTTATGGAGGAATCATAACGTGGAAGAAGCCACGTGGGAAACTGCGACTTTAATGCGGGCGCAGTATCCTCATTTGTTCCAAGGGTAGAGTTCGATTTCAAGGACGAAATTTCTTAAGGGGGGTAGATTGTAACCACCCGGAATTTCAATTATTGGATTTACTTAAATTATTTATGTAAAATGACAATTTTACCCTTGTTTGTTAAGGGGCGTGAAAGTCAAATTTTGTTTCGAGACATTTTTGGTGGTGTTTTGGATACCGTTGCATAGGTCTCGAACTCACGAGTTCGTAGACAAGCGGCATGCGGAAAATGGAGTTCGTGTACGAAAGTTACGGGTCTAGATTGTTAGGGGTATTTTGGTAATTTTTGGCTTGGGGTAGATATTTTTAACCCCAAATCATTGTTTCATCTTCATATCATCATCTCACTCTCTCTCTCTGTGAAACTCTCCCAAAACCATCGAACCCGTGTGCGACTTTCACACCTAAAACCCATAAATTCCAAGTTTGATTCAAGGCCAAGACTTCCAGTTTTGATCAACTAATCGTATTCTACTCCTTCCCACGATCACAACCGTACCAACCATCGAAGGAGAGGACCACGGGGGAAGCCGAACCGAGTGTAGGAAGTTTCGGATCTTCCGATCGATTTTTCGACTAGCACATGTACGTGTTTGTGGTTTTGAGGTCATATTTGGATTCATGTGTTCGAGTAGATAGATTTAGACATAACATTTGTGAAAAATGGTTGAGTTTTGAGGAAGTTATGAAAGCTTGAAGTTTCGGTCGGAAATGGAGGATTCCGGCGGAAACCAGATGGCGGCGCCGGCAGCCGGTCGTCTTCTTCGGCGAGTCGTCGATAATCGGTCGGGTCGAGTGAACCAGTCGGGTTAAGTGAACCGGTCGGGTCGAGTTAGACTGGGTCAGGCCGAGTTGGGTCGGGTTGGACCGGTCCAGGTGCGTGGGTACTGTAGCAGGCGCGTGACCAGCGCGTGAGGGCGCGTGGGCGCGTGTTCCGACCTTCCGTCGGCGCATGGGGCCGAGTCTGAGGTCACGGTGGCGCGTGACAGCTAGTTTTTGACGTTTCGGACCTGTTGGGGCAGGTTTTGAGTCATCGGACGTCGTTTAGGGGTTGTTTTGGGCGTTTTAAAGTTGCTGCGTTTTCTAGGCTAGCATAGTTAGACCTCCCAGGGTTTAGGGGGTTTATATTTAAGGTTCTTATTATTAGCTGGTAATCCCGATTATTGATTTGGACAGGCGATACTGCTCCAGGAACTTCAGGGGAGCGTACAGTTCTGGATTGAGCTTGCTTCAACAGGTTTGTGAGTGGAATTTTGGTTTATAAACTATAATGCATGCATAAATGTATCTTTGATTTAAATACTGTTATGTATGGGTGCAATGAATTTCTGGAATTTAGAAATGATGTTGGACACATGTTTTCCAATATTTCAGTGAAAGTGTGTTTTGAGAAATGGCCTGGTTTTTGTACTTGGTTTTGATATCGTTTTGAAGTGGTAACTATTTGAGCATGTGATTTGGGTTGAGACCCGTAATTATGATTTTACCGATTTTGGCCATAAATGATATTTCAAAGAATTTGGCTTAGGCCAAGAAACAAAGATTTCGAAGTATGAATTTGGTTCGCTGGTTCCTGTCCCGATGGTTACTGTTGCACTGACTGGTGTTGAGGGGTTTTGCTCCGCTGGTTGTTGAGGGCTCAGACTTTGGTGTTGAGGGGCCTTGCTCCGCCGGGTCGCAAGACTGTCTATGCATAGTACAGATAGTACAGAGAATTGTTGTACAGATTTTAACACATCTCAAGGGATACCCTGGTGTGTTGTGGATATGTCGGGAATAGTGAATTTGAGATATTATGTGTCCAGATTGAATTAAATGATTTTAAACTCCTTTGAAAAGAGTTTTCAAACCAAATTGTGGATCACGAGGTATTTTCATTATACAGATTTTATGTGATTACAACTAAGTGGTTTTAAAGAGAAATGGAAATTTTGGCGATTTACATATGATGTTTTTATATTATAAATTGTTTTATGTGATGCATGCATGGTTTTATAAATGGAGGGGGAGAAAGGTATTTCCTCGAAAAAGAATTTATAAATGATTATTTTTGTCCACTCACAATTTTTGTGTTTAAACCCCCTTCAGGCTGTTGAGTTGAGTTGACGCGAACACTGATCTCGAGGCAGACGCATTAGTATTTCGACTGCGCTGTGTAGTTATATTTGAGTAGGATATCTAAATTTTACTCTTGATCCTACTTAGATGCTCTGATATTATATTGTATTTGATTGGTCATTATTTACGGGAATTATTGAGTGCTTGAATCTCTTGTTTGACAAGAGGAAGTATTTATTATTATTATATTTTGTAAGGATTGAAGGGTATTTTGGGAACCTTTTCTTAGGTTGTCAGACAGGATCAGGGTTCTTCCCGGGTTTCAAGGGGAAATTCGGGACGGGTCCTAACAGAAGTGGCACTTGGTCGGCCTAGGACATCCTCCAAGCCGATCGGCCACGTGATCGTGTGAGGACCCGCGCAAGGGGGCTGACCAAGGTGGCATACAATCACCCATGGAAGTGGCACTCGGTCGGCCTAGGACATCCTCCAAGCTGATCGGACATGTGATCGTCTGAGGTTCCACGAAAGTGGGCCGACCAAGGTGACCTACAATCACCCTTGGAAGTGGCACTCGGTCGGCCTATGACATCCTCCATGCCGATCGGCCACGTGACCATGCGAGGTCCCGCACAAGCGGGCCGACCAGGTAAGATACGATCTCTCTCGGAAGTGGCACTCGGTCGGCCAGGAAATTATCTAGGCCGTTCGGCCATATAATCAACCTAGGACCCATTCGGCCAATCCCAAGTTTCAAGGCCGATCAAACATCCTTTCGGCCAACAAAAAAAAAAAAAAAAACCTCGACCAACCAACCTTGCCACCAAGATGATTAACATCCAGCATCTCGCCTCGGCCAAAGGCTTGGGGGACAGGAGACTAGTACGGGATGAACCCCCACAGGTTGACAAAGAAAAACAAACCCTCAACCGAGGAAATCGACCTTAGTCAATGACTTGGGGACTCCTGTTTACACCTAATTTGATCAACCTGGTCAAGGCCGACCAAATCCCTCCAGAATCATACTTAGCCTCGGCTCAACAAGACGCACAGCCTTAGACAAAGACAACAACCCACTAGGCCGATCGTATTTGGTCGGCCTACCCCTCGGCCGACCATGTCAAAACACCAGGACACGCGTCAGCTTCCGGAATGGGGACATTTATCCCACATCGAAATACTCCACCAACAACATTCAATGCCACTATAAATACAAGGGTACCTCCCCTCAAAAAAGGTAATGACATATTTGCTCTTACACTGTCAAATCCCTCCAAACACTTAACTGACTTAAGCATCGGAGACTATTTGGCCGACACCCCACCGGTGCTCCTTTACTTCTACCTTCCCTTATTGCAGGTCTCCCTACACCCTAGAAGTGAATAAAATGAATTTGAAGGGACAATTCTAAGTTGATCCTTTTTTGGCATAAACAGGGGATATTTATCTTTGAGGAAGACGGGTGTGGAGGAGAACGAAGTTAAATTAACAAATGTTTGTTTGACGTTGTTATGATTTTGATTAGTCGTGGAGATAGCTTTTTTTATGTTTTAAATACTTTTTTCAATTGAAGAATATGACTACCACTCGTCATAATGTTATTCTTAGGTGCCAATCCAGTATGTAATAATTTCGCCCTATTGGCGATTCGTTTGCCTCACGGCGTACATGGTTGAACTGAACATTAAGTATAGAATTCAAGTATCCACGTGTGCATTTGCCGAAAACCAAAGTATCCACGTGTATCGATGATTGGGCAAAAAGGAGAGTAGTTGTCCGTATGTGTTTTCATACTAGAGAGAGATAACCGGTACTCTCAAATTCAATTAACCGAATCCATCGATTTCAAATTCGAATAGCCAATTCAGTTTTGGTTTGGAAAATTAACAAATTGAGAACTTTTTATTTCAACCTAATATTAAGTATATTAGAAAATGTATATAAAAAAAAACCCAAAATTAACTGTACACTTTTGATTAAAGAAAAATATGTATCCAGCTTTATAAGCAATAGTAAACAACTAGAATGATCAAGATTTTTCCTTTCGCCACAGTGGTTAAGTTATAAGGCGTTCACAATGATTTAAGTAAGTTTGATTTTTATATATAAAAAGCAGGACGTCAGATCTGATTTCTATAAGACTATATCTATAATAGTGAGAGCAACAAATGTGTGTGCGTGTTTTTTTTATTTTTTTTATGAAAAGTACGATATTATTATTGAGCAAATAACATATAAGAGAGGATAGATAGTCTTCTCACATGTGGCCTCATAAAAATCTTGTCAGGAATTTCAACTTAATCAAATGAAAAATAATATCACGCACTTACAAATGCAAGAACTATCCTCAAGTACAAAACAACGATTACATCCGATGATTCTTCAAACCATATCCTTTCATTTCCATGACCCAAACCAAGTCGAGCAAGGTGATGCGCACAGTATGTGCATATATGCGCACATGGATAAATAGATGTGAGTTTTATCTACTTATTTTTATTGGTCATCACTTTATTTTTTATTGTTATGTATTTATTTCTCTCTCTCTCTCTCTACTTACTAATGTGAGCCACTACAAATAAGAATCAAACTCATGCAAGATATATATTGCTCTCACAAATTAGAATCAGTCTCATTTTGTCAAATTTTCTAGGCAAGTTGGAGAGTTTGATTCTTATAGATAGGAATCAAACATAAATTTTCCGGTCCACTATGAAAGGCCTAATAACCTTAAGAAAAAATAACTGAGAAAAGACTAATCATCCATAACCCTAGACGGAGTCCGATGGACACTATCTCAAACTCAATCCTTTTAAGTGAATGTGATTCTTACATATAGGAATTAAATTCATGTGATCTCACAAATAGAAATCGATCACTTTCATTTTTTTTTTTCCAAAGCTTGAGGTGGTCCTCACCTATGAGACTAATCCTCAACAGAGCTCAAAGAGGTTAAAAACACTACACCAATAATAGGCTTTTACGGCGTGCATTATTGCACGCCTTAAAAATGTGTCTATTACAGAGTGCAGTTTTACATGCCGTAAAAGAATGAATATATATCTTATTTACGGCGTGCCTTTTCTGTGTGCCCTCCTTTATAACTAAACACGACACATCTTAAATGTATGCCCTAAAAATAGGCTTTTTAAGGGGTGCTTTGCATGCCGTAAAAATAGGCTTTTAAGGCGCACTTTGCATGCCATAAAAACAAAAGCAAATTTTTTAATTCTCACCCAAGTTTCACTTCCTAAAAACCTAAAAATTTTCAGTTCCCTCCCACCCAAACTTTAATTTTGTTTCTTTTGGTCTGAAGACACTCAAATTTAATTGAGCTACCGAACCCTGGGTGAGTGAGGGAGAGAGAGAGGCGCAGAGAGAAGATAAATGACGACCAAATTGAAGAAGAATCACAAGAAGAGAGGCCATGTCAGCACCAGGCATGGTCGTATCGGCAAGCACGGAAAGCATCCTGGAGGTCGCTGTAACGCCGGAGGTATGCACTGATAGAACAAATATTGAACACAATAATTATGAACTTTATTTCTACTAAGTATAACTTTGCAAGTGCACAAAATCGATGGAGATAGTATAATGACAAGCAAAGGTCGATCGCTCGTGGACTTGTTCAACGATTAACCCAATTAAGTTCAGATTTGTTAACTGAAATAAAACACACACACACACACGCCAAGGGGGGGTTTATGATTGAGAGCTGAAAATTAAAGACAAGTAAATCAAGTGCAGAAAATAACAATGCAAGAATGAAAGGTTGATTGTTTTTTAAACTAAGGCGAATTAAGGCTTATTATCCACTCTAACCAATTAAAGCTCTTAACCAGATTATCTTGACCTAATTACTATGCAATTCTGAATTAGGTGCCCATGCCTAGGTCCTGGCGTTGGTATACTAAACATATATCATTCTCTCTTACTTAGCATGTTTTAGACAGGGCATATGCCTAGAACGTCTATCACCTACCAGTTAAGATGACGCATGAAGTACTAAGAGAATTTAATGACACCACACTAGCCTAGAAGAGTGGGACGCATTCCTAGGTTGTCATGAATTCCGATTACAAGATTGTTTCTTAACCTCAACCTCTTGAAGCTAATGAATCACAGGATGATATGGCGGTCACTCAAGAAATTCCATCAATAATTTATTTAAACAAGGTAGCTAATCTTATAAACATAAAAGAATGGTAGTTAAAGCTGTAATCAGAGTTATTCAGCATGCATAGAAATTAAGAACAAGAATAAAAATCTACTTAACAAGCTAACATGGCTAGGGCTTCAAACAACCCTAATTCTGAAAGGAACTACCCACTCATAACTGAAATTGATACAAATATAATGGAATTCATAAGTAAATTGCAATAATAAAAATAAGGGTACATAAGAGATTGTTGAAGAATAGGCACAGCAGAGCCACGACAGAGCCTTCCTCTCCAAGCTCCACGCCTAATAATCTGTGTGTAAAATATTATCTCTAAAAATATGGTCCCCCAAAACACTGAACAAAGGCTCCCTTTTATAGACAAAAGGAAAACCTTGTCCTATAAGGATTGGTAAAACCTTGTCCTATAAGGTTTGGTAAAACCTTGTCCTATAAGGTTTGGTAAAACCTTAGCCTAGATTGTTCTAGAATATTTATTGTACTTCAAATTAATTACAAAGTCCTTAAAATCTATTAGAACCAATCAGAACATGGTTGGGAGTGTGAATGTAAGTTGGCAAGTGGGAACAAAAGCTGGCCGCTGGTAGCCAGCGGTCTTCCCGTGGTCTTCCCGGAATTTAGAACTTGGCCTTTGGAATGTCTTCGTCATATGGGTATGGGACTGCGCTTTCAAGGCACACCATGAGTATAGTAAAATCGCATCTTCGTTCAGGCAAGGTGTAAAGACTGTCAGGCTTAACGCAGAGGAGGAACTGTGATCCACCTCTGACAGAACAGGAACCAGAGTTTAGGCACAGAGGCTCGGCTTGGATGGGAAGTTCTTGGGACATGTACACGACATGTCCTGGCACAACCTTGGCACTTCTAGGACATGAACTTGATGTCTTGAGACACAGGTTTGGGACCCGGATGGCATGATCTGAGGTACTTGGCCTAAGACTCAAAATAGGCGCACTGGCGCACTCAAGACCCAGTTTAGGACCTGATATTGAAATGAGGACATCTCCTTCATCTGAACTCCTATTTGAGTCATTCTTCGTGCGTTCTTCTCAGAATTTATGTATGTTTCCAAATCTGCACAATTCTCACAAGATTGATCATTTTCTACTATTGATGGCATGAAATCATTCAAAAGACATGTAAGAGAGGCATATAGAGACATCAAAATGATGCATAAATAATGACTGATCAAATACCCCCAAACCTATCTTTTGCTAGTCCCTGAGCAAAACAAACTTTAACAAAATAAAAAGACTCGATCTTAGTTAAGATAGAACATTTAAACCCCTAGGTTCACCAAGTAGGAGGAGTTTGGTCTCCTGAGGGATATAGCAGCACGATACCCACAAACATTTTACTTAAACAAATAAGATGCTAGAGATAGTACTTTTAACAAGCTAATAAGAATCAAAGTAAGTAAACATTTTTTACATAACTAAAAGGAATGCCATAGCTTTGAGTGTCATGTGAAGGTGTACGTGCATAAGTGCCAATATTTCGAGTGATCAAGTTCGAAAACAACTTCATCTAAGTGCCCTAGAAAGATTTCGTCTAGACTCTAATCCTCACTAGGCAACTCTCAATTCGCACAAGAATCCTAGGCTTTCACTCTTTCCAAGCATATGTGATGAGTTTATGTTATGAAATTCAAATTTAATCACTTATGAGTAACAATGAAGGATAGCACTTTATGGAAATAAAGATCTCATGAAAGGAATTGAACTTTAAGAACATAGATACGTACCTTAATCCTCAGCATGATTGTCCATAAGATCAGTTAGGTCTTCCTTTTTAGGTTGTAATGGGGCTATGCATAGGGGTTTAGCAAGGAATGATGGGATTCAAGGAACTTGAGCTGTGCCAAGGTATGAGAAGTCATGACTTGAACTTGGAATTCTGAACTGAATCTTTTCTTAAGGCCCACGGCATTGTGCTTTCTTGATGGCTTATTTTGATACTCTTGTGGCTTATTTTGAGGCACTTGGCTCAATTCACTTTGTTTTTCACTTTTTTTTTTTCTTTTCTTCTCAACATTTCTTTTGATTTGAACGTTTTTTTTTTTCTGTTCTTCTTTGAATTGAATTGAACCAAGATCATGCAATGATTTTGTCAATTTTTCGTGCAGCTTGCAACTTATAAAGCTTTTCTTTACTTTTGAACTTTGAATTGGGCAGCATCTTCTTTCACCTCTCATTCTCACCATGAATCTCATTTACGGAAACCTTAGCACAAACTAAGGTTATAGGGTATGGTTGTGATGAATGGCTAAGTATTTCGGTTAGGTTATACTTTGGGTCATGAAAGAAAAGGCTGAGTGTTTGGCTTCAAAGTTGGCTTAGGTAGCATGCAATAGGGTAGGATAAAGCATTTAGAGGTTAAACCATACATAGCCTACATCACTTCTTATGGCAAACCACACATTAGATCAAGATTATCTAAATGATGTTTGTTCTTTAAAATTCAATGCAAATATGATGTAATGAGATCAACACTTAAGAACAAAATCGATGAGTGTTTAAGAGTAGAAACAAGTATATCCCTCAGAAAGAATGGCAATTAGGCTCAAATATCTCACAGGGTAGTCTCCACTAATTTTCTAAGGTTCACTCAAATTCAGTTGTTTTGCTCACTTAATCACTTAAAACATGGCATTGTGAAGTGCAGATTACGAACTACTTGACCATGGCATGACTCTTAGTAAGGCTATGACAATTAACTTGGCATATACATCCGTATTAACAAGTTATCATACTATTCAAATGCAAAACATTAAGTAACTAACTAAACATAAAAAACTAAGGCTGAAAATTCAAAAGTCCTAGCCGTGTATCACCCCCAAACCTACTTGTTTCTATTTGCAAAATTTTAAATCCACACCGCCAAACCTAAACTGACCATTGTCCTCAATGTGATAAGCAGTAAGCTTGACAACAGTAGAAAGGTTTGAGAGATATAACGGCCAGAAACAGCAAAGGAAGTGAGAAATACAAGCCAGGGCTAGGTTACCTCCTAGGAGCGCTTTATTTAACGTCTAGGCAATACGGGGCTGGCATGCTAGGCATTTGATGCATGCTGAGTGGCAGGGTCGATTGGGCTTGGATTGGTAATGGCCTCGAAGTAGTGTTTGAGGCGATGTCCATTTATGTTGAACGGAGTCTTCCTATCTGGGTGTTGGATGTCAACTGCACCATGATGAAAAACGTTAGTAACAATGAATGGTCCAGTCCATCTCGAATGCAACTTACCTTTAAATAATTTGAGCCGAGAATCAAAGAGGAGGACTTTCTGTCTAATTTGAAAGTCCTTGGCCTGAATTTGCTTGTCATGAAAAGCTTTGGTCTTTTCATTGTAAATCCGAGCACTTTCATAGGCCTCGTTTCAAAGCTCTTCTAATTCACTTAGCTGCAGCTTTCTGTGTATTCCAGCATCATCGATATCCATATTCATCTTCTTAATTGCCCAGAATGCTCTATGCTCCAATTCCACTGGTAGGTGACATCCTTTTTCGAAAACAAGCCTGAAAGGAGACATTCCAATCGGGGTCTTTATGTTGTCCTATAGGCCCATAATGCATCGTTCAATCTACGGGACCAATCCTTGCGGCCAGGGCTCACCGTTTTCTCCAATATAGCCTTTACTTCTCGATTGGAAACTTCAGCTTGGCCACTCGTTTGCGGGTGATAAGGTGTTGAGACCTTGTGGGTTACACCATACTTCTTTATTAAAGCTTCAAACAAACGATTGTGGAAGTGCGCTCCACCATCGCTGATAATTGCCCTAGGCACTCCAAATCTGGCTAAGATGTGACTCTGCAAAATGCTCACAACTACTTTGGCATCATTAGTTTTTGTGGGAATTGCTTCCACCAATTTAGACACATAATCGACAGCTAATAAAATATAGAGATTGCCAATAGAGTTCGGAAAAGGTCCCATGAAATAAATGCCCCATATGTCAAAGATCTCGACTACGAGGATAGGGTTTAATGGCATTTGATTTCGAGGGTTTAATGGCATTTCACAACCTAAGGAAAGGTTCCCAAATACCCTTCAATCCATACAAATTATAATAATAATAATACTTTCACTTATCAGACAAGGGATTTAAGCACCTAAAATTCCCGTAAGTAATTACCAACCAAATACAACATAATATCAAAGGCGTCTAAGTAGGATCAACATACAAATTAGATATCCTACTCAAGTACAACTACACAGTGCAGCCGAGAGTGCTAATGCCTCTGCCTCGAGATAATGTCCGCGTCAACTCTACTGCCTGAAGGGGGTTTAAACACAAAAGTTGTGAGTGGACAAAAATAATCGTTTATAAATCATTTTCCAAGGAATATTACCTTTTTGCCCCTCCATTTATAAAACCATGCATGCATCACATAAACTGTTCATGTTATAAAAACATCATCTTTAAATCACCGGCATTTCCCTTTCTCTATAAAACCACTCAGTAGGACTCACACAAAATCCATATAAGGAAAACACATTGTGATCCACAATCTGGTTTGAAAATCATCCTCAAAGGAATTCAAAATCATTTAATTCAACCTAGACACATAATATCTCAAATCCACTGTTCCCGACACATCCACTAGCCACCAGGGTATCCCTTGGGGTGTGCTAGTCCTGTATCACAACTCCCTGTACTATGCATAGACAGTCTCGCGACCCGACGGAGTCAAAACTCTACAATGCCAGAGTCGGAGCACTCAACAAACCAACGGAGCAAAACTCTCGACGTTAGTCGGAGAATCAATCACCAATTATATTGGAGGTTCACCGGGTTCACCGCTAACAACGGATCCTCGTCCCGAGTCCTGGCCTCCCTCAAATCAGAGTTTATCTTGGAGGTTCACCGGGTTCAACTCTAATAACGGATCCTCATCCCGGGTCCTGGCCTCCCTCACATCAATGTTTATCTTGGAGGTTCACCGGGTTCACCGCTAATAACGGATCCTCATCCCGGGTCCTGGCCTCCCTCACATATAACCAAATCCGATAAACTCATACAACAGGGTCAAAACCCAAATCATTGACTCTATAATTTCCTCGTCAAAACGATATCAAAACTGAGTCCAAAAACCATGATATTTCTCAAATCACACTTTAATCGAAGTAGTGGAAAACATGTGTCTAGTAATCATTTCTAAAATCCAGAAATTCAATGCGACAATACATAACAGTATTTACACGAAGATATTTTGATGCATGCATTTCAGTTTATAAAACCAAAGTCCACTCACAAACCTGTTCAAGCTAGCTCAATCCCGTCTTGCTCGTTCCTCTAAGGTTCCCGGAACAATATCGCCTGTCAAAAACAACAATCGAGATTATCGGCTAGTAATAAGACTGTTATATAACAACTTCCTAACCACGGGAATTCTACCCATGCTGTTTCTAGAAAACACAGCAGCTTCGGACACTCAAAACGACCTCTAAACGATGTCCGATCAACTTGAAACCTGTACCAACAGATTCAGAACGTCGAAAACTAGTTACCACGAGTCGCCGTGACATCGGACTCGGCCCCACGCACCGCCACGCTCCTCCGGAAGGTCGGCACACGCGCCCACGCGCCGGTCACGCGCCTGCTACAGTGTTCACGCACCTGGACCGGTCGATCGGTCTGGCTCAACCTAACCCGTTCCATCTCGACCCGACCAGTTCACTCAACCCGACCGGTTCAACTCGACTCGACCCGTTCAACTCGACCCGACCGATCACCGGTGACTCGCCGGAGAAGACGACCGGACTGCGGTCCCCGTCCCCGGAAGCTTGCCAGAGAAGATGACCGGACCACCACCTCAGCCGCCGGAATCCCGCCATAGGGTTTCTGTCTCTCCGCTTTCACTTGCTGACATATCAAACATCTACTCACAAACTCAGCAATTTCTCTTTTCATCCCAGTCCGCCAATAGTGTTTCCTTAGGGTATGATACATCTTGGTACCTCCTGGATGCATAGCGTAAGCCGAACTTTGAGCCTCATCAAGAATTTCCCTTTTTAGCTCCAGCTCATTCGGTACGCACAACCGTCCATCCTTAACCAATGCTCCATCATCCCTAACCGCATAGTCCTGCCTGTTTCTAGCCTCCAACTCTATCCTGATAATGCACAATGTAGGATCCTGGAGTTGAGCCTCAATAATCCGATCAATCAGAACAGGCCTCACATGGAAACTAGCCAACAAAGCCTCCTGGCTATCCATGTCCAGTACAATCCCTGCTCTACGGAACTCTACCAGCAACGGTAAGTAGACTGTATGCAAATGGGCCAAAGAACCCATAGACTTCCTGCTCAAGGCATCTGCCACAACATTGGCTTTTCCTGGGTGGTACTCAATAGTACAATCATAATCCTTTATCAGCTCAAGCCACCTTCTCTGCCTCAAATTCAGGTCCTTCTGGGTGAACAAGTACTTTAAACTCTGATGGTCGGTGAAGATTCGACACGTCTCCCCGTATAAATAATGTCTCCATATTTTCCCATGCTGCATCATCACATAGCCAATACCCCGCAATGATGCATCACTATATACCTCAAATCCCCCGTTACCATCCGGAAGGGTTAATACTGGAGTAGAAGTCAACCTTCTCTTTAGCTCCTGAAAGCTCTGCTCACAATCAGCATCCCAGTCAAACTTGACTCCTTTCTTAGTCAACCGAGTCAATGGACCTGCTATCGTAGAAAATCCAACTACGAACCACCGATAATATCTTGCCAAACCCAGAAAGCTCCTCACTTCTGTCACTGTCCTCGGTTGTTCCCAGTTTTCCACTGCCTCCACTTTTTGGAGATCTACGCTGGCACTTCTTGAAAACACCAAGATATCGTCGATGAACACAATTACAAATCGATCCAAATACTTTTGGAACACTCTGTTCATCAAATCCCTAAACGCTGCCGGGGCATTAGTCAACCCGATGGGCATCACCAGGAACTCATAATGACCATACCGAGTCCTGAAAGCTGTTTTCTGAACATCCTCTTCCCGGATTCTCAACTGATGGTACCCGGATCGAAGGTCAATTTTTGAAAAATACTTTGCCCCTTTAAGTTGATCAAATAAATCGTCAATCCTTGGCAGAGAATACTTATTTCGTACCGTCACTCTATTTAACTGCCGGTAGTCGATACACAATCTCAGACCACTATCTTTTTTCCTCACAAATAATACCGGCGCACCCCATGGTGAAACACTTGGGCGAATAAATCCCATATTCACCAAGTCCTGCAACTGAGTCTTTAACTCTCGCAATTCTGCCGGTGCCATTCTGTACAGTACCTGTGAGAGAGGTTGAGTACATGGCAAAAGCTCGATGGTGAATTCAATCTCCCGGTGAGGTGGTAATCCTGGAAGATCATCTGGAAACACATCAGAGAACTCACTCACCACTGGAATATCCTCCACTCTCATCGGAGTATCCCGAGAATCAAACACATGAGCCAAGTAAGTGTATGGACATTCCTGCCTGACACCTCCAATGAGTGCCACCAGTGGTAAGCAGAACCACCTAGCAAAAATGTAGCCAACAGAACTCTCTCCTCTAGAGGACATCTCATAATCAAAAACACCCGCTCCATGCGAGTAATCCACTCCTCAGCCTCATCTGAACTAGACTCGCCCATAAATATCGTCGCCCCTAGTCTCTGGGCTCTCTCGATATCAGAGACTTCATGAGAAGCCCTATCCTGGAGTACAGAAGCTAAAGTCTGAACCAGCTGTTCCAGTGTCTGCCTCAAATCAGGCTCCACTGCAGGTTCATAGTCATCTCCACCATTCCCCGACCGTTGACGGAACTCTCGTCTCGGAGGCATTATACGCTGAAAAGAAGTTGTAAACCATTAATACCAAAATTTCACCTGTAAACTAGATGTACGGTCTACAGGAATTTAACCTAGTGCTCTGATACCAATTGTCAGGACCCGTCCCGAATTTCCCCTCGAAACCCGGGAAGAACCCTGATCCCGTCTGACAACCTAAGGAAAGGTTCCCAAATACCCTTCAATCCTTACAAATTATAATAATAATAAATACTTTCACTTGTCAGACAAGAGATTTAAGCACTTAAAATTCCAGTAAGTAATTACCAACCAAATACAACATAATATAAGAGCGTCTAAGTAGGATCAAGATACAAATTAGATATCCTACTCAAGTACAACTACACAGCGCAGCCAAGAGTGCTAATGCCTCTGCCTCGAGATAATGTCCGCGTCAACTCTACTGCCTGAAGGGGGTTTAAACACAAAAATTGTGAGTGGACAAAAATAATCGTTTATAAATCATTTTCCAAGGAATATTACCTTTTTGCCCCTCCATTTATAAAACCATGCATGCATCACATAAACAGTTCATGTTATAAAAACATCATCTTTAAATCACCGGCATTTCCCTTTCTCTTTAAAACCACTCAGTAGGACTCACACAAAATCCATATAAGGAAAACACATTGTGATCCACAATCTGGTTTGAAAATCATCCTCAAAGGAATTCAAAATCATTTAATTCAACCTAGACACATAATATCTCAAATCCACTGTTCCCGACACATCCACTAGCCACCAGGGTATCCCTTGGGGTGTGCTAGTCCTGTATCACAACTCCCTGTACAATGCATAGACAGTCTCGCGACCCGACAGAGTCAAAACTCTACAATGCCAGAGTCGGAGCACTTAACAAACCAACGGAGCAAAACTCTCGACGTTAGTCGGAGAATCAATCACCAATTATATTGGACGTTCACCGGGTTCACCGCTAACAACGGATCCTCGTCCCGAATCCTGGCCTCCCTCAAATCAGAGTTTATCTTGGAGGTTCACCGGGTTCACCGCTAATAACGGATCCTCATCCCGGGTCCTGGCCTCCCTCACATCAATGTTTATCTTGGAGGTTCACCGGGTTCACCTCTAATAACGGATCCTCATCCCGGGTCCTGGCCTCCCTCACATATAACCAAATCCGATAAACTCATACAAAGGTCAAAACCCAAATCATTGACTCAATAATTTCCTCATCAAAACGATATCATACCTAATTCCAAAAACCATGATATTTCTCAAATCACACGTTAATCGAAGTAGTGGAAAACATGTGTCTAGTAATCATTTCTAAAATCCATAAATTCAATGCCACAATACATAACAGTATTTACACAAAGATATTTTGATGCATGCATTTCAGTTTATAAAACCAAAGTCCACTCACAAACCTGTTCAAGCTAGCTCAATCCCGTCTTGCTCGTTCCTCTGAGGTTCCCGGAACAATATCGCCTGTCAAAAACAACAATCGAGATTACCGGCTAGTAATAAGACTGTTATATAACAACTTCCTAACCTCGGGAAGTCTACCCATGCTGTTTCTAGAAAACACAGCAGCTTCGGACACTCAAAACGACCTCTAAACGATGTCCGATCAACCTGAAACCTGTACCAACAGATTCAGAACGTCGAAAACTAGTTACCACGCGCCGCCGTGACATCAGACTCGGCCCCACGCGCCACTGGAAGGTCGGTACACGCGCCCACGCGCCAGTTACGCGCCTGCTACAGTGTTCACGCGCCTGGACCGGTCCAACCCGATCCGGCTCAACCTGACCTGGTCCAACTCGACCCGACCAGTTCAACTCGACCCAACCGGTCACCGGTGACTCGCCGGAGAATACGACCGGACTACCATCGCCGTCATCGAAAGCTGGCCGGAGAATATGACCGGACCGCCACCTCCGCCGCCGTCTGGTTCGCCGGAATCCCCCATTTCAGACCGAAACTTCAAGCTTTACAACTTCCTCAAAACTCAACCGTTTTACACAAATTTTACGTCTAAATCTATCTACTCGAACCCAGGAATCCAAATATAACCTTAAAACATCAAACACGTACCTGTGTAAGCCGGAAAATCGATCGAAAGATCCGAAACTTCCTTTACTCGGTTCGGCTTCCACCGTGGTCCTCTCCTTCGATGGTTCGTACGGTTGTGTTCGTGGGAAGGAGTAGAACACGATTAGTTCATCAAAATGGGAAGCTAAAGCCTTGAAATCAAAGTTGACTTTATGGTTTCTCTCTTGGTGTTTTCGCACGGTTTCGGTTCGGTTTCGGGTGTGTTTCACAGAGAGAGAGAAGGAGATGAAGATGAAATGAAGATGAAAATGAAATGGATCAGATTAGTCTGATTTGGGTAACAAAATATCTCCCCACCAAGGAAAATTACCAAAATGCCCTTGCACATCTAGACCCATAACTTCCGTCCACGAACTCTGTTTCCTGCGTGTCGCCTATCTACGAACTCGTGAGTTCGAGACCTACGCAAAGGTATTCAAAACACCACAAAAAGTGTCTCGAAACAAAACTTGATTTCCAAGCCCTTTACCGACCAAGGGTAAAATCGTCATTTTACAAAAAAAATTACGTAAACCCAATAATTAAAATTCCGGGTTGTTACAATCTACCCTCCTTAAGAAATTTCGTCCTCGAAATTCATTCCTAACCATGGAACAATTGAGGATATTGTGCCCGCATTAGTTCCTCGATTTCCCACGTGGCTTCCTCCACGTTATGATTCCTCCACAACACTTTAACTAGAGGAATAGTCTTTCTGCGAAGCACATTTTCCTTCCAATCCAGAATTTGCACCGGTTGCTCCTCAAACGTCAAATCGTCTTTCAGCTCAAGTGGTTGCTCTTCCAACACATGAGACTCATCAAACAGATATTTCTAGAGCAAAGATACATGAAATTCATCATGAACTCTGGATAATTCCGAGGGTAAAGAAATACGATATGCCACTGGTCCTATCCTCTCCAAAATCTAATACGGACCAATGTAGCGAGGACTCAATTTTCCTCGTCTACTAAAACGTACCACTCCTTTCCATGGAGATAGTTTCAAGAACACCCAATCACCTACCTCAAACTCAAGGTCTCTGGTTCGATGGTCTGCATAGCTCTTCTGGCGATCCTGGGCTGTTTTCAACCTTTCTCTGAAGATTTTAATCTTTTCCTCAGTCAAATCCACCAACTCGGGTGTTAACAGTCTTCTTTCACCTATTTCACTCCAACACAAAGGTGTTCTGCACTGCCTCCCATACAGTGCCTCGAAAGGTGACATCCCAATACTCGACTGGTAACTGTTATTATATGCAAATTCCATCAGAGACAAGTGTGAATCCCAGTTCCCTTTAAACTGTAGTTCACAAGCCCTCATCATATCCTCCAAAATCTGGATTGTTCTCTCAGACTGACCATCCGTCTGAGGATGAAAGGCTGTACTGAAATGCAATGTCGTGCCAAAAACCTTCTGCAAACGCCGCCAAAACCTGGAGGTAAACCTAGGATCTCTGTCTGAAACAATAGACTCTGGAGTCCCATGTAGCCCTATGATCTCATCCACGAATAATTTGGCATACCGACTCATCCGAAAATCTTCTCGCACTAGCAAGAAATGTGCAGACTTCGTAAGTCTATCAACAATTACCTATATCCCATCATGTCCCTTCCGTGTCCTTGGAAGTTTATACACAAAATCCATCGTAATGTGATCCCACTTCCTTTCTGGGATAGGTAATGGTTGCAGTGTCCCATAGGGTTTCTGTCTCTCCGCTTTCACTTGCTGACATGTCAAACATCTACTCACAAACTCAGCAATTTCTCTTTTCATCCCAGTCCACCAATAGTGTTTCCTTAGGGTATGATACATCTTGGTACCTCCTGGATGCATAGCGTAAGCCGAACTATGAGCCTCATCAAGAATTTCCCTTTTTAGCTCCAGCTCATTCGGTACGCACAACCGTCCATCCTTAACCAATGCTCCATCATCCCTAACCACATAGTCCTGCCTGTTTCCAGCCTCCAACTCTATCCTAATAATGCACAATGTAGGATCCTGGAGTTGAGCCTCAATAATCCGATCAATCAGAACAGGCCTCACATGGAAACTAGCCAACAAAGCCTCCTGGCTATCCATGTCCAGTACAATCCCTGCTCTACGGAACTCTACCAGCAACAGTAAGTAGACTGTATGCAAATGGGCCAAAGAACCCATAGACTTCCTGCTCAAGGCATCTGCCACAACATTGGCTTTTCCTGGGTGGTACTCAATAGTACAATCATAATCCTTTATCAGCTCAAGCCACCTTCTCTTCCTCAAATTCAGGTCCTTCTTGGTGAACAATTACTTTAAACTCTGATGGTCGGTGAAGATCCGACACGTCTCCCCGTATAAATAATGTCTCCATATTTTCAGTGCATGCACCACTGCAGCCAACTCCAAATCATGTGTGGGGTAATTCATCTCATGGGGTTTAAGTTGTCTGGAAGCATACGCTATCACTTTCCCATGCTGCATCAACACACAGCCAATACCCTGCAATGATGCATCACTATATACCTCAAAACCCCCGTTACTATCTGGAAGGGTTAATACTGGAGCAGAAGTCAACCTTTTCTTTAGCTCCTGAAAGCTCTGCTCACAATCAGCATCCCAGTCAAATTTAACTCCTTTCTTAGTCAACTGAGTCAATGGACCTACTATCGTAGAAAATCCTTCTACGAACTGCCGATAATATCCTGCCAAACCCAGAAAACTCCTCACTTCTGTCACTGTCCTCGGTTGTTCCCAGTTTGCCACTACCTCCACTTTTTGGAGATCTACGCTGATACCCTCAGCCAAAATCACATGACCCAAGAATCCAACTTCGGTCAACCAAAACTGGCATTTACTGAACTTGGCAAACAAATGCTTTTTCCTAAGCATATTCAGCACCTACCTCAAGTGCTTCTCATGTGCCTTGGCACTTCTTGAATACACCAAGATATTGTCGATGAACACAATTACAAATCGATCCAAATACTTTTGGAACACTCTGTTCATCAAATCCATAAACGCTGCCCGGGCATTAGTCAACCCGAAGGGCATCACCAGGAACTCATAATGACCATACCGAGTCCTGAAAGCTGTTTTCTGAACATCCTCTTCCCGGATTCTCAACTGATGGTACCCGGATCGAAGGTCAATTTTTGAAAAATACTTTGCCCCTTTCAGTTGATCAAATAAATCGTCAATCCTTGGTAGAGGATACTTATTTCGTACCGTCACTCTATTTAACTGCCGGTATTCGATACACAATCTCAGACCACCATCATTTTTCCTCACAAATAATACCGGCGCACCCCATGGTGAAACACTTGGGCGAATAAATCCCATATTCACCAAGTCCTGCAACTGAGTCTTTAACTCTCGCAATTATGTCGGTGCCATTCTGTACGGTACCTGTGAGAGAGGTTGAGTACCTGGCAAAAGCTCGATGGTGAACTCAATCTCCCGGTGAGGTGGTAATCCTGGAAGATCATCTGGAAACACATCAGAGAACTCACTCACCACTGGAATATCCTCCACTCTCATCGGAGTATCCCGAGAATCAAACACATGAGCCAAGTAAGTGTATGGACATTCCAGCCTGACACCTCCAATGAGTGCCACCAGTGGTAAGCAGAACCACCTAGCAAAAATGTAGCCAACAAAACTCTCTCCTCTAGAGGACATCTCATAATCAAAAACACCAGCGCGATGCGAGTAATCTACTCCTCAGCCTCATCTGGACTAGACTCGCCCATAAATATCGTTGCCCCCAGTCTCTGGGCTCTCTTGATATCAGAGACTTCATGAGAAGCCCTATCCTGGAGTACAGAAGCTAAAGTCTGACCCAGCTGTTCCAGTGTCTGCCTCAAATCAGGCTCCACTGCAGGTTCATGGTCATCTCCACCATTCCCCGACCGTTGACGGAACTCTCGTCTCGGAGGGATTATACGCTGAAAAGAAGTTGTAAAAAATTAATACCAAAATTTCACATGTACACTAGATGTACGGTCTACAGGAATTTAACCTAGTGCTCTGATACCAATTGTCAGGACCCGTCCCGAATTTCCCCTCGAAACCCGGGAAGAACCCTGATCCCGTCTGACAACCTAAGGAAAGCTTCCCAAATACCCTTCAATCCTTACAAATTATAATAATAATAAATACTTTCACTTGTCAGACAAGGGATTTAAGCACTTAAAATTCCAGTAAGTAATTACCAACCAAATACAACATAATATCAGAGCGTCTAAGTAGGATCAAGATACAAATTAGATATCCTACTCAAGTACAACTACACAGCGCAGCCGAGAGTGTTAATGCCTCTGCCTCGAGATAATGTCCGCGTCAACTCTACTGCCTGAAGGGGGTTTAAACACAAAAGTTGTGAGTGGACAAAAATAATCGTTTATAAATCATTTTCCAAGGAATATTACCTTTTTGCCCCTCCATTTATAAAACCATGCATGCATCACATAAACAGTTCATGTTATAAAAACATCATCTTTAAATCACCGGCATTTCCCTTTCTCTTTAAAACCACTCAGTAGGACTCACACAAAATCCATATAAGGAAAACACATTGTGATCCACAATCTGGTTTGAAAATCATCCTCAAAGGAATTCAAAATCATTTAATTCAACCTAGACACATAATATCTCAAATCCACTGTTCCCGACACATCCACTAGCCACCAGGGTATCCCTTGGGGTGTGCTAGTCCTGTATCACAACTCCCTGTACTATGCATAGACAGTCTCGCGACCCGACGGAGTCAAAACTCTACAATGCTAGAGTCGGAGCACTCAACAAACCAACGGAGCAAAACTCTCGACGTTAGTCGGAGAATCAATCACCAATTATATTGGACGTTCACCGAGTTCACCACTAACAACGGATCCTCGTCCCGAGTCCTGGCCTCCCTCAAATCAGAGTTTATCTTGGAGGTTCACCGGGTTCACCGCTAATAACGGATTCTCATCCCGGGTCCTGGCCTCCCTCACATCAATGTTTAACTTGGAGGTTCACCGGGTTCACCGCCAATAACGGATCCTCATCCCGGGTCCTAGCCTCCCTGACATATAACCAAATCCGATAAACTCATACAACAGGGTCAAAACCCAAATCATTGACTCAATAACTTCCTCGTCAAAACGATATCAAAACTGAGTCCAAAAACCATGATATTTCTCAAATCACACTTTAATCGAAGTAGTGGAAAACATGTGTCTAGTAATCATTTCTAAAATCCAGAAATTCAATGCCACAATACATAACAGTATTTACACAAAGATATTTTGATGCATGCATTTCAGTTTATAAAACCAAAGTCCACTCACAAACCTGTTCAAGCTAACTCAATCCCGTCTTGCTCGTTCCTCTGAGGTTCCCGGAACAATATCGCCTGTCAAAAACAACAATCGAGATTATCGGCTAGTAATAAGACTCTTATATAACAACTTCCTAACCTCGGGAAGTCTACCCATGCTGTTTCTAGAAAACACAGTAGCTTCAGACACTCAAAACGACCTCTAAACGATGTCCGATCAACCTGAAACCGGTACCAACAGATTCAGAACGTCGAAAACTAGTTACCCCGCATCGCCGTGACATCAGACTCGGCCCCACGTGCCGCCGGAAGGTCGGTACATGCGCCCACGCGCCGGTCACGCGTCTGCTACAATTTTCACTCGCCTGGACCGGTCCAACTCAGTCCGGGTCAACCTTACTCGGTCCAACTCGACCCGACCGGTTCACTCAACCCGACCGGTCACGCGTCGGAGAAGACGACCGGACTTCCGTCGCCGTCGCCGGAAGCTGGCCGGAGAAGATGACCGGACCGCCACCTCCGCCGCCGTCTGGTTCACCGGAATCCTCCATTTCCGACCGAAACTCCAAGCTTTACAACTTCCTCAAAACTCAACCGGACCGCCACCTCCGCCGCCATCTGGTTCGCCGGAATCCCCCATTTCCGACCGAAACTCCAAGCTTTACAACTTCCTCAAATATCGGTGTGCCCTAAGAAAGATCGAACCTCCTTGACTGTTGTAGGGTACGGAAGTCTTTCTACTATATCTAACTTAGCCTTGTCCACCTCAATTCCATGGCTAGAGATCACATGGCCCAAGACAATTCCTTGCTTGACCATGAAGTGGCATTTTTCCCATTTAAGCACTAAGTTACTTTCTTGGCAGCGTTCTAGTACGCGGCATAAGTTTGCTAAGCATAGTTCGAATGAATGGCCAAATACAGAGAAGTCATCGATAAATACCTCAATTATGTCCTCCACCATGTTAGCGAAGATGCTCATCATGCAGCGTTGAAAGGTGGTTGGGGCGTTACAAAGACCAAAAGGCATCCTGCGGTAGGCAAATGTGCCAGAGGGGCATGTGAATGTAGTCTTTTCCTGGTCTTCCGGGGCGATAGCAATCTGATTATACCCTGAGTAGCCATCCAAGAAGCAATAATGTGAATGGCCAGCCAACCGCTCAAGCATTTGATCGATGAATGGCAAGGGGAAATGATCCTTGCGGGTGGTGGTATTGAGCTTCCGGTAGTCAATGCAAACCCTCCATCCGGTTTGAACTCTTTGGGGTACGAGCTCATCATGCTCATTCGTTACCACAGTAATCCCACTTTTCTTTGGAACTACTTGGACCGGGCTTACCCACTTAGAGTCATTTATAGGATAGATAATACCCACGTCTAGGAGTTTAAGGACTTCCTTCTTCACAATCTCCTTCATAGGTGGATTTAATCATCGATGCGCTTCTCTTGATGGTTTGGCATCGTCTTCAAGAAGTATTCGATGCATGCATTTGGTAGGACTGATGTCAGGACCCGTCCCGAATTTCCCCTCAAAATCCAGGAAGAACCCTGATCCCGTCTGACAACCTAAGAAAAGGTTCCCAAAATACCCTTCAATCCATACAATTTATAATAACAATGATAAATACTTCCTCTTGTCAGACAAGGGACTTAAGCACTCAATAATTCCCGTAATTTACGACCAAACAAATACAACATAATATCAGAGCGTCTAAGTAGGATTAAGAGTAAAATTTAGATATCCTACTTAAATATACAACACCGCGCAGTCGAAATCCTAATGCCTCAGCCTCGAGATCAATGTTCGCGTCAACGCTACTCAACTGCCTGAAGGGGGATTTAAACACAAAAGTTGTGAGTGGACAAAAATAATCATTTATAAATTCCTTTTCGAAGAATTACCTTACTTCCCCTCCATTTATAAAATCATGCATGCATAACATAAAACAATTTATCATATAAAAGCATCATATGTAAATCATCCAAAATTCACATTTATCTTTAAAATCATGAATTGGACTCACATAAAATCTGTATAATAAAAATACCTCGTAATCCACAATTTGGTTTGAAAACTCTCTTCAAAGGAGTTTAAAATCATATAATTCAATCTGGACACAAATTATCTCAAATCCAAATCGTTTGGTTCAATCGGACACATAATATCTCAAATTCAAATCATTTGGTTCAAACTCACGAATATCTCAATTTCAAATCATTTGGTTCCATTTGGCAAATATCTCAAAATCAAGAATTCACTGTTCCCGACATATTCATAACACATCAGGGTATCCCTTGAGATGTGTTCAAATCTGTACAACTCTGTGTACCATATGTACTGTCTGTAATATCTGTACTATGCATAGACAGTTTCGCGACCCGGCGGAGACATACTCCTCAACACCTAAGGTCCGAACCCTCAACAACTGGTAGAGTCATGCTCCTCAACACCAGTCAGAGCAACAACAATCATCGGGACGGAAATAAGTGAATCAAATCCATACTTCGAAATCTTGTTTCGCGGCCTAAGCCAAATTCTTTAAAATATCATTTTATGGCCAAAATCGGTAAAATCACCATTATGAGTCAAAACCCAAATCACATACTCAAATAGTCACCACGTCAAAACGATATCAAAATCGAGTACAAAATCAGGCCATTTCTCAAAACATACTTTCACAGAAATATTGTAAAATATGTGTCCAGCATCATTTCTAAAATCCAGAAATTCATTGCACTCATACTCAACAGTATTTAAAGCAAAGATACATTTATGCATGCATTACAGTTTATAAATCAAAGTCCACTCACAAACCTGTTCAAGCACGCTCAATCCCGAACTGTACGCTCCCCTGAGGTTCCTGGAGCAGTATCGCCTGTCCAAATTAATAATCTTAAGTATAAACCCCATAAATCCCGGGAGTCTAACGATGCTGTCCTAGAAAACGCAGCAAACTTAAAACGTCCGAAACAACCCCTAAACGACATCCGATCGACTCGAAACCTGCGCCAACAGGTCCGAAACGTCAAAAACTAACTGTCACGCGTCACCGTGACCTCAGACTCGGCCCCACGCGCCGCCACGCGGCGACGGAAGGTCGGAACACGCGCTCACGCGCCGCCACGCGCCCTCACGCGCCGGTCACGCTCCTGGACCGGTCCAACCCGGTCCAACTCGGCCCGACCCGGTCCAACTCGGCCTGACCGGTTCACTCAACCCGACCGGTTCAACTCGACCCGACCGGTTCAACTGACCCGACCTGTTCACTCGACCGGACCGGTTCAACTCAACCTGACCGGTCACCGGCGACTCGCCGGAGAAGATGACCGGCTGCCATCACCGTCGCCGGAGGTTGGCCGGAGAAGATGACCGGACCACCACCTCCGCCGCCGTCTGGTTTCGCCGGAATCCTCCATTTCCGGCCGAAACTCCAAGCTTTCCAACTTCTTCAAAACTCAACCATTTTTCACGAATTTTACGTCTAAATCTATCTACTCAAACCCAGGAATCCAAATATGAGCTTAAAACATCAAACACATACCTGTGCTAGCCGGAAAATCGATCGGAAAGTCCGAAACTTCCTATTCTCGGTTCGGCTTCCTCCGTGGTCCTCTCCTTCGATGGTTGGTACGGTTGTGATCACGGGAAGGAGTAGAACACGATTAGTGGATCAAAACTGGAAGATGAGGCCTTGAAATCAATGTTGACTTTTGTGGGTGTTTGGGTGAATTTCGCACGGTTCGGGTGGTTTGGGTTTGTGTGTTTGTTTTGTCACAGAGAGAGACGAAAGAGATGATAAAGATGAATTAAAGATGGATCAGATTACACTGTTTTGGGGTAACAAAATATCTCTCCCAAAACCAAATTACCAAAATGCCCTTGCACATTTAGACCCATAACTCTCGTCTACGAACTCCGTTTTCCGCGTGCCGCCTGTCTACGAACTCGTGAGTTCGAGACCTACGCAACGGTATACAAAACACCACCGAAAAGGTTTCGAAACCAAAACTTGATTTCCATGCCCTTTAACAAGCAAGGGCAAAATCGTCATTTTACATAAATAATTTAATTAAATCCAATAATTAAAATTCTGGGTTGTTACAACTGATCCCTTGTATATCAGCAATTGTCCATCCTATCGTCGTAGGATGAGCATAACAATTGCTCCTCTTCTGTCGCACTTAAGTTAGAGGCAATGATGACCGGAAGGGTCTGAGCTTCTCCTAAGTAAGTAAGCATACTTTAAATGTTCAGGCAGTGGTTTTAGTTCTAATTATGGGGGCTGGATGGTGGATGGCAAGGTCTTGTGGTCCCTGAGAGGTAGCGCCTCAAATGCTGGTTGTTTGTTCCATGAATGAACAAGAACGGCATCAAGTATTCTACCTCCTCTATCGCATTATCGTCAAGTGGCTCAGTAGTTGGTGAAGTGATGGCCATTTCAAGAACATCTGTTATCCATGAACTGGCGAGTGCCTTCGGTAGCAGTAAGTCCATGGTGTTTAACGGGAAGTCCACAATTGGCTCCGCAAGATATTGGATGGCATCATGGATGGAGAATGTCTGAAGTTTGACTAAGAACTTGATGGAAACTTGACCATTTTTGACGTCGATAAGGCACTCAGCCGTGGCTAGCAGTGGTCTTCCAAAGAGGAGTGGATGTAACGACCCGGAAAAATGTAATTATCACTTATTGTAATTATTTTGTAAAAAGACGATTTTACCCTTGGTCGGGTAAGGGCTTGGAAATTAAGTTTTGTTTCGAAATATATTAGGCGGTGTTTCAGGTACCGTAGCGTGGGTCTCGAACTCATGAGTTCGTAAACAAGCGGCACGCGGAAAACGGAGTTCGTGTACGAAAGTTATGGGTCTAAATGCTCAATGGTATTTTGGTAATTTTGACTTGGGAGTAGATATTTTGTTAACCCCGATCATTTTTACATCATTTATATTTTCATTTCATCACTTCAATTCATTATCATCTTCATTTTCTCATCTTTTCTCTGTAAAACACACACACCCGAACCCGTGACACAAAAACACCCCAAAACCCACAAATTCCAAGTTTGATTCAAGGCATAAACTTCCATTTCTATTCCACTAATCGGATTCTACTCCTTCCCACGAGCACAACCGTACCAACCATCGAAGGAGAGGAGTACGGGAGGCGTCGGGCCGAGTATAGGAAGAACCGAACCTTCCGATCGATTTTTTGGCTAGCACAGGTACGAGTTTGATGTTTTAAGGTCATATTTAGATTCTTGGGATTGAGTAGATAGATTTAGACATAAAATTTGTGAAAAATGGTTGAGTTTTGAAGAAGTTAGGAAAGTTTGAAAATTCGGCCGGAAATGGGGGATTCCGGCGAACCAAACGACCATGGCGGCGGAGGTCTGGTCATCTTCTTCGGCTAGACTCCGGCGACGGTGGTCCGGTCGTCTTCTCCGGTGAGTCGTCGATGATCGATCGGGTCGAGCTGGACCGGGTCGAGTTGAGTCAGATCGAGTCGGGTCGAGACGACCGGGTCAGACCGAGTGAACCAATCGGGTTGAGTGAATCGATCGGGTTGAGTGAACCAATCGAGTTGAGTGAACCAATCGAGTTGAGTTGAACCAGGTCAGGCCGAGTTGGACCGGTCCAGGCGCGTGGGTACTGTAGCAGGCGCATGATCGGCGTGTGGCGGCACGTGGGAGCGTGTTTCCGCCTTACGCCGGCGCGTGGCGGCTCGTGGGGCCGAGTTTGGGGTCACGGCGATGCGTGGTGACTAGTTTTTGATGTTATGGATCTGTTGGTGCAAGTTTCTGGTTGATCGGACGTCATTTAGAGGTAGTTTTGTGTGTCCGAAGTTGCTGCATTTTCTAGGGCAGCGTAGGTAGACCTCCCGGGGTTTACGGAGTTGTTATATAAGAGTCTTATTACTAGCCGATAATCCCGATTGTTATTATTAACAGGCGATACTGCTCCAGGAACCTCGGAGGAACGAACAAGACGGGATTGAGCTTGCTTGGACAGGTTTGTGAGTGGACTTTTCGTTTATAAACTGTAATGCATGCATCAATGTATCTTTGTTTAAATACTGTTATGTATTGTTGCATTGAATTTCCGGAATTGAAAATTTATTGATGGACACATGTCTTCCAATATTTCAATGAAAATGTGTTTAGAGAAATGGCATGGTTTTTGGACTCGGTTTTGATAACGTTTTGACGTGGTAATTATTGAGTCCATGATTTTGGGTTGAACTGTTTTGAGAAGGGCCAGGATCCGCTGTTAGAGGTGAACCCGGTGAACCTCCAATATAAACAATACCAATTTTAGGGGGGCCAGGATCCGCTGTCAGCGGTGAACCCGGTGAACCTCCAATATAATTGGTGATTTTTCAAAGAAATGGTTTTCACTGGTTTTCTGTCTCCGATGGTTACTGTTTCTCAGACTCTGACGTCGAGGGTTTTGCTCCGCCTGGTCGCGAGGCTGTCTACGCGTAGTACAGGGCTAGCACACCCCAAGGGATACCCTGGTGGCTAGTGGATATGTCGGGAATGGTGGATTTGATATATTATGTGTCCAGGTCGAAATAAATTATTTTAAACTCTTTTGAGAATGATTTTGAAACCAAACTATGGACCACGATATGTTTTCATTATACAGATTTTATGTGGGTCCAACTAAGTGGTTTTAAAAAGAAATGGAATTCCGGTAATTTGCAGATGATGGTTTATATCATGAATTATTTTATTTGATGCATGCATGGTGTTATAAAGTGGAGGGGGAAAAGGTAAGATTTCCTCGAAAAATGATTTCTAAACGATTATTTTTGTCTACTCACAACTTTTGTGTTTAAATCCCCTCCAGGCTGTTGAGTTGACGCGGGCACTTCTTACTAGGCGGAGGCATTAGTATTTCAGCTGCACAGTGTATTTAAACTTCGAGTAGGATATCTAAATTGTACTATTTATCCTACCTAGACGCTCTGACATTATATTTAAATATGATGGTCGTTATTTGACGAAATTGTTGAGTGCTTTTAATCCCTTGTCTGACATGTGAAGTTGGTCATATTTTATTTGTAAGGATTGAAGAGTATTTTGGGAACCTTTCCTTAGGTTGTCAGACGGGATCAGGGTCATTCTCGGGTTTCGAGGGGAAATTCGGGACGGATCCTAACAATTGGTATCAGAGCACTAGGTTAAATTCTTGTAGACTGTACACCTAGTGTACAACTGAATTTTTGGTATTGATGAGTTATAGTTTCTTTTCAGCATAATGCCTCCGAGACGCTTGCCCCCTCAGCAACCTGGGAATGGTGGAGATGCCCATGAACCCGCAGTGGAGCCCGATTTGAGGCAGACACTGGAACAGCTGGGTCAGACATTAGCTTCAATACGTCAGAATAGGGCTACTACTGAGGTTTCAGATATTGAGAGAGCGCAGAGATTAGGGGCGACGGTATTTACGGGCGAGTCTAGCCCAGATGATCCTGAGGTTTGGATTATTCACATGGAGCGAGTGTTCTCGGTCATGAGATGTCCTCCAGGGGATAGGGTGTTGTTGGCCACGTTTTTGTTAAATGGTTTTGCTTACCACTGGTGGCACTCATTGGAGGTGTCAGGCTGGGGTGTTCATACACTCACTTGGGAGGCTTTCTGGGAGCGCTTCCTTGAGCAATTTTACCCTCGCTCATATCGGGATGCCAAGGAGGTTGAGTTCTTGCATTTACAGCAAGGAGACATGACTGTGGCCCAGTACGAGCAGAGATTTATAGCGCTGAGTCATTTTGCACCGGCTTTGGTGGTGACCACAAGTGCCGCAGATTTGAAGGTGGACTGAGGGGTGAGATTCGGTCAGCGGTTACGGCTATGGCTCACACTTCCTTGAGGACCTTGTTTGATGCTGCAGCCCGAGTAGAGTTGAGTTGGGGCTTGCCAGTCCAGCAGTTGTACAATGGTTCTAGGCGACGCCGGGATCGCTGGAATGTCGGAAACTCTAGTCAGGGACTATCCAAAAGAGGCAGTCATAGTTCTGGATCTTCTGAGAGTGCGAGGTCCGAGGTCAGGCAGTGGCGGAGCTGGTCAGGCACAGAAATCATCTGGTCAGTTTAGCGGTGCCTCAGTGCAGTAAACTGGAAGACAAGGTGGCAGATCTGGTGGCTTCAGTTGTTTCATCTGTGGGGAGACTGATCACATCAACAGATTCTATCCACATCGTCGTTCGGGCAGTAGTTCCTTGGGTCGTGATGCTACTGAGCCAAGCCAGAGGGCATGACAGATGTCTGGTACTGTAGTTGGGGGCCAGTCCCAATTCAGTGGTGCTGGTAGAGCTAGTGGGACCAGCAGGGCCAGAGGTAGATATGGGGATCGTGGTCGATCTTCAGGGACACATGCCCGAATTTTTAATATGACGCAACAGGAGGCCCGAGCAGCACCAAAGGTGGTCACAGGTATGTTATCTATTTTCAACCATGATGCTTATGTTTTGATAGATCCCGGGGCGACTCATTCTTTTATTTCTCTGGGTTTTACACTATTTGCTGATAGAGAATTGTCCCCGATTGGTTGGAACGTGGTATTAGTACTCCTACCGGAGATATGTTAGTGGCAAACCTTGTGATTCGCAGTTGTCCGATGATGGTTGAAGGCCATGGGTTGGAGGAAGATTTAATTCCCTTAGATATTTTTGAGTTTGATGTGATTCTGGGGATGGATTGGTTGACTATGCACCATGCCTCCATAGATTGTTATGACAAGATAGTGGTTTTCCGGAGTCCAAGATTACCGGAACTTACGTTTAGGGGAGATCATAGGGTACTACCCTCCGGAGTGATATCGGCATTGCCCGCTGAGAAATTGTTGAGAAAAGGTTGTGAGGGGTACTTAGCTCATGTGTTTGATACTCGGGATACTCCAATGAGAGTGAGGGATATTCCAGTGGTGAGTGAGTTCTCTGATGTGTTTCCAGAGGATCTTCTAGGATTGCCACCTCACCGGGAGATTGAGTTCACCATAGAGCTTCTACCAGGTACTCACCCTATCTCACAGGCACCGTACAGAATGGCACCGGCAGAATTAAAAGAGTTGAAGACTCAGTTGCAGGACTTGGTGAATATGGGATTTATTCGACCAAGTATTTCACCATGGGGTGCGCCGGTGTTATTTGTGAGGAAAAAGGATGTTGGTATGAGATTGTGTATCGACTACTGGCAGTTAAACAGGGTTACGGTGCGGAATAAGTATCCTCTGCCAAGGATTGACGATTTATTTGATCAACTGAAGGGGGCAAATTATTTCTCAAAAATTGACCTTCGATCCGGGTACCATCAGTTGAGGATCAAGGAAGGGGATGTTCAGAAAACAGCTTTTAGGACTCGTTATGGTCATTATGAGTTCCTGGTGATGCCCTTCGGGTTGACTAATGCCCCGGCAGCTTTTATGGACTTGATGAACAGGGTGTTCCGAAAGTATTTGGATCGATTTGTAATTGTGTTCATCGACGATATCTTGGTGTTTTCAAGGAGTGCCAAGGCACATGAGAAGCACTTAAGGATGGTGCTGAATATGCTTAGGAAAAAGCAATTGTTTGCCAAGTTCAATAAATGCCAGTTTTGGTTTACCGAGGTGGGATTCTTGGGTCATGTGATTTCGGCTGAGGGTATCAGCGTAGATCCCCAAAAGGTTGAGGCAGTGGCAAACTGGGAACAACCGAGGATAGTGATAGAGGTAAAGAGCTTTCTGGGTTTAGCGGGATATTATCGACGGTTCGTAGAAGGATTTTCTACGATGGCTATCCCGTTGACTCGGTTGACTAGGAAATGAGTCAAGTTTGAATGGGATGCTGATTGTGAGCAGAGCTTTCATGAGCTAAAGAGAAGGTTGACTTCTGCTCCAGTTTTAACCGTTCCAAATGGTAACAGGGGATTCGAGGTATACAGTGATGCATCATTGCAGGGTATAGGATGTGTACTGATGCAGCATGGGAAAGTGGTAGCGTATGCTTCCAGGCAACTTAAACCCCATGAGATGAATTAACCCACTCATGATTTGGAGTTAGCTGCAATGGTGAATGCACTGAAAATCTGCCGACATTATTTGTATGGGGAGAAGTGTTGGATCTTCACCAACCATCAGAGTTTAAAATACTTGTTCACCCAGAAGGACTTGAATAAGAGGCAGAGAAGGTGGATTGAGCTAATTAAAGATTATGATTGTACTATTGAGTACCACCCAGGAAAAGCCAAGGTTGTGGGAGATGCCTTGAGCAAGAAGTCTATGGGTTCTTTACCTCATTTGCATACAGTCTACCTACCATTGTTGGTAGAGTTCCGGAGAGCAGGGATTGTACTGGACATGGATAGCCAAGGGGCTTTGTTGGCTAGTTTCCATGTGAGACCTGTTTTGATTGATCGGATTATTGAGGCTCAACTCCAGGATCCTACATTGTGTATTCTCAGGATGGAGTTGGAGGCTGGAAACAGGCAGGACTATGCGCTTAGGGATGATAGATCCTTGGTTAAGGATGGACGGTTGTGCGTATCGAATGAGCTGGAGCTAAAGAGGGAAATTCTTGATGAGGCTCATAGTTCGACTTATGTTATGCATCCAGGAGGTACCAAGATGTATCATACCCTAAGGGAACACTATTGGTGGACTGGGATGAAAAAGGAAATTGCTGAGTTTGTGAGTAGATGCCTGACATGTCAGCAAGTGAAAGCAGAGAGGCAGAAACCCTATGGGACACTGCAACCATTACCTATTCCGGAATGGAAGTGGGATCACATTACGATGGACTTTGTGTATAAACTTCCAAGGAAACAGAAGGGATATGATGGAATATGGGTAATTGTTGACAGACTCACGAAGTCGGCACATTTCTTGCCAGTGCGGGAAGATTTCCGGATGAGTCGGTATGCCAAATTGTTCGTAGATGAGATCATACGACTACATGGGACTCTAGAGTCAATTGTTTTGGACAGGGATCCGAGGTTTACCTCTAGGTTTTGGCGGAGTTTGCAGAAGTCTTTTGGCACCACATTGCATTTCAGTACAGCGTTTCATACTCAGACGGACGGTCAGTCTGAAAGGACAATCCAGGTTTTGGAGGATATGATGAGAGCTTGTGTACTGCAGTTTAAAGGGAACTGGGATTCACACCAAGCTCTGATGGAATTTGCTTACAATAACAGTTATCAGTCTAGTATTGGGATGTCTCCTTTCGAGGCACTGTATGGGAAGAAGTGCAGGACACCGTTATGTTGGAACAAACTGGGTGAAAGCAGATTGTTAACACCAGAGTTGGTGGATTTGACTGAAGAGAAGATTAGGATCATCAGAGAACGGTTGAAGGCAGCCTAGGATCGCCAGAAGATCTATGCAGACCGCCGAACCAGAGACTTTGAGTTTGAGGTAGGTGACTGGGTGTTCTTGAAATTATCTCCTTGGAAGGGAGTGGTACGTTTCGGAAGACGAGGGAAACTGAGTCCTCGCTACATTGGGCCGTATGAGATTGTGGAGAGGATAGGACCAGTGGAATATCGTCTTGCTTTACCATCGGAACTGTCCAGAGTTCATGATGTCTTTCATGTATCTTTGCTCCGGAAAAATTTACTTGATGAGTCTCATGTGTTGGAAGAGCAACCCATTGAGCTGAAAGACGATTTGACCTTTGAGGAGCAACCAGTGCAAATTTTGGATTGGAAGGAGAAGGTACTGCGCATAAAGACTATTCCTCTAGTTAAAGTGATGTGGAGGAATCATAACGTGGAGGAGGCCATGTGGGAAACCGAGGAACTAATGCGGGCGCAGTATCCTCATTTGTACCAATGGTAGTGTTGAATTTCGAGGACGAAATTTCTTAAGGAGGGTGGCTTGTAACGACCCGGAAAAATGTAATTATCACTTTTTGTAATTATTTTGTAAAAAGTCGATTTTACCCTTGGTCGGGTAAGGGCTTGGAAATCAAATTTTTTTCGAAACATATTAGGTGGTGTTTCGGGTACCGTAGAGTGGGTCTCGAACTCATGAGTTCGTAGACAGGCGACACGTGGTAAACGGAGTTCGTGTATGAAAGTTATGGGTCTAGATGTTCAAGGGCATTTTGGTAATTTAGACTTGGGGATTAGATATTTTGTTAACCCCAATCATTTTTACATCATTTATATTTTCATTTCATCACTTCAATTCATTATCATCTTCATTTTCTCATCTTTTCTCTGTAAAACACACACACCCGAACCCGTGACACAAAAACACCCCAAAACCCACAAATTCCAAGTTTGATTCAAGGCATTAACTTCCATTTCTATTCCACTAATCGGATTCTACTCCTTCCCACGAGCACAACTGTACCAACCATCGAATGAGAGGACTACGGGAGGCGTCGGGCCGAGTATAGGAAGAACCGAACCTTCCGATTGATTTTCCAGCTAGCACAGGTACTGGTTTGATGTTTCGAGGTCATATTTGGATTCCTGGGTTTGAGTTGATAGATTTAGACATAACCTTTTGTGAAAAATGGTTGAGTTTTGAAGAAGTTAGGAAAGCTTGAAAATTCGGCCGGAAATGGGGGATTCCGGCTAACCAGACGACGGCGGCGGCTGCGATCCAGTCATCTTCTCCGACCAGACTCTAGCGAGGGCAATGGTGGTTCGGTCGTCTTCTCCGGCAAGTCATCGGTGACCGGTCGGATCGAGTTGGACCGGGTCGGGTTGAGTAAGACCGAGTCGGGTCGAGATGATCGGGTCGGATCGAGTGAACCGATCTGGTTGAGTGAACCGGTCTTGTTGAGTTGGACCTGGTCAGGCTGAGTTGGACTGGGTCAGGCTGAGTTGGGCGGGGTTGGACTAGTCCAGGCGCGTGGTGACTAGTTTTCGACGTTCCGAATTTGTTGGTGCAGGTTTCGGGTTGATCGGACGTCATTTAGAGGTAGTTTTGTGCATCCAAAGTTGCTGCATTTTCTAGGGCAGCGTAGGTAGACCTCCCGAGGTTTAGGGAGTTGTTATATAAGAGTCTTATTATTAGCCGGTAATCCCGATTATTATTATTGACAAGTGATACTCCTCCGGGAACCTCGGAGGAACGAACAAGATGGGATTAAGCTTGCTTGGACAGGTTTGTGAGTGGACTTTTGGTTTATAAACTGTAATGCATGCATCAATGTATCTTTGTTTAAATACTATTATGTATTGTTGCATTGAATTTCCGGAATTGAAAATGATTGCTGGACACATGTTTTCTAATATTTTAGTGAAAGTGTGTTTTGAGAATTGGCATGGTTTTTGGACTCGGTTTTTATAACGTTCTGACGTGGTAATTATTGAGTCCATGATTTTAGGTTGAACTGTTTTGAGGAGGGTCAGGATCCGGGGCTAGGATCCGCTGTTGGCGATGAACCCGATGAACCTCCAATATAAACAATACCAATTTGAGGGGGGCCAGGATCCACTGTCAGCGGTGAACCCGGTAAACCTCCAATATAATTGGTGATTTTTCAAAGAAATGGTTTTCACTTGTTTTCTGTCCCGATGGTTACTGTTTCTCAGAATCTGGCGTCGAGGGTTTTGCTCCGCCTGGTCGCGAGGCTGTCTACGCGTAGTACAGGGCTAGCACACCCCAAGGGATACCCTAGTGGCTAGTGGATATGTCGGGAATGGTGGATATGATATATTATGTGTCTAGGTCGAAATAAATTATTTTAAACTCTTTTGAGAATGATTTCGAAACCAAACTGTGGACCACGATATGTTTTCATTATACAGATTTTGTATGGGTCCAACTAAGTGGTTTTAAAAAGAAATGAAATTCCGGAGATTTGCAGATGATGTTTTATATCATGAATTGTTTTATTTGATGCATGCATGGTTTTATAAAGTGGAGGGGGAAAAGGTAAGATTTCCTCGGAAAAAGATTTCTAAACGATTATTTTTGTCCACTCACAACTTTTGTGTTTAAATCCCCTCCAAGCTGTTGAGTTGACGCGGACACTTCTTACGAGGCGAAGGCATTAGTATTTCAGCTGCACATTGTATTTAAACTTCGAGTAGGATATCTAAATTGTACTATTTATCCTACCTAGACGCTCTGATATTATATTTAAATTGGATGGTCATTATTTGTTGGAATTGTTGAGTGCTTTGAATCCCTTGTCTGACAGGTGAAGTTGGTCATATTTTATTTGTAAGGATTGAAGGGTATTTTGGGAACCTTTTCTTAGGTTGTCAGACGGGATCAGGGTCCTTCTCGGGTTTCGAGGGGAAATTCGGAACGGGCCCTGACAGTGGAGGTTCCTCATTCTTGTCAAGTCTGTCCATCTTGAGTACGTAAAAGTCTTCAGGGATGCACATGTCTCCAATTTGCACAAGTACGTCCTCTAGAACTCCCTTTAGATTAGTAATAGAGGCGTTAGCTAATCGAACACATAGGTGCGTAGGTTTGAGTGCCCCTAGGTTGAGTGACTTGTAAATGTGGAATGGCATGATGTTTACCGATGCTCCCGTGTCGCAGAGGCAATGGTCGAATCTTTTCGATTGAATGATACACGGAAGTGATGGCGGCCTAGGGTCGTTGGCCTTAAGGGGCATGCGCAGAAGGGCAGCAGAGTATGCCTTAGGGATTTCAATGATGTCAGTGGAGCTGAAACCATGCTTTCCTCCGACTAAGTCCTTCATGAGTTTTGCGAATATAGGCATGTGCTTGACGATTTTATGGAAAGGCAGTGTGATTTGAAGCTTCTGCAACATGCTGATGATTTCCGCCTCAAAGTCCTCCTTTTGCTTATGCCTATTTTGGAACCTGCGAGGAAATGGAATTTCAACATCATTAGCTAACTCGATGGGTACTGTTTTAGTTGCTTTAAGATTGGACTTTTGAGGTTTAGAGTTAGAATTATTTTGAGGGCTGGGAATCGGCTTTAGGAACAGGTTGGATGTCGGTCGTGGCCTGTGGCTGTGCCTTGGACATGATACTCGGCGCGTCTTGTGATAGCGGCTGGGAAATGGCTCTCGGCAGATATGTTTGAGGCGCAGTGTCAGGTCCTTCTTGCGTTCCATTCAGCAGAGTGATGGCATTGGCCGTAGGATTGTGAAATCCCTTAGGATTTACCAGGACTTGACTTGGTAACTTTCCCTGCTCCCGCTGATTTAGTTGATTTTCCATTTGCCCTATTTGACTATCTACATTTACCAGATGACTCTGGGTGTCTTGCATGAATTGCATGAGTTGGCTTTGCTGTCGAACCACGGTATTTAGGGTATCCTCCATAGACTTGCTGCCTCTATTCTGATTTGAGGAAGGGCTGTGAGAGTTCCCTTGAGGGGCAGCGACTTGCTGTTGAAATACAGGGGGGGCGGCAAAGGAATGGCGGCAGTCTGATTGTTGCTCCAGTGAAAGTTTGGATGATTTTTCCACCCCGGATTGTAAGTGTTTGAATATGGGTCATTCCGGGGTCGTGAATTGTTATTGAAACTGCCAGCAAAATTGACGTCTTCCACCATTGGGCAGTCTTGCAATGTGTGGCCCTGTATTGAACATACTTCGTAGGTTTGAACTCCTTTGCCTTCTCGTTACATAGTTGTTTCATCATTTCCGTGAGTTGAGCAATGGTGTCATCATTGTGATTTGTGTACGTATCACCAGTAGCCCTAGAGGAAGGACCTCTATAACTGAATTGTTTTTCCCTTTGAGCGATATTCTCAAAGGCGGTCCTTGCTTCCTCGGCCGAGCCTTCTAGAATCCCTTGGGATTGAGAGTCTACCATTGTCCGATCACTAGTCTTCAAGCCTCCGTAGAAGTATAACATAAGGTGATGGTCTTCGATATGGTGGTGGGGGCACGCCCGTAGCAACTGGTTGAAACATCCCTAGAACTCATAAAAGGACTCCTCCATGTCTTGTCGTGGGTTCATTATTCTGGAATTTAATTCGTTCGTCTTTTCCACAGGGAAATATTGTATTAAGAATTTGGACGTCAAGTCCCTCCATGAGTGAATGGAAGCCAGCGCCAGCAAATGAAACCATACATTGGCTAGATCCTTGAGACTAAAGTGAAAAAGACGTAAGAGGAATTCAGATTCCGTCATGCCATTAATGCGCAGCGTTGAGCAGACTTCAACAAATTCCTTGATATGAAAGTGCGGGTCCTCGCTGGAAAGTCCATGAAATCTGGGCAGCATGTGAATCGTCCCAGACTTTAATTCGAAATTTGCCACTGTTGACTCAGGAAAAACAATGGGGAATTGATCCTCTGAGACATGGGGAATGGCAATGTCTTTAAGGAGTCGTTGGGCTTGTGGTACTAGGTTACGGTCTCGTCCTTGCTCTTCTCTTTGATCCGCCATCCTTCTGGGACTTGGTGGTGGTGAGCCTTTTACTGAAGATTCTCTCGAAGACGACCCACTTAACGAGCCGTGCACTGAGCCTTGGAATGACATACACGGGTACCTAAAAAGAAAGAAAAACTAAGTTATAAATTCAAACTTAAATGGGCACCGTTAAGGGACAAGTCCCCGGCAACGGCGCCAAAAACTTGATAGAAAAAATATTGAACACAATAATTATGAACTTTATTTCTGCTGAGTATAACTTTGCAAGTGCACAAAATCGATGGAGATAGTATAATGACAAGCAAAGGTCGATCCCTCGAGGACTTGTTCAACGATTAACCCAATTAAGTTCAAATTTGTTAACTTAAATAAAAACACACACACACACAAGCCAAGGGGGGGTTTATGATTGAGATCTGAAAATTAAAGACAAGTAAATCTAAGTGCAGAAAATAACAATGCAAGAATGAAAGGTTGATTGTTTGTTAAACTAAGGCGAATTAAGGCTTATTATCCACTCTAACCAATTTTTGCTCTTAACCAGATTATCTTGATCTAATTACTATGCAATTCTCAATTAGGTGCCCATGCCTAGGTTCTTGTAACAACCCGGAATTTCAATTATTGGATTTAAGTAAATTATTTATGTAAAATGACTATTTTACCCTTGGTCGGTAAAGGGCATGGAAATCAAGTTTTGTTTCGAAACCTTTTCGGTGGTGTTTTGTATACCGTTGCGTAGGTCTCGAACTCACGAGTTCGTAGACAGGCGGCACGCGGAAAACGGAGTTTGTAGACGAGAGTTATGGGTCTAAATGTGCAAGGGCATTTTGGTAATTTGGTTTTGGGAGAAGATATTTAGGCCAATCATTGTCTCATCTTCATTTCATTTACATCCTCATCTTCATTTCATCTTCATTTTCGTTCTTTCTCTGTGACAACCCTCCCAAGCCACACCCGAAACCGAAGAAAAACCAAGAGAAAAACCAAAAGTCAACTTTGATTTCAAGGCTTCAACTTCCAGTCTTGATCAACTAATCGTGTTCTACTCCGTCCCGCGATCACAACCGTACCAACCATCGAAGGAGAGGTCCACGGTGGAAGCAGAGCCGAGTAAAGGAAGTTTCGGACCTTCCGATCGTTTTTCCGGCCAGCACAGGTACGTGTTTGATGTTTTAAGGTCATATTTGGATTCCTGGGTTCGAGTAGATAGATTTAGACGTAACATTTGTGAAAAATGATTGAGTTTTGAGGAAGTTAGGAAAGCTTGAAGTTTCGGCCGGAAATGGAGGATTCCGGCGAAACCAGACGGCGACGACGGCGCTGCCGGTCATCTTCTCCGGCCAGCTTCCAGCGACGGCGACGGCAGCCGGTCGTCTTCTCCGGCGAGTCGCCGGTGACCGGTCAGGTTGAGTTGAACCGGTCGAGTCGAGTGAACCGGTCGGGTCAGTTGAACCGGTCGGGCCGAGTTGGACCGGGTTGGACCGGTCCCGGCGCGTGGGTACTGTAGCAGGCGCGTGACCGGCGCGTGAGGGCGCGTGGCGGCGTGTGAGCGAGTGTTCTGACCTTCCATCGGCGCGTGGGGCCAAGTCTGATGTCACGGTGGCGCGTGACAAGTAGTTTTTGACGTTTCGGACCTGTTGGCGCAGGTTTCGAGTCGATCGGATGTCGTTTAGGGGCTGTTTCGGACGTTTTAAGGTTGCTGCGTTTTCTAGGCCAGCATAGTTAAACTCCCGGGGTTTAGGGGGTTTATATTTAAGGTTCTTATGATTGGCTGGTAATCCCGATTATTAATTTGGACAGGCGATACTGCTCCAGGAGCTTCAGGGGAGCGTACAGTTCGGGATTGAGCTTGCTTGAACAGGTTTGTGAGTGGACTTTGATTTATAAACTATAATGCATGCATAAATGTATCTTTGATTTAAATACTGTTGAGTATGAGTGAAATGAATTTCTGGATTTTAGAAATGATGCTGGACACATGTTTTACAATATTTCAGTGAAAGTATGTTTTGAGAAATGACCTGATTTTGTACTCGATTTTGATATCGTTTTGACGTGGTGACTATTTGAGTATGTGATTTGGGTTGAGACCCATAATTATGATTTATTGATTTGGCCATAAAATGATATTTTAAAGAATTTGGCTTAGGCCGAGAAACAAAGATTTCGAAGTATGGATTTGATTCACTGGTTCCCGTCCCGATGGTTATTGTTGCTCTGACTGGTGTTGAGGGGCCTTGCTCTACCAGTTGTTGAGGGTTCGGACCTTAGGTGTTGAGGGGCCTTGCTCCGCCGGGTCGCGAAGCTGTCTATGCATAGTACAGATTGTACAGATAGTACAGATATTACAGACAGTACATATGGTACACAGAGTTGTACAGATTTGAACACATCTCAAGGGATACCCTGGTGTGTTATGAATATGTCGGGAACAGTGAATTTGAGATATTATGTGGCGGTTGGAACGAAATGATTTGAATTTGAGATAATTTGTGTCCAGATTGAACCAAATGATTTTAAACTCCTTTGAAGAGATTTTCAAACAAAATTGTGGATTAAGAGGTATTTTATTATACAAATTGTATGTGAGTCCAATTAAATGGTTTTAAAGATAAATGTGAATTTTGGATGATTTACATATGATGCTTTTATATGATAAATTGTTTTATGTTATACATGCATAATTTCATAAATGGAGGGGAAGAAAGGTAATTCTTCGAAAAGGAATTTATAAATGATTATTTTTGTCCACTCACAACTTTTGTGTTTAAACCCCCTTCAGGCAGTTGAGTAGAGTTGACGCGAACATTGATCTCGAGGCTGAGGCATTAGGATTTCGACTGCGCTGTGTTGTATTTCTGAGTAGGATATCTAAATTTTACTCTTGATCCTACTTAGACGCTCTGATATTATGTTGTATTTGTTTGGTCGTTAATTACGGGAATTATTGAGTGCTTAAGTCCCTTGTCTGACAAGAGGAAGTATTTATCATGGTTATTATAATTTGTATGGATTGAAGGGTATTTTGGGAACCTTTTCTTAGGTTGTCAGACGGGATCAGGGTTCTTCCCGAGTTTCGAGGGGAAATTCGGGACGGGTCCTGACAGTTCTGGCGTTGGTACACTAAACATATATCATTCTCTCTTACTTAGCATGTTTTAGACAAGGCATATGCCTAGAACGTCTATCACCTACCAGTTAAGATGACGCATGAAGTACGAAGAGAATTTAATGACACCACACTAGCCTAGAAGAGTGGGATGCATTCCTAGGTTGTCATGAATTCCGATTACAAGATTATTTCTTAACCTCAACCTCTTGAAGCTAATGAATCACAGGATGATATGGCGGTCACTCAAGCAATTCCATCAATAATTTATGCAAATAAGGTAGCTAATCTTATAAACATAAAAGAATGGTAGTTAAAGCAGTAATCATAGTTATTCAGCATGCATAGAAATTAAGAACAAGAATAAAAATCTACTTAACAAGCTAACATGGCTAGGGCTTCAAACAACCCTAATTCTGAAAGGAACTACTCACTCATAACTGAAATTGAAACAAATATAATTGAATTCATAAGTAAATTGCAATAATAAAAATAAGGGTACATAAGAGATTGTTAAAGAACAGGCACAGCAGAGCCACGGCAGAGCCTTCCTCTCCAAGCTCCACGCCTAATAATCTGTGTGTAAAATATTATCTCTAAAAATATGGTCCCCCAAAACACTGAACAAAGGCTCCCTTTTATAGACAAAGGGAAAATGCGCGCCATAAAAGGCCTCTTTTCGTGTAGTGAGATTTTTTCATATTCGTTCCTAGCCATGTGTAGTGCACAGTCGATCTCGAACTCCATACTTGCCGATGGGTACTAGGTGGATCAAGCACTACTGATGTAACCCTGAATTCACTTTCTTTGGACTCAAATTTTCTAGCCTAGTTTTGGGGAGTCAAATTCCTATAAATAGAAATTGAATTCAACTTCTCTAATCCAATGTGGAAGACTTATAAATTATCAAAAATACGAAAAATGATTATATCCTTAAAAGGATAATAATTGTATCCCATTTTTAGAGGAACCTTGTTGTTTCACCCTTAAGTTTAATTTAGGGAAATTTCATACAAATATGTCATTGTTTGGAACTGTTTATTTTCCAAATTATATTTGAAGATCATCTCAGCAATATATTAACTAATTTGAGATCATTTAATCATTCAAATGTACTAAATAAATAAATATTTTTTAATAACAATTAAGATCCATAGGATGAACCATCCATTTAGTACCACAATGTGTGGTGTAGTAGGCAAACTAACACCTCCAGATGACGAATTTCCTAGTGTCTAACTAGCAGGAGTTTGAAACTCGCTAGTAGCACTTTGTGGCTAGGGGCAATCTACATCCCGAGAGGTAATTAGGCCCACACTTCGGGGGTGGAGAGACCTTGTGGTTTTACCAAAAAAAAAATATCATCCATTTAGGCCACATTGTAAGCATCATATCCTCTTTGTACGAATTGTTCGCTTTTTTAATGAATATCGTTCTTTTTTTAATAAAAAAATCTCAAATTCGGTTAATTCATAAAATAATTTATTGAAGATTAAAATGATTTTGGTTATCATAATTAAATGAAAGAGAACCAAGAAGTTGATGGAAAAACATGTATCTTTCTTTCACAAGTAATTTCTCACACAATAATTATTAGAGCAATTTACAGTTTACTATCCTGAAGTTTAGTCGAAATGACAGAGTTATATTTATATTTTCAAATTTTTCACTTCACACTCTGAACTTTTACTTTTATTTCAACTAGTACCTTCCGTTACAAATTCTGTTAAATATTTTGTTAAGTATTGAAATGTTCAAAATGAGGCCCACCTTTCTACCTTATGTGTATGAAAACTAAGCACCATATGGACAACTAAGCGCCAAATGGACAAAAAAAAGTTAATTGCTTAAATATAAGAATTTAATACACTCTTTCTGTTTTTCAGTCCGTCTTCTGAAAAATTAAAGTTAAAATAAAAGATAAAAATTAAGAAAGCTAAATCTCTTCTTCTTCTAGTTTCCTCCTCTCACCACGTCTAGTCTTCGGCGAAGAACAATTTCAGGGAAGGTTGGTCGAGTTTGGCAAAATCGACCAACAACGAATCATTTGTCCAACCGGGGAATAGAATTCCAAAATTTTCCTTAAATTGGCAAATTCTCTTGAAATTTTCTCCTCCAAGAACACCAAAAATCGTGATTCTCAATTACTTATTTCAGATCTGAACCAACAATCATCGATCCCAACTACCTTACTCCCCCACTCTTGCAACCATTATTCAGTGTTTGTTGTTTCTAGTTTTCCGTCGTGTGGAGCTGGTTTTGATATTTTGGTGCTTAGGTGTGCTGCTGCGATGGCAAAGCAGCTTGGGAGGGTTACGCGTTGGTTTCAGAGTTCGAATGCAAATTTGATAGTGGAGTAGCATATTTGGATGGCGGTGGATCGGAATTCTTCGGAATGAGAAAAACGATGCGTTTAATTTCAACCACTAGAATGAGTTTAATTGGAAGCCATTTTTGGAAGGTGTTGGTTGATAAGTTTAGGACTGAGCAGTCTGGGTTTGATGAGGTGGAGGTTTAGAGGTTGGGGTTGGTAGAGATGATGAAGTGGCACGAGTCTGTGTGGGTTTATGGGGTTCAGAAATTTCAAAAACTCATTTGCTTCTCGGATTTTTTTTTGTTGCAAACATTTGTTTCTTGGCGGATTGAGAAGATGGAAGCTTGCAAGATTGTTCCATAATAATCACTATAATGATATATAATTAACACACATATTATTAATACGTATGATTAAAACACAGACATCTAATATTTTATTTTTTATTTTATTTTTATAATTTATATTGTCTATGTGGTGCTTAGCTGGTATCCACATAAACTAACCAACCAGATATGTCAATTTTAAATACATCATCACTTAATAGAAATTTTAACATAATTTATAAAAGAGAATTCCGATTAAAGCAAAAATAAAAATTCAAGATATAAATTGAAAGATTTTAAAGAACAAATACAATTATGTCATTCCGAGTAATAATAAACTGTAATTTACTCTAATTATTACATTGATTATTCGCAAATTATGTGAAACTCACCCTTAAACCATGACCAACCCAATTCTCGCGGCATCAAAAAGCTTGTTCATCATTTTGCTTTGACCCGAAAAAATCATTCCTTTGACCCAAAATAAAAAAATTAAAAATATAAAGACTTAAAGGGATCCCAAGCTTTCAAGCTGTGAGAGCGGAGTGCTGGCGAGTCCAAGCACCGACTCTCTTAGACACTTGACGCGAACCAAACACGCATACCTTATAACAGCTGGTCAATCTTCTCGCAGCTTAAAATAAATGGGATAATACTTGGTCCATAATCCTATTATTTTTGTAAACCATATATATATAACATAAACATGGTTCAATAATACAAATAGGATCAATTTGTATCGAGAAGGTAGTTTATAAAAAGTGCAAACAGTGTAGTCTATTTAGCATTCCAATTCAGATGGTACCTTCTCGTACTATAGTTTAAATTTATGTAATTATCATTGTACATATATTATAATCGAAACCGTTTAATTCATAAATTATTATTTCAATATCGCTTATGCAAAAATTCGACGAATTGTAGATCATTTAGGTATTTATAAGTATGAACTAAGTGAACTGTTTTTCATAAGAATCTTAATTGTTATCAAAATCGTTGATTTATTTGAGACATATAAATAGATAAACAATCTCTAATTTTATTGTATTTTTATAAATATAATATTAAAATAATAATTTAGAGATTTTTTTTTTCCAATTTAGAGATTGAGTCCTGATTATAATATATATAAAATAAATTTAATAAATGAAAGGAAATACCCAAACACATACATCGGCCAGCTTGTCTCTCTTCAAACATTTGAAGCGGTCAACGGTCAACATTCAAAATACAAACATCCCACTTTGATTTTGGCCCCGCGTTATAAGACTTTACCGTATATAAAGCAACTCGCAAAACCAATACCAAAGCCAAAACGTACTCACTCTTCTACTTCTAAGTTCTTAATTTTAACTCTAAATCAATTCATTCTTTGTTTCTTCAATCAACCAACGATGATCTTAACTTGGAGGAGAAGAAAGGCCGGCCATCACGCCGCCGAAAACAAGGCATTTTCCGGCGAAAGTTTGGACATGGGGATGGAGGAGATCGCGATTCCGACGCACTTCCGGTGCCCCATTTCTCTCGATCTGATGAAAGATCCGGTGACGTTGTCGACGGGGATGACTTACGACAGGTCGAGCATCGACACGTGGATTGAGAAGGGAAACAGGACGTGCCCCGTCACCAACCAGGCGCTCAACAGTTTCGACCAAATCCCCAACCACGCGCTCCGCCGCATGATCCAGGATTGGTGCGTGGAAAACCGTTCGAACGGGATCGAACGGATCCCCACGCCGCGAATCCCGGTGACCAAGTGCGAGGTTTCGAGGATTTGCGAGAGAATTGCGGGGGCGACACGGCGCGGGGACGAGAAAAAGGGACGAGAATTGGTGGGGAAGATCAGATCTTTGGGGAAAGAGAGCGACCGGAACAAGAAATGTATGGCGGAGAATGGAATTGGGTGCTGCTTAGCAGCAATGTTCGAGTCTTTTGTGGAAATTTCAGTTGACAAACATGTTGACATTTTGTTGGAGATCTTGTCGGTGCTGCCATGGATGTTTCCGGTGGGAGAAGAAGAGCAATCAAAGCTTGGATCAGAAAGCTCTTTAAATGGATTGGTGTCGTTTTTGGAGGGCAAAGATCTGTCAGCAAGGCAAAACGCAGTTTTGGTACTTAGAAAGTTGCTTTCTATGGACCAAAAACATGTGGTTGTGGATGCCTTTGTTGAGATTGAAGGAGCAATTGAGGCATTGGTTACAATCATCAGAGACCCTATTGGTCCCACAGCTACAAAAGCTGCTCTGGCTTGTGCTTTGTTCATGATTTCGTCCCCATCGGCGGACGAAATCAGATCAAGATTTGTGGAATTGGGTTTGGTCTCTTTGGTGCTAGAGATTCTTGTTGACGCAGAGAGAAGCCTAAGTGAGAGGGCTTTGGGAGTTTTGGAGGGTCTTTGTGATTGCCAACAAGGGAAAGACAGTGCACTTGAGAATGCTCTAACAATGCCTCTTTTGGTCAAGAAGATACTGAGGATATCTGAGATGGCCACGGAGTTTTCGGTTTCCATAATTTGGAAGCTTTGCAGAAATGGAATTGAGGAGAGAATTTTGATGGAGGCACTTCAAGTGGGTGCGTTTCAGAAGATGTTGGTTCTGTTGCAGGTCGGTGGTTGTGAGGGGATAAAAGACAAGATTACTGATTTGTTGAAATTGTTCAATCTGCACATAAGCAAATTGGACTGTGTTGATTCATCCATGGATTTCAAGTACCTCAAGAGGCCATTTTTGGGTTAGGCTTCATTAATTAGATTGTGATTACAAATTCTTTTTGTACAAAATAGAAACAGATGTAAACAGAATATACACCATTCAATTATCAATATTATCAGGTTTGAACCAGGAGCATTAACAAACATTCATTCTATGCTGGGCTCACAGTTTTGATAATCAAGAGCAATTTAATTCCAACTTTTGACATATAAGGACAAAATGTTCAACAATCAACCAAAAATATTCCTATCCACCAAATTTGAAATTCCACCTACTGGTGCTAACTAAAAGAATAATATCGAGTTAACTTCTTATAGCCTAGAGTTTTAACTCTCAAGTTTTGTGCTCCGTCCAAGAGCGGGCCCTCATTGTGGACTTAAATAATAATTAAGCTTTTATTTATGTATATGTACAAAGATGAATATGAGGGGTAAGCCGCATTACGTCATCCTCATTAGAAGTATTTTTTTGTGCTTATTAATGAAATTTATTTGTTGAGTCGAATTTTATTTTTTAATTTTAAGACGTAAGTTTAGCCCATCAGGATTTTAAGTTTAAGAACTGCATGTGACTGTGTCCAAACTCAAGACTAAAACCCTAAGTCATAAGCTCTCCGACTACCACCCCACCCGAAACACCCCCTCACTTTCTCTTAATCTTTCAAAAGCCTTAAATCCTAAACCGTTAAACCTTTAATTCCGTAAAGAGAAAACATGTAAAATCATAGTTCAAAAAATGGAATTTGAACTTGGTAAATAACACCCATGATTGCTTCAAGGAAATATAAGAAAATGAATTTGTCCTTACTTGTTAAAACAAAAATTGATTGTCCTTGTATTTAAGTTTTTTATAATTGTATCTTTAGTGCAGTTATCATATATAGGGGTGGGCAACTCCGAAGAACCAATTCGAAAGCCAACTTGATTTGATCCAGTCTGATCTTATATGAGTCTACTTTTGGTTAATCTAGTTAAAAAACTTAACAAAACCGACTTATTGGGTTTGATATGGTATTTGAAGAAGTAGAATCTGTAAAAATCTGATTCGAACAGAATAAATAAATAAGTACTTATATATTTATTTTTATATTATGCCGTATTACACAATATATTTTGTACAAATTATTCCATGCACCTCAACACACCAATGAATGAAATTTTTTTATAGTTATTTTGGACTGAACAACACCTTTTCATTGTAAAAACTTGAAAAAAAATTATACGAGCCGTCAAACCTCAACCCTCCCCTCGTGTTTGTTCTTTGAGACTCTTTGACTCGTTGACATTTAAAGTCTTGTGGACATTTGATGACTCTTTTCAAATTCTTATATTTTGAGTTTGTATTGATATTGAATTGATAGTTTATAATTATTTCTGCTGGGAACAAGAATTCCAAATTTCCTTATTATAGTTGAAAAATGACGGTGTTATAAATAAGTTGAGCAAACATGTAGGTGTCCAAAACACAAATCCGAACCCATCTAGTTGGTTTACAAGGCCGATGATTTCACCTTGATATAGTTCAATTTAAGTTTGGATAAATGAAAATCCGAAAATCTTAAGTTGATTCGTGATTTAGGCAAAATCGGACTCAAATCAATCCGCACTCGGGCCTAATCATATAGATATATATTATATAGATATGACATTGTTTTTTTTTTGGGTTACAATATGACATTTTGTCTTGAGAGTGAGAACCTGTTTCTCATTTCATTCAAATCTCTAATACAAGCGAAAATATTAGACAACATCGGAGTGGAGTGGGGGGTAAGACTAAAACATGAAAGCCTGAACAAATTGTACACAGAAACCGCAAGGTAGAAGCAACTAGAATAATCATAGCAAACAACCATTTAAATCATTTACAGCTTTTTGTTCTCGATCATCTCCCATCTGCGGATGTGAAAGAGTCGGCAAATCCATATGGTCGGGTTGGAATGCTTGTTTGAGTATTGTCCAAGCTAGGAAGAAGCGATGAAGAAGAGGATTCGGCATTGCTTCTCCCTTCATAAGCCTGCCACTTCTTAAGGGCTTGCGGCAACGACATTTCAAGGTCAATACCATATATGTCTTCACCACTTTGATCACTTGGTTTCCAAAGCTCCACCAGAGAAGACAGAACGTTGACGGTATGGCCCATGTCGGGCCTCTGATACGGCTCTCTTGCGCAGCAGTGACCTGCTAACTCAGCAACAGTGCTCACACTGGCAAGCGTTTCCTCACTGAGATCGATTGTGGGGTCAATGGCCTTTCGGAAGGAGTCGTTGTTGATGAACATCCTCCGGAACCAGGTCACAAGGTGCATGCTCTCCTCAGGCTGGCTCTCGTCAAGTGCTTTTCTCCCAGTGACTAGCTCCATCAAAATCACCCCAAAACTGAACACATCGACTTTTGTTGTCACACGGCCAGTAACTGCATGCATTAATCCAAATGTTTTGTTCAAGATTAATATCATTATCGATCAGCAAGCATTAACCGAAATGATAGACTTCATTATAAATTGCAGGACCAAAACAAAATAGAAAAGCAAGCAAAAAGACAATAATTAGCTTTGTTGTAAAGCTACTTCAGTGGGTTCATATGACATAAAAAGAAAAAAAAACACACGCATTAAAATACCAGAAGGCCAAAACCAGCTGGAAACAACTAATCTAAAGGACACTTTCAATGAGAGAGATAGGCAAAATATTCTACCACTGAATGATTATTTTAAAGAGCAACCAAAATAGGTCAACATTCAGGTTACTCGAGTGAGGTCAGAAAACCTAACAAAAGGCCAAAACTCCAGCTGGCAGAGAATAAAATGACGCAGTTTAGATTATGATTGAACATGCAATTTGGTGAACTTTGGATTACACTCATCATTCATGCATCGGCTTTCTTGTCCCAGTCCCTAACCCACGAGCCCCCAAGGAATCATGACTTCACGTTTCCAATTTGCTTTCTTAACAATGACAGTAAGTGAGAGGCCAACTCTACTTCATAGTCGATGAAAAAGATGGCTCCCGCATATCACAACGTGGCAGAAAACAGACCGGCCACGCTCATTACCATGTTACCTCTTCTAGAGATTGGCTTAACATATCTGAGACTCTGGTGGGCTACACTAGTTGAAGAATCTGACTTTTGGCTCAACTGTGTGTTTCCTTACAGTATTTGGCGAAAATAACGAAACATTCCTTACTCGCATACAATGTTTAGGCAAATGCTTTAGCATGAGTAGCAGGGTGGGGATTGGGCGGGATGCATTGTTTTGTTAGATGCCAAGTTCAAGATCTAAGACCAAAAAGTTAATAATTGAGATATCTTTCAGTTTTTTTTCCCTTAAAACTTTGCTTGAATATTAAAAGTAATAATAATAAACTCAGGAAATTAAAGGAGGCAAAGAGCAAAGGAACTCAAACTGACCCGATATCGCCTCTCATGCTCCTATCATTTCTTTAAGAAAATTAAATTGAAATTTGACTTGTTTTGGAAGAATATTAACAAAAATGAAATCAAAAGTAAACAGAAACAAGAATTACCTGCATATTCTGGCGCCAAGTAACCAAAAGTCCCTGCAATTCTTGTTTCGATTGAACCTTTACCCTCCGGAGCAAGCCGCACAAGACCGAAATCTGCAACCTTAGCCCTCATATCATCTCCAAGAAGAATATTTGAAGGCTTTAAGTCCCTATGTATAAAACTCTGATGGGCCAAACCATGGAGATACTCAACACCCCTTGCTACATCCAAGGCAATGGTCAGCCTTTTCGTCCATTCCAGTGGCTTCAATCCTTCTTCCGGCCAGTTAAAGAGGTACCTACTGAGCGTCCCTTGAGGCATGTATTCATATACAAGAAGTCTTTCATTTCCATCCAAACAATACCCCAAAAGAGCAACTAAATGCCTGTGGCGAACCTTTGTCAAAACGGATATCTCAGACTTAAATTCGTGAAGTCCCTTTCCGGCTATTACCCCAGCCTCCATTCTCTTAACAGCAATCTTTGTTCCATCATGTAGTTCCCCTTTATATACTGTTCCAAAACCTCCTTGCCCCAATATATTATCTTGACTGAAATTGTTTGTCACATTGCGGAGCACTTGAATAGAAATCACCATGTTTCCTGCTTCAACCATTTGGATTTCACTGGGCTCACTGCTAGGAAAAGTATGAGCTTCACTAATTGCACCAACACTAACACTAGACCCTGCAACTGTGATCTTCATGCTCTCATTATCAGATCCAGAATAGCGGGGATGAACAACCATTGCATTCGGGCTCTGAACTCTGCTTAACTTCTTTTGTTTTGTTCTATATACACAGAAAAGCAACACCGCAATTAAGAACATCACAAAAATACCCCCGATTACTGAGAACACAATAACTCCTATTAGAGTTGAAGACTTCTTTTGATGAGGACCAAAACTGCCCCTATTTCCAGAACCTATAGTTGTAGAAGGGTCAGTTGAATTCTGAGACGGCGCACCACCCGATGAAGTACTCTTTTCCTTCTCAATATCAGGATTACCGTCCTTCTTTACAAGGACATTGGCCTTAAAATCTGGGACTTTCCCATAGAGCTTATTGTTTGATACATCCAAAGCACTAAGTGCAGGCAGTGTGGCAAGCTCCACAGGAATAGTTCCAGTTAAATTGTTATCAGCAAGAACAAGCCTTTGTAGGGACTTCAGCGACGTGATTGCAGGAGAAATTGTTCCAGTGAGACCCATTTTCTGAAAATTGAGGACAGTTATGTTCCCATTACTACATGTGACCCCAATCCAATCTGCACAGGGATCATTTCCCTTCCAATTCTCGGCGAACCTTTGTGGATAACCCATTGAACCCACAACCAAAAGCAAAGTATTCACTCGAGGATCACAATCACCAGGACTTGGCAAACAAAAGTTATTAGAGCCCTTACTCATATCTACTGAAACCCCAGCTGGAAAAGCAGGCATTGGTCCTTGAAAATAATTGTTGGTCAAATTCACAGCCTCAAGTGATTTAAGGTTCAACAATGACACTGGAACAGGACCAATAAACATATTATCTCTCAAACTCAAGCTCCGCAAATCTGTCAAACCCGAAAAGTCTGGTAATGGACCCGAAAACCCATTCGAATGCAACCAAACCTCTTTCAACAGAGTCATGTTCGGTATAACACCAATGCTTCCACCAAGCTTACCAGAACTTTCTTGCCCATTAAGCCAAAGAGACTGAATTTGCGACCCGGTAAAACTAGCCGGCAATTCGCCTTGGAGGGCATTGAAAGCCAAGTGCAAGTTAACCAGACCCGGAAACGCATCACCGTCGAAAAAATCCGGTATATTTCCGGTAATGTTGGCCGAATTGGCCGAGAAATTTTGAAGTGACGATGCATTTCGGAGAGTTTGGGGGATTTCCCAACCCATAAAAGGGTTGTTATCAATTTCAACAGATTGAAGTGAAGTCATACCAGTAAAGAAATCACTAGGAATCGAACTAAAAAGATTGTTACTAAGCATTAGTACTTGCAATGAGCTTAGCCCGCTTAAACTTGGAATAGGGCCTGAAATTTTGTTCCATTGAAGCTCTAAACGCTCTAGTTCAGTCAAGTTTTGGAGGCTTGGAGGAAGCGTACCTTCAATACTCTGGTGACCCAATTGGATCCGGGTCACCCTCTTGTCATCTGAGCAGCCTACATGTCTCCAATTGCAGGGGTCCGGGTCAGACCATCCGAGAGATTCAGACGGGCTGAGGCTCTTCTTGAGAGCCAACATTACTGCAGCATCATTGCTTGAGCTTGGTTGAGAGTTGGCACACAGCAGAACTGAAGAAAACCCAACAAGCAAAAGAGTCAGAAACTTAAACCCAGAATGGGTTTTCTTCTTCATCTTGAATAATCTGCCCACAGCGAGAGGAAGGAAGAGAGACGTTGAAGGTGGGTTTTGTACAAAATTGCAGAAAGGTTCCAACTTTCAACTTTCAACTTTCAACTTTCAACAAGATGGCTGCATATTATTGCATATGATCATGTGGGTTAACAGAGACTGGGGAGCTATGAATTTAGGTGAAGGAAAGTTGGAATCTTTGAGTAGGAAATGGGGAAATGGGGAAAAGGGAATGGTGATGCAGAGAGTAAGAAAGATGGTTTTGATTCTTTTAGGAGAGAGAGAAGAAGAGGAGGGGCTGAGTTGGGTTGCAGCACATGGGGGGTGACTGGTGAGGAGGACCACATGGGGGGAAGGCTGTCAAATGACAGGGCTAAAATGCTGGAAATGAGTCATGATTTTTGAGAGAGTGGGTTTTGGAAGCTGGTCCATCAGTTCAGGGAGAGTCAAGTTGGGGATTACAATATGTATAAAGGCTGAGTATTTTATATTTGTGTGTTTGGATTTGGAGACTTGCAGAGAGTGTTGTGTGTATCTTCTTCTTCTCTCTCTTGCACATGGTAAAAAGAGCCAGAATGAAACGATTCCAGATAGAGTTGAACTGTTGAAAGGAGGAAAGGAGGACTTGCATATGGCCTGTTTTGATTATTCTTTTTTCCTTTCTATATTAACAAATGCTGCATCCACCCACTATTTTACCTTTGTTTATTCAGTTTATTTTGTTTAGTAATACAGTTGCTTACCTTCTAAAGCACCCGATCAATACAACTACCTGATTAGTTTATTGTTTTGAGATTGGAATTTCAAAATACTGTTGAATTTAAATTAAATTAGTTGAAAATGAGAAATTTAAGGGTATTTTTGTCTTAAGAGAGATTTGGATTTGAATTTAGATTTTATAATAAAGCTATACTTGGTGTTAAAAGTATTATAATGCATATATGTTAGGATTTGAATTTTAAAACAAATAAATAAAGAAAGCAAATAAATTTCAAATGATTTTGTGCATATAGTTATTCCAAATTTCTTTCATTAGTACTATATCTAGTTTTTTTCAAATCCATTCAATCTAGTGTTTTCTAATTTATTTATTTTTGTTTTTTCAATAGCAAATTTAGCATTGTTATCAAACCAAATCCAAATCTTAACCTCTCTTAACACAAACAAAGTCTAACATTAAAATGATAGATTTCAAATTACTAGATGTAATGCTCTTACGGGGATTTGCAAGTAATTATTTGATAGGTGTCATTTTGGAAATTCTTTGTTCAGTTATTTTGTTATGCTTGAGTGATGTATTCGCTCTCTCACTAGTTGTTCAAGTATTTACTTACATATTCCTTTATTAGTGGTGTCTAGTAAATTTTTTAGTAACATACCCTAAATGGTATTAGTGGTTTAATGAGGTCACATGAAAATACCATATATTCTATATATGATTTCAATCTTTTAATAATTTCTCCCTTTTTATAAGTGAATGGTAAAAGATCCCAACTTTAGAAATCCATTATAATATGTTGGGAGTTGATTTCCACATTCCATTTCTTACTTGTTGCATTACACTTGTTCTTTAAAAGGATAAAAGATAAAATTAAAAATAAAGTACAACAAGTAAAAAATTGAAATATGAAAACCAGCTCACAACATATTATAATGAATTTCTAAAGTTGAGGCCTTTTACTCTTCACTTATAAAAAAACAGTTTATTACTATCGTCTATACTATAATTTCCAGTTTTATCTCTAAATTTTAAAAATAGTTCCTATTGTTCTCCAGTTACATTATATTTGTATTTATTTCCATTAACTCTGTCCAATTTTCTGTTAAATACAGAGAGCCATTTATACCGCACTAATTGGTAAGAACAAGCTCAGTTTGGTTGATGGTTCACTCGGTGACAAAGACCCAAATGAATATGGGGAGCTTTAAATTTTTCCGGCAATTCAAATTTGTAAGAAAGTTTCTGAGTCCAGCAAATCCTTGGATGGCGAGCCAGAATTAGTACGAACTTTGAGTGTAGCCCAACATAAGTTTGGTGCCTTGGTGGAAATCACATGAGGCTTCAATGGACATTATTGCAGCAACTCTGCTGCACAAAACTCTTCACCGGGCAGCACTTGCGCAGGCCCATCACGACCACGCCCGTAATGTGGTGTACGCAACAGCTGAGCAGGCCGATGCCGCCAGCGAACAGAAAGGCCACGGGCCCAATGACTACTCAGCCCATTCTTTTCAAACTGCCTTCTCCGGTGTTTTTGCGAACCATGGTGAACACTAAGCACACATGAACACATGAATTAAAAATGAGGTGACCTGAATTTTGATGTGAATTTTTATTCATCAAATTTTAACAGTAGGAGTGAATTTCATTATTTTAAAAAAAATATCTAGTATGAAAAAAACATATTTTATGCATAGAAACAACAGATAATCATTCAGTACAATACAATAGAAAACACTTGAATTGCAACAAGCTTCCTTTTATGTTGATAATATCATACGATCTCCAAAAAATTCATCATCCCTCTTATTTAGGTGTTAAACAAATTAATGAGATAGGCTATATACGCTAACATTACATAAATTTTTCTTTTTTCGTCATCAATTTCGGGTACACCCTGACCCTTGCATGTGGCTCGTGCTTGAAGGTACATAATTAATGGCTAAGATGGTAAGTTTCTCCAAATCCACAAGACAATTTACCCATAATTTTCCTATGTTAATGACCTATGTTGCATCGATACAAATATAAACTCGCATATACGATACGATGCGATATCACAGTATGCCAATCTTCAAAAAGATACAATACGGTAAGGATATGTTAATTAAAATAATATATATTTTAAATTAATAATATAAACAAAATCACAAAATAAGTTGATTTCATAAAAGTAAAATACACTAAATGAGTACATAACAAAATAGAACCCACAAATTTGTTAAGTTATGGGCCTTAATGCTTAGGTTTTGGATTTGTGAGTGTTATGGGTTATGAGACTAATTAAACAATTTCAGATAATTAAAATCTGATTCCCAAATTTTTTTAAATTTCGCAAAAATAATCAAAATCAAAATAAAACTTTATTCCAATATACCCTTTGACAATATTGTTAACCGTGTCCTAAACGTATCACAAACATATCCAAAAGGATACTCCACTTGGTAGATACGACACCGTATCCCCGTATCGTATCAAGAGATACACACTCTACCAACATAGTCACAAGATATCCAGACTTCGAACCCATTAGTTTCAGGAAATAACCTTCTCTCTTAATTCTAAAAATACACATATCCGCAATAAGCCTATGAGTTGCATTGCATGGTGTTTCCAGATCCCTCATCATCAATTTTTCTTGACTATACGAACAACAAAATTAAGGGAAATTGTCACTAATGACTCTCTCTCACAAAAATAAAACCACTAATAACTACTTCCTTACCCTCAACTATATATAGTATTTAATTTTTTCTATTCACACTTTTTACCCAACCTATATATACCCACCAAGGATTAATTTGTAATTTTTCATTTCTCTTCATCTCTCCTCTCTTTTCTCTCTCTCTTCTCGCTTCTCTTTTTCTCGCAAGAAACCCGTATGAAGATGAAGATCTCCATATGTAACTACCCTTTTATTTAATTAGTGAATTTTTGTAGTTATTTGAGACAAAAAAACAATTTTACCCTCGGGGTTCGAGAGTCTCTTTTAGTTTAGGAACACTTTTGAAAGTTTTTCTTGGACTTTTGCGTAGGTTTCGAACTCACGAGTTGGTAAACCGGCAGCACGCGAAAATTAGAGCCCGTTTGAGCGAGTTATGGGTCTAACACGTTGAAGGGCATTTTGGTAAATTAGATTTCATATATTTTGTAAAAAATATCTACCGCTTTTCCTTTATTTTTTCAGAATTTTCTGACCTTTTCTCGCGTCTCTCCCCGTGCCTTTCTTCTCCTCCAAGCCCGTGAGACACAAAAACACACCCCCACCACCATCACCAAAATTCATGACCATTTCGATTCAAACCAAGAATAGCATCACCTTCCTTTCCTCCCCATGAGCACAACCATACCCTCCTTGAGCTGGAGGGGATAGCTGTGGACGGAGAAACCACGGCCCAAAACTAACCGAATGATTCCAAGCCATTTTCCAGCTACTAAAAATATGAGATCTCAATTTTGACTTCATTTTTGAATTTCTTGGCTCGAGTAGATTGATTTCCATTATTAGATCATCGAATTTGATTGAAAAATGAGTGAGTTATGAAGGTTTGAAAATTGGGAGGTGATGGGGTTTTCCAACCCTTTAGTGAACAGTACCCCCCCCCCCCCCCCCCCCCCCCCCCCCCCCCCCCCCCCCCCGCGAGTGAACAGTACTCAGAATCGTATTTTCATGTTTTCGACGTTCCGGATCTTTTGACGCAGGTTTCGAGTCCATCAGAGTTCGTTTGTGAGCTGTTTTAGACGTTCAAAGTTACTTTGAACGCATTTAGGGCGCTTGTGTACTTCCGGGGTTTAGGGGGTTGGATTTTAGGTTTATAATTGCTGTTTAGTAATGCCACGTATCGTTTTTGACAGGCGTGGTGGCTCCGAAGGTCACGAAGGATCGAAAAGCTTGAAATCCGACTCGTTTGGACCTTGAGGTGAGTGGACTTTAGTTTTAAAAGTATAATATGTGCATAAGTTTATGTTTCATTAATAAATATGAAATTCGGAGATTTAAATGATTATTCCAACTGTTTGTTATTAATCATGAGATTTGGATACTATGGATACTCGTTTTAATAATTTACTATAGGTTACAAATTTCAATAATGTTGTGAAATGATTATGGCCGTTAGGCCCGAGGTTTGGCGTTAAGGATTTTGGGAAAGGTTTTGGACTTAGGTCAATTTTATGATTCCGGAGTTCTTGCTAAAATGATGGTTGGGCTTTGGCCCGGGTTCAGTGTTTGGGCTCAGGCCCGGTGTGATAGTTTACGGGTTGTGAGAGTGAGATATTTTTATTAGTAAGGGACTAGTTATTTTGTCTTGGTATTATAAGATAAAAATCTCTTCGCTTGAGGACCAATATAGATTCGAATCCTAACAATGGCGTGTATGTGAAAAAGAGACCTGAATTGCTAACAATATTAATTAGACCATTACCAAAAAATAATAAATAAAAGACCCGTCATGTTCCATTAATATCTTACTCCTATAGATATGACTTGTATTAATTTAATTAACAAAGAAAAAAGACTTGTATTAATTTAATTAACAAAGAAAAAAGACTTGTATTAATTTATTTTTTCGGTGAATTGTATTAATATTTTTTTTTTTAAAAGTCCATATTTAAATTTAGTTTTGGAAGTGGAGGATAGCAATTACTATCTGATATGCAATAGAGAGGACTATCAATGACAGTTATATTAATAAAGGGCAATACTATTGTGATCACATTTGTAAATCATATTTAAAAATCACATACAAATACAGATATGGCCTACCAATATAAGTAAGGTTTGCCTATATTAGTATGTAGTTTAAAAATGTGGTTTCTTTAGTATTTTCCTTCATTTAGGTTCTTTCAGAGAGGTAAAAGTTGATTTTGTTCCTTTCTCTTTGTTCATAATTTATTCTCATTGAGTAATTAGTATATGTGCATGAATCATCACATGCGATTGGGATGAACACTGTAATTTACTTTTTGTTTCTTATTTTTGGTCAAATGGGGATTGTGTTACACTCTGTCTCGAATATTCTTCTAGATACTAGCAAACACGGGTGCTAGCCGACACCTGGACGCTAAGTCCCGGTGACGAAACCCAGTAAACAACTTCGCCACAGCGAAGCTCAGGATTTATCATGATGATCATGGATAAAGCCCTGCAGGCTAAGGTTACTTTCAACCTTTCCATCTCGAAAGGTATACATCAGTGACTAACACACTGATATTGATAGGACCCTTCCCGAATTCCAACTCAAAATCCGCGAAAAGCCCTGCTCCCGTCTGACAGTCGTTGACCACATAAATTAATACCTGAAATACCCTTAATTCTTTGCAAACATCAAATACATTTATAAGGACTCCAACAGAACCACTCCTGGACTTGATTGACCTTTACCCACCTAACAGACGAAGGACATACCAATAGTTCACAAACTACCCCGGGGAACCACCTCCACAATCACACAAGACAACTGACGTGTCACCCTCGGGTGGACCGTTAACAACTCGTCAATCGGGGTCACCGCCCACACCACCCACTAACCCTGATGACGAAGATACCCTTGCCACAATTCAGGCATTGGTCACACTTTGTGACCGTAAGCATCGTACATATACTGAAAGGTTCTTTGGCTATCATATCGTCGATTCAATTATCATACATAGGTATTCAATGTTCAAAACTTGGTTGAATTGAGTCTCTCCGATCTTATCCCGAGCCGTAACTCGATATCCCGGCTCAACCCGAGTCGTAGCTTAGTATCCCGGCTCATCCCGAGAGTATGATGGAATCTTCCATATCATACCTCAGACCATTCATCAGGGTCAAGAAAAATATCATAATCACGGTCTGAAACCTTAAAATAAATTAATAAACCTTGAGAGATGCGTAGTGATAAGACATTGGATAAATCTCTTTGAACCTTAAGCTTAATTTTCGAGCCTCGAAAAGATGATAATATATATATATATATATATATTCCCACCACGCACAATCTGTGGTATGACTTAATACATAGAAGTACGCATGTCATGCAATCCCAGAAACTCAGTCCATTCACAGTACATCCAAAGTACCAACTCAAGGAAACCCTACCCCCAAGGAACCCTTTGACATACCAATAACCCAGCTCCCTTGACCCCCGAGCTAAAACCCACTTTGTGGTCATCCATTACCACTGGGATTACTCAAACGGGGCTCCAAACGGACTCCAACGGCCTCACAACAGCCAAAATCCGATCCGGAATAACACTGTTACCTTTTGACAGAATATGCTAATGCCGTCAATATATTCCGTCAAACCCTGACGGCGTCAGTTGACCCAGCGGTCAACTAACTGCTGACTGGATAGCTGACTGTGCTGCCACGTGGTAGCTGAGTCAGCCGCTGACTGGTCGCCTCGTGGCACCACGTGGCTGCCAGGTGGCATGCCATATCATCAACTGCAGTTTGAACTAGTCGTCGGAGTTCGTCGGGGACGACGACCGAACCACTACTGTCGTCACTATCTTCGGTGGCCGGAATCTGGAAATTCACTTCCTAAACTCCACCGATTTTTACGATCCACACCTGTAGAATCATCTACGCAATGCTAGGAACTCAAAAATGAAGTTGGGAGTTTGATCATACTTGGTTTGCTCAGAAACTAGCCGTGAAGTTTCGACCAAATCCCTCTCTCCGGTTCTCCATCGCAGGCGATGTTCGATTCTCGAACTTGACACACCAATCGGCTCGCCGTGACTAAAGTATGTTGTTCCTTGCCTCTGTTTGGCTCGAATCGACCCAAAAGTGAGTCGATGATGATGGCAGTGGTACCGCGATCGTACAGGAAGAGAAAATCGAGGGAGATGAGGGAGAGAGTCTGATCCAGGAGAGAGAAGGAGATTCCGGAAAAATATGGAAAATGGGCTTATGACATTGTCCATTACCCAAATTACCAAAATACCCCTGGGCTTTTAGACTTGTATCTCTCACATATGGACTATGTTTTCCGCGTGTCGCCTATCTACGAACTCGTGAGTTCGAGACCTACGCAACGACCCAAGAAAAACTTTCAAAAGTACTTCCAGACAAAAGTGACCCCTGAACCCCTCCGAAATCGAAGGTAAAATCGTCATTTTTCTAATTAAAATCTCAATTTACGTTAATTTCTGGTCTGGGTCGTTACAATTTTCCCCCCTTAAAGGAATTTCATCCCCGAAATTCCCTTAACTCAGGTCAAAGAACCACCCTCCTGTATCCTTTCGAGTCCTCTCGCATCACTACCGACACGAACTAAACCTCGATTGCAATTCTCACTTGAACATCTACAACTCAATATAAGTTGACCCGAAATGCTACATATCTTGTGTACCTTGCACATTTCTTTGTTCCCATTTTGACAATATACTGATGCGAGAACAACATCCAGGAGACATCCTGAAGGCACCAGAATGCTCAATACCAAGGGTCGTTCAACCTGAACTCTCCCATTTTTAATCTCTGTGGACGATACCTCAAAGCAAGGGTCTGAACCCGAGAGGTCCACCTCGGGTCCCCTCACATGACCGAACGTACCTCCAGTCATGACGTCAGATAGGTACACGTGCACCCGAAGGTATTGTGAAATCATGCTTATCCCTATACTACGTATAGTCAGCCTCAACAATCTGGTGGAGAAATACCCTATAACGTCAGTATCAGAGAAATCCCTCAACATATCTGAGTATCTCAAAATATACGGAACCTTGTACTATACATAGACAGCCTCAACGATGTAGCGGAGAAATAACCTGCAACGCTAGCATCGTAGAAATCCCTCCACATATCCGAGTATCTCAAAATATGCGAACCCCTATACTACGCATAGACAACCTCAACGATGTGGCGGAGAAATACCCTACAACGGCAACATCGGAGAAATCCCTCCACATATCCGATATCTCAAAATATGCGGACCCTTGTACTATGCATAGACAACCTCAATGATGTGGCGGAGAAATACCCTGCAACGCCAGCATCGGAGAAATCCCACCACATATCCGAGTATCTCAAAATATGCGGACCGCTGTATTACGGATAGACAGCCTCAACGATGTGGCATAGAAATACCCTGCAACGCCAGCATCAGAGAAATATCCCTCAACCATGCTCTGATACCAATTGCTACACCCGCCCCGAATATCCTTCTAGATAGCGGCAATCACGGGTGATGGCCGACATCTGGACGCTAAGTCCCTGTGACGAAAGCCAATAAACAACTCCGCCATAGCGAAGCTCAGGATTTATCTTGATGATCATGGATGAAGCCCTACAGGCTAAGGTTACTTTCGACCTTTCCATCTCGAAAGGTATACACCAGTGACTAACACACTGATATCATAGAATCTCTTCCAAGGATGGCAATCATGTCCAGCCAAAATATATCTCGTCGACTCGGGTCACCACCCACACCAAACCCACTAACCGCGATAACGAGCACTTCCATAGGCGGACTAAGCCCATGAAAATCGTCGTCAAATAATGTTAGAGATGGTAATAATTTCGGCTATCTCATCACATAAGTCGGTATGTAACCTCGGCTATCAAATCGTATAAGCCGACATGTATCCTCGGCTATCACATCTTCAGTCGGCACAACCCTCAGCTGAAATAAACATAAGCTGGTATGACCCTCGGCTATCATATCACATCAGTCGGCATGTATCCTCGACTGGTACAAACATAAGTCGGTATAATCCTCAGCTATCATATCACATCAGTCGGCATGTATCCTTGACTGGTATAAACATAAGTCGGCATAATCCTCGACTATCATATCACATCAGTCGGCATGTATCCTTGATTGGTATATCATAACATCAGCCGACATAACTCTCACCTGGTACACATATAAGCCGGCATAACCCTCGAATATTGTATCTCATCAATCGGCATGTATCCTCGATTGGCACATCATATCATCAGCCGGTATAACCCTCGGCTGGTACACATATAATCCGGCATAACCCTCGACTATCATATCACATCAATCGGCATGTATCCTCGACTGTTATATCATAACATCAGCTGGCATAACCCTTGGTTGGCATCATGACTCAATCATCATCTCAGGTATCCCAATGGCACTTTAGTCGCACGAGTCACACGCACGTGACAGGACCAGGTGCCCTCGCTCGTACCATGACCACGTGAAGGACTGGGTGCAAGCACCATCACCATGAGTCCCCCTAGGAGCTCTGGGACCACAAAGACTCATAAGAGCTCGGGGACAGGACTGGCGCTGTTTAACTAGTATAGAGCATGCGCAGGTGAACGATCACGTGGAGGACTAGTATGTGGCCTACAGACAGGTACGACACCAGCGACCACCATATGGGTAATACCATGACTCGACATAAACATACGACTCAATACCGACCACTGACACACTACACCGACACATAACTCATGTACTAGGCCAAGAAACACTAACCGTAGTACCATCATACTGACTGGTGTGCTAAGCCGGCATGACTCCTCGGCGATAGCACCTCAATTACGTGTCACTCTGTCATGATTATCTTCATCGTCGCATCCTTCGTCTCGTGGCGATGTCGTTAACAGTATCTCGGAATCAACACTCGAGACATACTAATATTGTGGTAGTTTATACTCATTCTGGAGTATTTACCTTTCGTCGATACATCTCGGAATCTATCCTCGAGATTTACGGTTATTATACTAGGTTATACTCGTTGCGGAGTATTTACTATTCCTAGGGTTTTCATCCGTAGCAATTTTATTCTACAATGCCGAGCCCATCGATAAACCAAGGGTAGAATGGTCATTTTACGACCCAAATTTTTAATTACGGCCCACAATGCATTGGCCCTTCATGAACGGTCCAAGATTATTTTTAGTTCAACCCAACACTTACTGAATTCCATATTCAAAATTTTAAATTTCAATTTATATTCCGGAACGGGTTGTAACAGATTGAGCCATATGTAGTTTACTTTTTTCTGTGTAATTGTATCTCTAATCTTATCAATTTGATGTAGTGCCTTTTGGAATTCTGTGATGATGTTTTGCCTATTTTCCATTCAAACTATTTTGCCTAAATTATAAAAACTTCAAAATTGCAGGTTAGATTTAGGTGATATTGAGAATGGAAAAAAAAAATAGTTTGAAATTAAATTTTAAAGCGAGCAAATAATAATAATAATTTGTAGAAAAAAAAATAGATTAGACGATGACAATCTCCAGATGTGATTCATCGTCTTATTCATTCATACGTATGCAAATGTAAGTATATATAAATATATATATGTATGTATGTGTGTGTGGGAATAGAAGTATTAATACAACCTATCCTCCAATTCCAATTCCAAATATTCCAGTCTCCAGTGAGTGAGTCTATGACTATCCATTATCATCGATCACTTTTATTATTCGATTTTTATTTTTGTGCTAATTAAACTTTGATTAGAATTAAAAAAAAAAAATATCGTTCAGTTTGAATTCTACCGTTTGATGCTCATTATGTAAAGCATCTGGATATGTTTATGACTCTGTTATGTCATGCATAAGAAGGGGCTATTTATGTATATCTTTGTATGTGCATAGTTGGTTTGTTTTACCTGTATTTATCTTTGCTCTTAGCTTTTAAAATTTCTCAAATTCTATGCTTGAAATTTTTGAATGTTTTGAAGCTGCATACTTGGTGGTTGATTATGAGATCTTTCTATGGTCTTTAAATTTAATTAAGAACCTTGTAAAGTGCAAGAGATTGACAAACCGCCTTGTCATTTTTTTTATCAGACAATTAAACATATTCATTAGTTTGAACAAACAAATACATGGTAAATTCATTATAAAGTACAATTTGTATGGTGATATTTTATTTTATTTAGTAATATGAGTGAAGCTGAGTTTCTTGACTTTATTGAAAATAATTTGTCAGTCTTTTTTGCTACATGTTTGATAGATTAAGGTTTTGGTATCTTAAAATCTGTTCATGGGGAAATGATATTTGATCAAATGTTTGAGTTTTGTGATTTCTACCTTAGAAGAAGATTGTGTAGATTGATGAACATGTCTATTTGTTTGAGATGCCAATTATTTAATAGTAGAACATTTCAGAAGCAATCTTTTTGTCTTTCTTCTTGAACCCTAAACCCTAAACCCTAAACCCTAAATTAATTGGATTGGAGGCTGTTTTAAAGTTATTTTCATAATGAATTACTTTTGCAAGATTGGTGATTGGAAACTTGGAGTTTGGTGGTGATTGGAGTTGGGCGGTGATGGGTCCTCGCCTGGGTGAGTGATTTGATACAGAGGAGAGTGAGAGGGGGTAGGTGCTGGTTAAAAGCAGCCTTTATATTTAATTTTTATTTTTAGGTTAGATTTATATTTAATTGGAAAATGAATTCTAGAGTATTCGGAAGTAAAGAAAAAGAAAAAGAAAAAGGGATTGGACGGTTGAGATTGAATTTCAATGTGGAATACAGGATTTAACTTAACCCCATCTCTTTATTCATCAGTCTTCACTCCACCTCCACCTCCACCTCCCAACATTTCTGACATTTTCACTCTCTTTTGCTTTTTTCGCCGTTTCTTATCCAAAAAACCTGTACTAAACCCAAAGCAGCTTCCTAATCCTACCAACCTAAATCTATCTACTCTTCATCCAGCTCTTCTATTTGGTTGCAAATGCAAAGTGAGTCTTATCCATACTGTTTCCGTCTCTCTCTCAACCTCTGTTACCCACTTAGCTAGGTTTATGTTTTATGTATGTTTTCATTATCACCATAAAAGTATCATTTCTGTCTGATTTTGGTGCTTTTCATAGGTTGCTTTCATGTCCCTCTTGGGTTGTATTGCCAATTAGATAAAGATGGAGGCTTTTATGTCCCTCCTGGATTTCTATGATTATTGTTGGTGTCAAGAATTTCTTTGTGATTGGATACATCCAGCTCTGTGTTATTTAGATACATGAAATAAAACAGTAATGAAAATATCTTTTCTTTTCATGCATGTGAAGGGGTACTGTACGTGTGTCCTGAAAATTTTCCATGGCTCTCTTATCAAACTTGAAAATGTAGAACCTGTCATACATGAACATTGTACGTAATAAGGAAGGAAGAAACAACTTTCTAATTTCTATTTATGTTTCAAGAGACATATCAGCTTCTCCATGGGCCGGGCTGCATAGGCAGAAATTATTGCTGTCCAAATAATCAAGCTCTTAACTTTTGACTGATCAAAAACCCGTTGTGCTGCATCAAGAAACCCTGACTTTGCATATGAATCGATAATAGCAGTTGCAACATGCATATTTCAATTGTGTTTGATTTTTATTTTGGTTTGGGTCTCTGTAGGTATAGCCAGTGAAAGTCAAGATATTCACGTACAGTTTGGCAATAAACTTTTGCTTTTCACATGTTTAAATTCTATCAATTCAAATATGAATTATTTATAAATATTAGATTTCTACTAACCATTATCACCTTACATTTTTTACCAGAAGAAAAAGAAGACTGAAGAAACCTAGTAATTGAACTGAAGACGTACGTACTACTGTTAACATCATTTTGCTACAATTAAACCCATGGGAAAGCATCGCGCATATTTTTTGAACACTAAAACATATAAATACACAGAATATATATTTGTCAAAATAATATTAATACCTAACCAACAGCTGCTCTATAATGTTCTGAATATCTAAACAATTTGTAGATTATCAATAATATTTTCTAGAGAATTATATTAATTATCTATTACATGACTTTTATTTCTACCATGCGCGCTTTTATTTTCATCAACTAGGTTACATGTTTTACCAATATGATCTTCAAGCTAAATATTATTAATTCTCTTCTCGATCTCATCTACAGTTTTTCTCCACTATGTATCTCACAAAAATTCGTGATATCCAACCTTACCAATCAGACATCAAAATAAGAGCTGGAGTATGTCGAATTTGGAGACCAAGGAAATTCAAATCCAACACCCATGCAATATGATATTGGTAGATGAAAGGGTAAATGCACAATTTTATTACAGTCCGCACAATGTAATTATCTACAATTAATTTTATACATTTCTTTCATATATGCACAAATAAGCACTATTTTACATTTGTAAGCTAGTTTTAAATTACTGTTTTTCCATTGTAGTCCACTTTAATTCTAACTCAAATCTCTCTTTTACTTTTTGTCGTATTCATATACATAAACTAAATAAACCAATTTGTTTATAACAACATATTTAATAAATCAATTGCAATATCAAATGAACACAACTACTTACTAAATGCAATTGGAAACAATTTTGTTAAAAACATAAACAAGTATTGATAAACAAAAATTTGTTTTGTATACTCATTATTACAATTTCATTTTAACTATGAGTATTGATTGTGTGACAGCTATTGAAACAAATTAAGTTAGGGAAAATTGTTGCCACCGTTCCTAAATTTTACACTAATTTTAGCTATCGTCCATGAACTTCATTATTAGTAAGAGACGTTCCTTAACTTTACACTAATTTTAGCCATCGTCCATAAATTTCATTATTAGTAGCAGATGTCTATATATAAACAATGCCTAAATGTGCATTGATAGTCATTCCGTTAAAATTCTTAACTATTTCGGTTAAAAATAAGGGTAAAATTTTCTTTTTAAGTGTGTTTATACAATTTCTTCCGCTCAACAGAAATGAAGTCCAAAGTTTATCCTTATTTTATCCTTATAAACACACTTGAAAAGACAATTTACCCTTATTTTTAACAGAAATAGTTTTAACGGAAGGACGTTAATGCACATTTAGGCATAGTTCAGGGACGTCTGCTACTAATAATGAAGTTTAGGGACGATAACTAAAATTAGTGTAAAGTTTAGGGACGTCTGTTACTAATAATGAAGTTCATGTACGATAACTAAAATTAGTGTAAAGTTCAGGGACGTCTGCTACTAATAATGAAGTTCATGGACGATAGCTAAAATTAATGTAAAATTCAGAGATGGTGACAATAATTTTCCCAATTAAATTATTACAATTCATTTCTATACTACTTTACTATGTGATATCTTCATATTCAATTTTTAATGTATTTTCCATGTTATTCAACTAACTATTTTGTTTTTCAACCATGCAGCAAGATGCAATCGAAGCATAACGTACACATGCAGCAGACTATGAGTTAGTTGCGCCACATATAAAAGCTAGAGGCAAATCTTAAGCGATTTCTTAAGCCGTTGTATTCAGACAGAGAAAAGCGGTGCGAGGATTAATGGGATTTGATGAGTTGGTGAAAACTGTTCTTGAGTTTGATATTATTTGCACACCATGTGGAACAACGTACCTTGTATGATGTTTGGCTGCGTCTAGTGTGGAAATGTGTAATCTCGTAGATTTGCCTCTAGCTTTTGTTTGTGGCGCAACTAACTCATAGTTAGTTGAATAACATGGAAAACACATTAAATTTTTTGCAAATAGAATATGAAGATATCATATAGTAAAGTGGTATAGAAATGAATTGTAATAACTTAATTTGTTTCTATAGTTGTCACACAATCAATACTCATAGTTAAAATGAAATTGTATAATAATGAGTATACAAACAAATTTTTGTTTATCAATACTTGTTTATGTTTTTAACGAAATTGTTTCCAATTGCATTTAGTAAGTAGTTGTGTTCATTTGATATTGCAATTGATTTATTAAATATGTTGTTATAAACAAATTGGTTTATTTAGTTTATGTATATGAATACGACAAAAAGTAAAAGAGAGATTTGAGTTAGAATTAAAGTGGACCACAATGGAAAAACAGTAATTTAAAACTAGCTTACAAATGTAAAATAGTGCTTATTTGTGCATATATGAAGAAATGTATAAAAATAATTGTAGATAATTATATTGTGCGGACTGTAATAAAATTGTGCATTTAACCTTTCATCTACCAATATGCAATACAAACCATCACACTGGGTGTTGGATTTGAATTTCCTTGGTCTCCAAATTCGACATACTCCAGCTCTTATTTTGATGTCTGATTGGTAAGGTTGGATATCACGAATTTTTGTGAGATACATAGTGGAGAAAAACTGTAGATGAGATCGAGAAGAGATAAAGATCAGATTGGTAAAAACATGTAACCTATTTGATGAAAATAAAAGTCATGAAATAATAATATATTAATATAATTCTCTAGAAAATATTATTGATAATCTACAAATTCTTTAGATATTCAGAACATTATAGAGCGGTTGTTGGTTAGCTACAATATTATTGACAAAAATTATATGTTCGTGTTCAAAAAATATGTGTGATGCTTTCCCATGGATTTAATTGTAGCAAAATGATGTTAACAGTAGTACGTACGTCTTCAGTTCAATTACTTGGTTTCTTCAGTCTTCTTTTTCTTCTGGTAAAAAATGTAAGGTGATAATGGTTAGTAGAAATCTAATATTTATAAATAATTCAATATTTGAATTGATAGAATTTTAACATATGAAAAGTTTATTGCCAAATTGTAAATATCTGGAACAGATGGCTAACTACATTCACTTTCACTGGCTATACCTACAGACCCAAACCAAAATAAAAATCAAACACAATTGAAATATGCATGTTGCTAATGGTAAAATTAGAGAATAAGAAATATGCAATCTAATTCTAACAGTTATAATCCTTGCAAGTGGACAAATCGATAAGAATGGTATAGTAGCACAACAAGAGTCGACCCCTCGAGGACTTGTATCAACGTTATGTCCACTTCAGTATTTAGACTCAACTAACTCAGATTAAGACTCATGGCAATAAGTAAAAAAGGGGGGTTTGATGTGTTTGAAACAAGATATTAAAACATAAACTTAAAGTGCAAGAAACAAATTAAAACATAATTAAGGGTGATTGTATTGATTGATTAACTAAGTCGAATTAAGGCTAACTATCCACCCTAATCAACTCAAGTTCATAACATGATTTCCAAGATTCAATTACTATGAATTATCTTAATAAGATGCCCATGCAAATGTCCAATTACAGTTCACTTTACACATGTTATTCTCTTCTTACTTAGCATGTCCTAGCCGTTTCCCTGCTTAGAACATCTATCAACATTACAGAAGGATTAGTAATCTAAAATGATGCATGAAGTACAACAAGAATTTAATGACATCACACTACCCTTAGTCTGGTTTAATGATCTAGGTCGTCATAAATTCTGATTACAAGATTGTTTCTTACCTCAACCTCTCGATGCAATCTCATCAATAATTCATGTAAACAAGGTAGCTAATCATGTAAACATAAAAGATTAGTGATTCAAGTAGTAATCAGATTTTACTCAGCATTCATAATAACATAAATCAAGGGTCAAAATCACGCTAAAGAACTATTTGGCTAGGGCTACAAGCAGCCTTAATTCTGTGGAAAACTACTCACACATGTTATTGAATAAAAATTGAAAAGTATTCATGATTACAAACTAAAATTAAAGAGAAAAAGGAAAAACACTGAGAATGATGAAGGGCCTAAGCACATGTCCAAGCTATCCTCACCAAGCTCCATGCGTTCAGCTCTCTTCCAAACACGAGCACAACTTAAAAATGTAAAAATGTAGAAAATCTATGCGGCAAAAAGGATTGGAACCCTAAACTTGGGTTAAAGGCAGGCTTATATAGTCCCTAGGGTTCCCCTAAAATCCAGGAATGATAACTGACTTACAAAGACCAAAATAACCTTAATGAATCGCTAAAACCGGTTTCCTAGTTTGGCAAGGAAACGGGCTAGGCTGCAGGCTTGTGATGCAAGAAAGGATCTTTCTTGTGCGGCAAGGCTGATTCTGGAATGTTCTGAGGCGTTCTTGGACAGCAAAGCCTAGCTGGCACACTTCTTGAATCTTCTTGACACGACTGGCATATTCCTTGGCTTCACCCCTCCAATATAGGACTTGTTAAGAACTCAGGAAGTCATTGAAAAGTGCAGCTGGGACACACCACTTATCTCACTTCCATATGATGTTTCTAGTACAGTTATGGGCTTTGTCCTGCTCAAAAGCTCGTAGAAAGCTCATCGGCCCAAGTTGGCTCAATTTAGGGCACAACCGAGGTCTTTTAGGGCGCAGCACGTCATTGGCAGTTCTGGGCGAGACACCTAATTACATTAGCTTAGATGGGTGTCTTGAAGTGTACTTCTGGGTGGTGTCTCACTTGGTTCCATCGAGTTCTAGGCCATGTCTCATTTTGGCCTTCACGGACATGTCCAAGGACTTGTCTTCTGGCGGACCAGGCTCTACCGCTGGCTAGGTCTCTGGCACCTTTAAGGAACACGCCTAGAACCTGGAACTTGAGGCGTGTTAGGGGACACGATTGGGACTTGGCTGAGAGCTCTAAAGATGCGCCATGGCTCGTCTGGGCTAGTCTTGGATTAGGGCGCAGATGGAGTGTCCTTGAGACATGTTAGGGACACGTCTTGGCATGCACCTTGGCTCATCAGGGGCTTTGATCTGCTAGGCCTCAAACATGGTTTCAAGCCCGCATGGCCTGATTCGAGTAACTTGACCTGCGCCAGGGCCTAAATTAGGACCCGATATTGAATTGAGGACATATCCTTCATTTGAACTCCGATTTGAGCTATTCTTTTTCCCGTATCCTCATAATTAGGTTATCTTCCAAATCCTGCACATGTCTCACAAGAAGCATCACTTTATACTATGGGTGGCACACAATTATTCAAAATACATGTAAAAGGGCACTAAAAGACATGTAATATTTGGTGTGTACGCCCGCTGGCAATTGGACGGGCGTGTACGCCCTACAGTTGCGCGTGGTAAGGGCCACCGGCACGTGGCGACGAGTAGGGCCACTCCCCGGCCCATGACGACGTGTGTTTGAGTAATTACGGTATTCCATATCTGTTTGCGAAGGTTTCGGGTCCATCGGAGTTCGTTTAGGGGCTATTTTCTCATACGTTACTACCATGTAGGACTTTCATTGGTTTTGTAAATTTTAAAGTTAACCTAGTATGCTATGATTACCTTGTGGGTTGGTTTGTGGAGATGTTGCGTATTTTGGTTGGATTTGGTTTTATCCGGGTTGTTTGGATCGTTGTTTTTAGTTCTTTGAATCATTCGTCTGACATGTGGAAGTCAGTTTGACCCACTTATAGTGGAGTTTTTGCCGAATTTTTGGTAGAAATCTCATAAGGTTTTGCTTGGTATGAGGGTAGTTCTAGGAGATTTCGAGTTTTTCAAGGGTTGTCAGACGAGAGCAGGGCCTTCCATGAATCTAGAGGGGAAATTCGGGAGAGGTCATGTCATATCGTCTCGCTATAGCCTAAAAGCCCGAACAAGTTTAACTATGAGTTGTCTGGTCCTTCGCAATCTCTGGAAGTGATGTGCCTTGGTTGGCCGGAAAATGGTCGGAAAGTTTCAGATAAACTTTCGGCTGTTGATCCGCCGTCTAGGATGGTCCTCATGGTCCATGAAGGGTATGGTTGGGTTCGTGTTGGTGGTGGTGAGAAGAAGAGTTTGGTGGTGGTGGCGTCAACCGTCGTGGTCGGAAATGACGACGGTGGTCTTAGGTCGTGGGTGTGTCACAGGAAAGAGAGAAAATGGCTGAGGAAAAGAGAGATTGGAGTTGACCCATCCCTAGAGAAGAGAGAGTCAGGTTTAAAAAGATCTCTGGTATGAAAAATTACCAAATTGCCCCTAGTCTTTCTAAACCCGTAACTTTCATGGGGACTCTGATTTTCGAGTGCTGCCTATCTACGAACTCGTGAGTTCGAGATCTATGCTACGATCCAAGAAAAACTTACAAAACTATTTTAAAACAAAAAATAACTCCCGGGGACCCCCTAACACTCAAGGGCAAAATTGTCCTTTAATAATTAATTTTTTGAATTTACCTTATTTTTAGGTCCGAGTCGTTACAATTAAAAGACCTTAAACTAACATGACTCCGCATGCACTAAGAAATTATGCAGAACCCAGCGACAAAGAATTCACATGGAGCCTCTAGATAAAGCTGGGTTTGCTGAAGCTACTTTGAAACTCAACACGGAGCCTCCATATAAGAAAGCTATGAATATAAATTAAGGGAGAGAGATTGACACAAAAATACACAGAATTTCTCAATGTTTCAAAATTATATTTTATAATTTGTAGGATTGTATATTGGTGCTATTGACAATGTTCATGTTAAGACCTAAGTACCTCCTACGAAACATATACCATCTATTGGGAAGAAAGGAATATTGACTTAGAACATAATGGTGAAGTTTTACGATAAAGAACTGTCCATGATATTAGAATCTATCAGTTTTACGGTAAAGTTTCCTAAACTGCCCATCGATGCTTTAAATTTTCCTAAACCTCCAAAAGGTAATGTCTCAAATATGAGCATATTATTTATATATTTTTTTATAATTTCCAAAGTTATTATAATAAATATATATATATATATATATATATATACATGTAAATATTATCTTTTAGATACAGGATATCCTCAAATGAATGAGTACGTAGGGCCATATAAAGATGACAGGTATCATCTTCCTCACATTCGTAGGGATAGCCAACCAACTAGCTCCAAAGAGATATTTAACCATATACATTTTTCCCTTAGAAACGTCATCGAATGTACTTTTGAAGTGTATAGAAGAAAATGTGGAATATTTTAAGAGATACGCATAGTTATTCATTTTAGAAGCAAGTGAATATAGTTATTGCAATTATGACTCTTCATAATTATATGGCCTCGTTTGGATGATTGGAATGTAAGAGGGAGGAAATGAATTATATCTATTTCCTTTCCTATTCCAAGATGGAAATGATTTAAGAATTTCATTCTAGTATTTGGAACAAGCTGGAATAATAGTAAGGTTCCAAGCATTTAATTCATTTTGTTGCGTTTGGCAAATCATGCAATGAAACAAAAATAATTATTATTTTTACCATCACACATTTTTGTCAAGCATTACCTGACTATGAATTAAAAAAAATCAATCCTTAATATGAACTTAAATGTCATGTTCTCCAATAACAACACACATCATTCAAATTTATTAAAATTCTTGAATCCAACAAAGAAAAATAATCGAAATATGTCTAAACAAATAAGAAGCCCTAATTTATTCAAAAAATCACAATCATGTCCATTATTTTGTGCATACAAAACAACATATAAAAATGCCAAAATAATTATATAATAAACTCAATAAAACAACTAATATAGTATATAAAAAAAATACAACATAGTATCAATATTAAAAGCAAACAATAACCTCAAACGGTGATTGTGGTGGCCATCTTTTTCCCAACTATAAATTTCAATAAGCTCAATTCACTTTCCTATTTGCCATAATTATCAAAGATCAAAAGCTGCAAAATATCCCTAATTATTCATTGACGAACAAGTGATATACATGCCAACAAGTGGTACATTGTCAAATAATGGTTGTTTAAACTTTTTCTAAACCGAATGTATATGACGATGATGATGAAGAACCTTTAATTTTCAAACGTAGTGGCGTAAAATCTTAAGAAAAAAAGAAAAGAGCAAACAATAACAACATACTCATCCATCACATCCAACACAAAACTCAATAGAAACTAATTAACTCAATAAACCAATAAACCAACATAGTCGACAAACCAACAAAAATAAATAAATATTCAACACAGTAGATAAGCAAACATGATGAGAAAGTTGCATCCATATGGAGAGTAGTGTCAGAAACCTACTTGAAAATTTCTTTGTAAAATCTGGGCACAGGTTTTTCATCGAAAGTATCACATTTTTTATATATAAGTATTTTGCTTTCATTTGGACGATTTTTTCCTAATTTAATAATGAAAATTATGGGTATATTAAGTAATTTTTATATTCCCTAAATAGAATACCAACCTATACTAGGTAATTAAATTCCATCAATTGGATGGAATTGATCAAATTCTTGATTTACTTTTTTTTCTAAGGTCCTAAATAGTGACAAATATCAATTAAAGATGAAATCTATAAATAAATTTATATTTCTACCGTATATTCCTGCATAACAAACGGCCCATAAGTAGGGATGCACAAAGTGATATGAATTTTGACCAGGGATGATGAAAGCGAAGGGATAGAGATACAAACCAATACACAAGACCACAAGCTAGCTAGTTGGCGCCCGGTCTCGCGGGTCTGGGCACACATTTGTCATATATAAGGCGGATTTATATTTCGCTGTGTCTTAAAGATTTTAGCGGTTAACTGTGATTGTGGGAGTGGATGAGTTGGAGGAGTGCAACAAGATAGTTCCATTGCTTCAAGGCAGTCTTCAAGTACTGATCCAAGACAGATAACAATCCAGAGGATAGTTCCAATGCTTCGAAAGGAATCCAAATTATTATCGATGGGGATCATCTAACATATTTTGCATTCCGTGTAGTAACTAGTAAGTTCCTGAAATTTAATTCTTCTATAGTTGGTGTTGGAATTAGAAAAGTAAACAATTGTTTCTGGATTTCATATGCATATGCTTGTTAGTGAAGTGATGATAATTTGGGAGAATTCAAATTATTAGTGGTTTGTTTGTGTCGTAGCCAGTGGTTTGTTTACTCACATTAGAGGATTGGAAGCATATAATTAATTTAGAAGAATTCAAATCTCTCCTCACACACAATTGGATATCTTTATTTGTGCTTTCTATACTACAATTTTATTTTTTAACACTCAATTTTAACCTCATCGAAATGCAAATAGCAATTGGCCGGTAAATATATGTAAGTCCAGAGGTAATTTTTGTATGCTTCATTATATTTAGATCAGATTTGGTGGCCATGATTAAAACAAAATTCTCAACTTCACCAACGTGGTCAACTTTTTTTTGGAATGTATTTCCTTATGAGTGTCAAGTTCATCTAGAATATATCGGATTTTTACGTGGGGAGTTGAATTACGAAAGTTCAATTAGATGGGGCCAACAAAAATAGAGTTCCATTGATGTTTTGTGGATACCCTTTTTCGGGTGGGATCATTTGATTCATTTCCCTTCATCGTATTTGCTACTTTAATTGCTCTTAACTTCAACTTCAAGACCTCCAAAACTTTCGGGTTGGCAACCTTCACTAAAATTTCAATAGTGGGGAGTCAAAGTGTAAATGTTGCTTTCTCTCATCCCCTTCCTCGCCCCTTCCTCCCCGTCCGTTATTCTAGGCCTAGTTTGATGGCTTGTTCTCCGTGTGACTCGACGGAGCCCTTACCTGTTGGTACTTAAGCTATACACTAGGCATTTAGGTGGCTAAGTCTGAGACAAGTCAACAAAGGATGTGCAAGCAGAGCTGTGAAAATTCTGTTACAACAGAAAGCAGTGAATGTGTGTATGAGCCTAACTTGGCGCCCAAGCTAGAAGAGCCGTGTGGGATGTGTGTGTGTGTGACATCATAGTGTTATCATACTAACATAATGTAAGTGAGAATGTAATAGGTGTGTGTGTGTGTGTGTGTGTGTGTGTGTGTGTGTGTGTGTGTGTGTATATGACATCATAGTGTCATCACACTAACAGAATGTAAGTGAGAATGTAATAGGTGTGTGAGTGTGTAATCAATTTAATTCAATCATAATTGAACAATCTTTCTCTGTCACAGCAGAGAGAATACACGAATAGAAGCAGAAACTCTTAGAAACATTTCATCAAACAATTGGTGTGCAACAAACAAAATCATCCTATCCGCTACCAAAATTAAACCAAGTTTTCATCACCCAAATGATTCATTCCTACATCTAAGAATAATTAATTGAAATTTGTAAACAAAACCAATATCAATCAGAGTTGAGGTTAAAGATCTTACCCGATTTGACAAACATTCACTTCCGATTGTGCTGAAGCTGCTGAAATCAACATGATATTAGAGCATTCTGATCCGTGAGCATCGGCGTAGAGGACGATTAACTATGAAGAAGAAGCAGATGTGTCTAACATGACAGGAGCTAGTGGATTAGAGCTACGAGCTCCGATCTTTGATGGAACCAACTACGAATTCTGGAGCATCAAAATGCGGACCATACTCAGAGCACATGATCTCTGGAAGTATGTTGATGTTGGACTGCATGAAGAAGCAGGAGATGCTGCCGGTGATGTGGTTAATCAGCCAACCCGTGCAGATTACATCAAGGATGCAAGAGCCTTGGGAATGCTTCAAACATCTGTTGCTGATACAATCTTTTCCAAGATCTCAAATTAGGAGAATGCCAAAGCAACCTGGGATCTGCTGAAAAGAGAGTACAGAGGTGATCAGAAGGTAAGAGCAGTAAAGTTACAATCCTTGAGACGTGATTTTGAATATACAAGGATGAAAGAATCTGAATCACTATCTATCTATCTGTCTAGACTATATGAAATTGTGAATCAAATGAGAACCTATGGTGAAGATGTCACTGAAAAGAGGCCAGCACAGAAAACACTGATCAGCTTAACTAAATCCTATGATTCTATAGAATCTATTATAGAAGAAACTAGAGATATGGACACTGTGAATGTTGAGAATGTAGTAGCATCCATTAGAGCCTTTGATCAAAGACTAGAAATGCATGAGAGTACTATGGATAAGGCATTCTCTAGTTTATCTATGCATGATAAGGGACAGCAAGGGACTGGTCAAGGCAAATTCAAGAAGCAGTTTAAAGGAAACAAAAACTGGAATCAGAAGTTCAATTCTGGAAAGCCTAACTACAATCAAAGTGTGAATTCCAGTAAAGCTGAGAGCAGTGGTACTAAGTGCAAGATCTGTGACAAGCTACACTATGGGGAATGCTGGTTCAAAGGGAAAACCAAGTGTTATCAGTGCAACAAATTTGGTCACATGGCCAAAGACTGCAATGGAAGGCAAAATGCTAATGTTGCAAAGCAAGCAAATGAGGAAGGTGTAATGTTCTATGCCTGTCACTCTGCTACAACTAAACCTGACACTGATATCTGGTACCTTGACAGTGGTTGCAGTAATCACATGACCTCAAATGAAGCCTCATTGATTAACCTAGATACGTCTCTAAAGTCCAAGGTGAAAATGGGGACTGGTGAACTTGTGGATGCAAGTGGTAAAGGTACCCTTGTGATCAAGACACAGAATGGAGACAGATTGATCAATGAAGTGATGCTAGTGCTAGGCTTGGATGAGAATCTGCTCAATGTTGGACAGATGGTGGAGCATGGATACAATCTTGTGTTTAAGGACAAGATTGCTAAGATCTATGATCAGGGAAATGAGGTTGCAACTGTTCCAATGACTAGGAATAGGTGTTTCACACTCTCCTTCAATCAAGTCATTCCAGTAGCAAGAAGAGTGAAGTGTGTGAAGGCTGCATTGTTGGAAAGCAACATGTTGAGAGTTTTGACAAGGATAAAGCTTGGAGAGCATCAAAACTACTAGAATTGATTCACTCTGATGTCTGTGGTCCAATGCAGACTGAGACAATGGGAGGAAACAAGTATTTCCTAACATTCATTGATGACAACTCTAGGATGTGTTGGGTCTACTTCCTAAAGCACAAGTCCGGGGTGTTCAATGCATTCAAAAAGTTTATGGCAATGGTTGAGTTGCAGACTGAGAACAAGATCAAATGGTTGAGAAGTGACAGAGAAGGTGAGTTCACATCACAAGAGTTTCTAACCTACTGTGAACAATTGGGAATTGAAAGACAGCTTACTGTGGCATACTCACCATAGCAGAATGGGGTTGCAGAAAGGAAGAACAGGACTATTGTGGAAATGACAAAGTCTATGCTGCATGACAAGAAGATGCCATATCAGTTTTGGGCTGAAGCTATTAATACAACAGTTTATCTGCTCAACAGGTGTCCTACAAAGGAAGTTCTAAGAATGACACCATTTGGGGTGTACAGTGGGAAGAAACCAGGAGTAAAACACTTAAGAGTGTTTGGTTCTGTATGCTACACTCATGTGCCTTCACAGTTTAGACAGAAGCTGAATGAAACTGCTACAAAAAGGTGTGTTTGTAGGCTATGGGAGTTGTGAGAAAGGGTATCGGGTTCACAATCTGGAAACCAAGAAAATTATGATTTCCAGAACTGTGACCTTCAATGAAAGAGCAATGTGGAGTTGGGAAACAAATGAAGAAATCAGAGTCCAAGTTCTAAGTGGAATGGACACTGACATGAAATATGAAGTTCCTATGGTTCAAGAACCAAACCTACAAGCTCAGGACTCACAAACAAATCCCAGCATCAGTTCATCCTCAGAAACATCAACTGAGTCAGGGAACATTCCAGTAAAAATGAGAAGTATAGAAGATATCTATGCTAGATGTAACCTAACTATTGTTGAGCCTCAGAATTTTGAAGAAGCAGTGAAGGACATTGCCTGGAAGAAAGCAATGGAGAGTGAAATTGAGATGATTGAGAAGAACTCAACCTAGAAGTTGGTTAACAGACCAACTGATAAACCAGTGATTGGGGTTAAATGGGTGTACAAGACCAAGCTGAACCTAGATGGCTCAATCCTGAAACATAAGGCAAGGCTAGTAGCTAAAGTCTATGCACAGAAGCCTGGAATTGACTTCAATGAAACATTTGCTCAGGTGGCAAGACTAGATAAAATCAGAACCTTGATTGCATTAGCTGCACAGAAGCAATGAAGTCTATATCAGCTTGATGTCAAATCAGCATTTCTAAATGGTGTCCTATAAGAGTAAGTTTATGTGGATCAGCCTGCTGGTTTTGAAGTACAAAGAGAATAAGGGAAGGTCTATAAGCTCATAAAGGCCTTGTATGGTTTGAAACAAGCCCCTAGTGCTTGGTATGGTGAGATAGACTCTCACTTACTCAGTTGTGGTTACCTAAGGAGTCCTAATGAAGCTACACTATACATGAAAGCAACTAAGGATGACAAGACCTTAATTGTTTCAATATATGTGGATGACATTATTTATACTAGCAATTGTGACAGATTGATGAAGGAGTTCAAGGATGACATGATGAACAAGTATGAGATGACTGATTTGAGACTTCTACATCATTTTCTAGGCATGGGAGTTATTCAAACAGAGAAATACATTTTCATTCATCAGTAAAAATATGCACAGACTTTACTTGACAAGTTTGGGATGAAAGATTGCAAGCCTGTGAGCACACCACTTGCTACTGATGACAAGCTCAGCAGAAGTGATGGTTCAGAAGCTGCAGATGAAGGTAATTATAGACAAATTGTTGGTAGTCTGTTATACTTAACTTCCACTAGACCAGACATCATGTTTGCATCTAGCTTATTGTCTAGGTACATGCATAATCCTTCAAAGAAACACTATGGTACAACTAAAAGGATGTTGAGATATATTCAAGGAACTATCTCTTATGGGATTGAATATCAAAAGGGAAAACAAGCTACTCTAGTGGGCTATTGTGATCGTGATTGGAGTGAAAGCTTGGATGATATGAGAAGCAACTCTGGTTGTGCTTTCTCATTTGGCAGTGGGGTATTCTCTTGGGCCTCTGTGAAACAGCACAATGTGGCCTTATCTACTGCTGAGGTAGAGTATGTTAGTGCCTCTAAGGCTACTGCTCAAGCCAAATGGCTGAGATTCGTGTTGGAGGACTTTGGGGAAGAACTAGTTGGAGCTACACCTATCATATGTGATAATACTTCAGCTATAGCCATGTCAAAGAACCCAGTCTTTCACCAAAAGACTAAACACATCAACAGGAGGTTTCACTTCATAAGAGAAGCTATGCAAGCCGGTGAGATTGACCTAATCTACTGCAAGTCAGAGGAGCAGCTTGCAGATGTGTTCACTAAAGCACTACCTAAAAGCAGATTCTACTACTTAAGAAGTATGCTAGGGGTAATGCCAGTGAACAGCTTAGGAAGGGATGTTGGTACTTAAGCTATACACTAGGCATCTAGGTGGCTAAGTCTGAGACAAGTCAGCAAAGGATGTGCAAGCAGAGCCGTGAAGATTTTGTTACAACAGAAAGCAGTGAATGTGTGTGTGAGCCTAACTTGGCGCCCAAGCTAGAAGAGCCATGTGGGATGTGTGTATATGTGTGACATCATAGTGTCATCACACTAACATAATGTAAGTGAGAATGTAATAAGTGTGTGAGTGTATAATCAATTTAATTCAATCATAATTGAACAATCTCTCTCTGTCACCGCAGAGAGAATACACGAATAGAAGCAGAAACTCTCATAAACATTTCATCAAACAGTTAGTGTGCAACAAACAAAATCATCCTATCCTCTACCAAAATTAAACCAAGTTTTCATCTCCCGAAGGATTCATTCCTACATCTAAGAACAATTAATTGAAATCTGTAAACAAAACTAATATCAATCGAAGTTGAGGTTAAAGATCTTACCCGATTTGACAAGCATTCACTTCCGATTGTGCTGAAGCTACTGAAATGAACATTACCCTTTACTCATCCTCCTCACCCAACTCTTTCCCATCTGTCTCCGTCGAGTAGTCCTGGTTCTCTTTCCCTACCTCCCTCTGATGGCCTGGTGCGCTCTCCTTGCAAATTGGCTTCTCCTCTTCCCTGCTCCGATCCCAATCTGCTTGGGAGTCTACGGTATGAATCCCGTGTGTTCGATGGGAAGGTCTTGAATGCTATTTTTCTGCAGACGGATGGGGTGTTTGAGGGTAGCCCCTCTACTGCTCAGATTCAGCATGCCTAGAGTGTTCAGCCTGGGTCCTCCGCTGGGGTGGAACCTATTCTTGGTGGTCCGACTATGGTTTGTTCCGGTACCTTTTTCGATAGAGGCTCCGGGCTCTTGTACCCTTAATGGCTAGGTTCATATGGTTTCTTTTTGCCCCTGAGGGGAATAATCATTGGGTGAATTGGGTGAAGCACTACTATATCAGGGAGGGTAGCTTCTGGGCTGTCAAGGCCCATAGTGTTTGTTCTTGGAATTGGAAGCAAATTCTGAAGATACGAGGGCTTGTCAAGCCTTTTATTGCTGCTAAAATTGGTAATAGTGCTGATGTTTTTGTTGCGTATGATAATTGGTGCCATTTGGGGTACCTTCTGGACCGGTTTGGTAGTTCCATTGTCCAGATTTCTGGGATTCATCTGAATGCTTGTCTGTCTTCTGTGCTGCACAATTGGAGTTACGATTGGCCCATGGCGGCATGTAGTAATATGCGTATGATTCATGAGGCGAGTAGGTCTTCTATGGTTCATATGTCGTCCCCTGACGGATTTGTATGGACTGCCTCCTCCAATGGGGCTTTCTCTTTTGCTTCCTTGTGGAATAAAATTAGAGGTGAGGGCTCTCCTGGCCCCTGGGCTAACTTAATTTGGTTTCCTGGATCGACCCCTCGATCCAGTTTTGTCTTGTGGTTGGCTCTGAATCAGCGGCTGTCCACGTTGGATAGAGTGGGCGTTGACTCCAATCGTGCATCCGTGGTGTGTTGTTTATGTGAGAGAGATGATGAGTCACATGCGCATCTCTTTTTCAATTGTGTTTTTTTCTGCTCGAATTTGGTCGAATGTTCTACGTTTTGCTGAGGCTACTTGGGGTGCCCTAGCCTGGCCGGATTCGATTCTCGTGGTTGCGCCGTTGTGGAATGGGAAGAAGTTGTCTATGGTTGCAAGGAGACTTTCTCTTGCGGTGACGGTCTACATGATTTGGCAGGAGCGCAATCTGCACTTTTTCTGCAATCATAAAAGGCCTCCTTTGGTGGTCTTGAATGTTATTATTTCTATGATCCGTTCTAAGTTATGTACTATTAAGTTTAAGCCATGCTTGGCTAACTCGTTAGCTGCTAGAACTTGGAATATTGAGGTCTAAGCAATCTTGTTGGCCTCCCAGAGGCGTGTTCGTTGTTGCTGGTTGGCTTGGTTCTTGAGGTTCTGTTCTCTGTTTTTGAGGGTTTGCCTCTTCTATATATTTTTTATTTAAAAAAAAAAAAAACTTTCGGGTGGGCACCCAATTGTCGTTGAGGACGTCCATTTCAAGACGCCTAGCTCCTCTCTATATAAGAATCCAACTGCTTTAATTTGCAATTCGATTTATGGATTTGGAAATAATTAACAAAATAGGAGGGATAATGTGATTTGAATTTGATTTTGGCATTCAAGTTTTGATTTATGTGATTAATTAGGGTGACTTGCATTTGATTCTTTGTATAATTTATATTTTGATTTGTAACCTATAGAATAGTGATTCGACGAATCCTAGTTTTTTAAATGATCAGGACTCTTGTATAAATACATGATCCATGTATTACGATTGTATATATTCAAGCAAGGTGAGTTGGAAATTCTACCTCGTATCAAAGCTCTAGGTCTCTAGAAATCCCTTCTTTTCTAGATCTAGGTGAATTGGGCTATGCCAAACATGTTCATGCAAACTAGCAAGGACGTGGACACATGGTGTACGCAAGGATGAAAATATCGATAGTTAAGTTTACGGAAATATCGATGGATATTTCGATATCCATATTATTTACGGATAATAAAAATAGTGGAAATTTAGTCCAAAAGAGAAATTTTTAATTCAACTTTGGGAAAAATTTAATAACCCAATAATGGTTATTAAAGACTAATAAAAATTATAAAATGACTTTGATATAATAAGTATATGATATATAATATGATACAATCGAGTTAGATGCTAATTAACAATATAAACCTTAAACATAAACAGAAATTAAAACATAATTTTATTTATAATTTCGCACCAAAGATATTTTACTCGTTAAATTTCACTAAAAATAAGTAGAGTGTCTACCGGATTCGTTTTAGTCACTAGTGGAAATTTAGTTCAAAAGTCGGAAATTTTTAATAAAACTTTGGGAAAAATTTAAGAACCCAATAATTGTTATCCAAGACTAATAAAATTATAAAATAACTTTGATATAATAAATATATGATATATAATATGATACAATATGATCTGATGATGACTAACAACATAAAACCTTAATAAATTATACTAAACAATTTTCATAAATTATACTAAACAATTTTCATAAATTATACTAAACAATTTTCAATGGAAATATTGGCGAAATTGCCGATATTTTTATCGACGGGGTGTGCCATACACATCTAAGGAAGTTGTTGGTGTATGGCAAATTGGAAATAGAAATAAAATGTTTAGATCCCAAGTCCCAACCTGTCTGCATTGATTCAAGCCCACAGTTTCAAATTAGGAGGGGGAAAAACCATTTGTGGGTTCAAGTTCAAGTTCAAGTTCAAGTTGTTTGGAGGTAGTCTCTGACTACATCAATCAATCCATGTAGATGTGGGCAGGCCTCAGGAAAGCTTGACCCATCAATATAGAGCCATCCTTTTGCTCACAGTCACATCAATCTTCTTTCCTCACATCTGTATATATTTTAAACATAAATAGTCAGCAACCCCTTTTAAAATGACAAACAGTGGAAACGGACATTAATACCCTTGCGTATGTGTACCTACAAGGATTGTCTCAAATATCTACGTCTTACAAAATTACTCATCATCTAATTACAAAATTAAACCTAGGCTTCAACCGAGAATAGCACATAAGCAAATAACCTCTACAAAATAAAACAAACCCCTACCTTTTGTGATTCAAAATCTGAGAATCAATAGAAGAAGATTCAAAATCTGAGAATCAATAGAAGAAGCATAGAAAAACGTCCAAAGAAAATGGATATGAACTATTCATTCATCCATTCTTATTGATTAATTCGTTGAATTCTTTATGTTAAAATCAAACCTTTTAAATCTGAATTTATTTCGATTATATAAGTGACTTGTGCTTTTGATTTACACAACCTTTGGGTTGTTAATCTTGAATTTTAAAGAGCAAATTGTGAATTTTTTGGGGATTGGAAATTTTTAAAAAATTCAAACTTGCTGGTTAAATTTGTTGCTTTATCCTTACCAACGGGTATTGTGCATTGGCGACCAGCTATATTAGATTAACAGAATAATCCCACACAATATTTTTCCTCATCATGGTAGGCATTTTGATACAAATTTTTTGTCTACGGCAATCAAAACTTGATTGATTTATTCGTTTCATTTACAATATCATATTGAATTTAGTCTTTGCTGATTTTTGTATTGTTGATTCTGCAAATATCTAAAGTGCTGGAATAAATTTCACATCTTGATCAAAACGTGGGAGCATTTTGTTTTTAATTTTTATTATATATATAAGCGAATTCATGATGCTATATTTTAAAATTAAATTTTGTATCATTTTTTAATCGCTAAATTTAGAGATTCATACGATTAAAAATTAAAAAGTACATGATTTTTAATTTAAAAATTAAATTTAATTAAATTTTTAATTAAATTTTCTTTAATCTCTTATATTTCTAAAATTAATAAGGTAAATTAAATTAAATTAGATTTGTTTAATCTATTATATTTCTAAAGACGACATGACATTAGTCTTCTTTAAGAGTTGCAAACCAAGTGGGACCCACCCGCCATTGTTCCTTGTCAATCAATCAACTCATCTAGGTCGTCATTACCTCTACACAATAAAACTTGATGACCTTTCACCCATCGGTGTAGGTCGGCTTTAGGTCTCTTGAAAATTGGTCCTCTCTTTAGCTCTCATCACTGTTTTTTACTCAAATCAATATAAGTTATAAGTTATAACCAAAAACATAATAGTTGCTTTTATTTACTCTCCTCGTTCTACATTTCGGAGCTCTCCCTCCAATCTGCAAATGGCCTTGATTCGTCGCTACTGGTTGTAGGTGTTTGGCTTTTGTTTCGTTCTGGGGAGGTGACGGTAAGTGACAGCTTATTCTGGAAAATCCGTAACTTCTTCTGTTGTGAGATTAGCATCATACATTCTAATTGATATACTCTTAATCCCAGTTTTATACTTAAATACATCTAACACATGTTTTTTCGACTTGATCTGCTGCTCATAAATTATTTTAATTTGCTTTTTGTTTCAGCCGTTATCTTTTTTCAATCCAAGTTTATTCAAAACATAATTTAAAAAATTACTCCAGAGTCGACGACTTCAATGGCAAGGCGGAAAAACAGCAAGTCTTCGAGGAATTCTGAGACAAGTAAATATTCTTTCATTATTTTATCTGTTACGTTTTTTTTGGGGCAATGATGGTAATGAAAATAATTTTGTTTTGAATGATTGCTGCTGTTGTATATATATATATGCTGCTGTTGTATATATATATATATATGCTGCTGTTGTATATATATATATATGCTGCTGTTGTATATATATATATATGCTGCTGTTATATATAAATGTTGTATATATATATATATATATATATATATAGCTTCAGCAAGGCAGGAGAAGAAGAAGTATATAGCTTCAGCAAGGCAGGAGAAGAAGAAGAAGCGGCGTTCGAAGTCCGGTAAAGTGGCTCTAAAAGAAATTAAATGGTATCAAAAGTCAACAGAGTTTCTCATCCGAGGTGCTCCTTTCAAAAGACTTGTGAGTGCCTTTTTCTCTATCTTCGTGATTTAACTACCGTCGTATTCCGTGTGTTGTTGGTTAAGTTCTCATTTAGTTTGTGTGTAAACAAGTTAGGCGCTTCAAATCCTTGAAATATCAGGGTTAAGTAAGTTTTGTTCGTTAATTGGGTGGTAGTATCTAGTAATTTCATGCACTAATTATGCTTGTAAATTTGGCTACACAATGTTGACCATCTTGTCCTTCAACGTAGGTTAAAGAAATCTTGATCAATATGCATGTGGCCCCCGAACGCATGACACCTGGTTGTGTAGAAGCGCTGCAAGTTGTGAGTAAATATTTTTATAACTCGTTTCAATCTGTATCTGTTGATTCAAATATGGTTCCTGGACGATTGATGCTATGTCATAGGTATACCGTAGATTCTATGGAAGGTACATTGCTTTATAAGGGCTCATTTGATAACCGCTTGGTTTTCGCTTTTGGTAGACCAAAGCTGCTAAGCTTCTCATGCCATGTTTCTGGTTATTGAATGCCCTTATCAGGCAAAGGCGTTGCTGTGCCAACGCAAAAAACTGTTCTCATGCCTTGTATTGCAATCGAAACACACGGTCCTAAATACAATTGTCTTGCTGTTCTAACACTAAGCTGCTATAGCAATCCTGTAAAAGCTTATGTAGGAATTATTTCTGTACTTGCCATACTTTTTAGAAATAGGAATTATTTCTGTACTTGCCATACTTTTTAGAAATAATTAATTTGTCTTGGACTCATGGCTATTGGTATTTTGGTCTTATGTAGGCAGCAGAGAATTTGATAGTCGGCCTGTTTGAAGATTCCACGCTCTTTGCAGCTCATGCGAAGCGAGTCACTGTCAGTAAGTACATTTGAGATTTCACATTTGCGAATGAATAGTTATTTTCCCTAATCCTTTGTAAGCTCTTCAAGTTCCTGGGATATTGAATGGTCCTCTCTGTGCTTAGCTGATGAAGTTGTAGAGAAAATATCCCTTAGTCGTACAGTTTAACTTGTGGCAATGAGTAGTCCGTTTCGTTCGTTTGGGACTCTTTAGGCCTGTTTGTGAGATTAGCATCTTATTACTCTAATTGATTTACTCTTAAACAAGTTTTAGGCTTAAATGCAGGTTTTGAATACGGTATATTCGATGCATTACTACTGTGTGTACCATTATATCACATTTCTTTGTAATCTACTTGAGTTTCATTTGCCTTTGTTTCCTCAGTGAAAACAGACTGGAAGCTTGCTTGGGACATGGAGCGACGAGGCAAAGGAAATGGGTGTTAATCATACTCAAGGGATGATTGATTTTTTGGTACTTAAAATCCCTCTTACCTAAGTAGGCAGGCAGGTTGGTCGCTTACTCAATTAAGAATTACGGATGATTTATTTTGTTTAATTTTGTAATCATCTATTTTAACGACTGCACTGCCGGTAAGAGGTTGACATTTGTATTATTATGGCCATAACTTCTTCTAGAGAACTCTGAAGTATACTCTGAAGTATGATCTGTAAAATTCCTTGAAAAATTAACTTTCTTATCGGAGATTTCATATCTCTCCGACTTTTGTATCGCATCTCAATTCATGAATTGGAGATCAATTTCTTTCCCGACAGAAACGAGTCCGTGTATGTTGGATACAGGGATAAACCTCTAATTCCCATTTATACGGAGACAAGCCTCTAAAAACGCATATCCGTGACCAACCCCAAAACCCTTTTCCGGAGACGATCCTCTAAACCCATATACGGAGGCCAACCTCTAAAACCTTTACCCGGAGACAAACCTCTGAACCCATGCTCAAAAAGCAATGATTTTGTTCCATTTATGCATAATTTTCATTTAATTTGTTGTAATCCCATTCAGTATGACGGTGGCGGTGTGAGAGTGAGTAGTCACCTCAACACTTTGAGAGTGCTTGCAGTTAGAATTATGCAATTTAATTTTAACAGTTATAAAATTCTTGCAAGTACACAAATCGTTAAGAATAATATAATAGCACAGCAAGAGTCGATCCCTCTAGGACTTGTATCAACGTTATGATCACTTTAGTTTAAATTCATTAATTTAGTGAAAATACACACACAGGGGGGTTTATGATGTGAGAATTGAAATTTAAAGATAAGCAAAATAAAATGCAGAAAATAAAAATGCAAGAATTATCGGTTTATTGATTATTAACTAAGGTGAAATAAGGCTTATTATCAACTTTAACCAATTATAGTTCTTAATCAGATTTCCTTGATCTAATTACTATGCATTTTCTGAATTAGGAGTCCGTGCCTAGGACCTGACATTGGTTCACTAGGCACATCTTATTCCCTCTAAACAGGGCATATGCCTAGAACGTCTATCACCTACCTTTTAAGATGATGCATGAAGTTTAAAGAGAATTTAATGACACCACATTAGCCTAGCAAAGTGACATGCAATCCTAGGTCGTTATATGTTAAAATTACAAGTAAGAATACTTTCGATGCTCCAAATCACAAGATGATATGACGGTCACTCAAGCAATTACATCTATAATTATATGCAAACAAGGTAGCTAATCTTATAAGCATAAATTAAGGTCATTAAGTATAGTAATTCAACTTATTCAGCATGCATAGCAATCATAATCAAGAGCTAGAAATTCAATCAACAAGCTAACATGGCTAGGGCTTCAAGCAGCCCTAATCCTAACGACTACTCATACATAACTGAAATTGAAACAAATATAATTGAATTCATAAGTAAATTGCAATAATGAAAATAAGGGTACATAAGATATTGTGAAGAACAGGTGCAGCAGAAGACACGGCAGAGCCTTCTTCTCCAAGCTCCACGTCCAACACACTCTACTTCGGGAAGAACCAAGCTTTAATCTAAAACTCTAAAAACCCAAAATACTATTTACGGCTAAGGTGTCTCTGTATCTCCCAAAAACGCCTCTAGCTAATTATCTCCTCCTCTAAAACACTGAACAAAGACTCTATTTTATAGACAAAGGGAAAACCTTGTCATATAAGGATTGGTAAAACCTTATTCTATAAGGATAGGGAAAGTTATTGTACTTTTAATTAAATACAAAGTCCTTAAAATCTATTAGAACCAATCAGAACATAGTTGGGAGTGTGAATGCAAGCTGGCAAGTGGGAACGCAAGCTAGCAAGTGGTTCGAACTTGGCTTTTGGACTGTCTTCGTAATCCAGATTTGGGACTGCGCTTTTGAAGCACATCATTAGTATAGTAGAAGCACATCTTCGTTCAGACTTGGCGCAAATGTTGTCAGGCTTAGCGCAGAGGGAGAACCTCTGATCTACCGCTGGCGGAACAGGGACCCCGGACTTAGGCGCACATCTGGGCTCGGATGGGAGTTCTTGGGACATGTCCTCGACCTGCCTTGGCGCGACCTTGGCACTTCTAGGACATGACCTTGATGTCATGGAACACAGGTTTGAGACCCGGAGGGCCTGATATGAGGTACTTGGCCAGTGGTCCAAAATAAGCGCACTGGCGCACTCTGATCTTCGTTCAGGACCTGATATTGAAATGAGGATATCTCTTTCATCTGGACTCCGATTTGAGTAATTCTTTTTGCATTCTTTCCAAATTTTACCTATCTTTCTAACTCTGCACAAGTCTCACAAGATTGATCATTTTCTACTATTAATAGTACGAAATCATTCAAAAGATATGTAAGAGAGGCATATAAAGACATCAAAATAATGCATAAATAACGACTGATCAATCATCACTCGGCATTTTGATTTCGTGGCCGTTCCCATGGCGGTGTATGAATAATCACCTCAACACTTTGATTGACAGACTGCAATTCCACGTTTACAAAATCACCTCAACACTTTGATTGACAGACTGCAATTCCACGTTTACACAAATATCTGTTTAGTGTTTGTGTTTGGGGTTCAATTTGTTTTTTGGGGTCAAAGTTTTGGTTTCAATTAGGTTTCAGTTTTGAGTTTGGTGGGTCCGGCGGCTTACCCAATATTCTCAAGGGGCAGGAAGACTTCTTAGGATCCACTGCCACGGACGTCGAAATTAGGGCTACATTTTCAATACTTGGGCGTGAAAGAGGTTTTTTAAGTTTGTCCATTTCATGCCCTTTAATTGCGGTATTTCTCTATATTTGTTATACGGGAGTTATGTGAGAAATTTTGAATTTAATGGCTAGTTGTATCTTTTTATATTTGTTATGTGGGAAGTTTTGAATTTAATGGCTGGTGGTATTTCTTTAAATTTATTATGTGAGAAGTTTTGAATTTAATAGCCTGTAGTATTTCTTTATATTTATTATGTGGGAGATTTTAGATTTAATTCTTTTCGGATGTGTTCGATATATAATATTTATATAATGTAATATTCTCTTTTAATATTCTTGTATAAAAAAAAAAGATGTTCCACTGCATGAATTAGAATTAAGTGATTCACCCTCTCTACCCAAATAAATGTTCACATTTTTAGTTAAAATTAACGTATCATCTCATTTTTAATTAAAAAGTATTTAACAATAAAACATACCTTATCTGTTATTCCTAAAAAAATCTTATCTATTTAAAAAAAAAAAAACCTATTTATCCTATTTATTTATTAGATGCCCTTTCATTTTTAAAATATGTTCTTTTTTATTTTGGTGTATTTTCATTATGTGAATTTTAAATTTCTTATTGTTTTTTGTTTAACTAATAGGCGTATTTCATGAACTTTTTGTAAATATATTTTGTATTTGTTTGTACTGTTTTACATCTTCCACTTCTTCCGATACAATTATGTTTATTATTTGCACGGGCTAAAAGGAGGGTGACTTAATCCTTTTCAAATTCAAACCCTTCAAATAGATTTTTTTTTATGTTATTTGAGATAAGATGAAATTTTTGGAAAAAAAAAAGATGATATGAATTTAAATTAGAAATAACTATAGATTAATCCAATTTTGTAGTTAAACTTATATATCAGTAAATCAGATTTCATTTAAGTATTTTATTTTTTATTTTACTTAATTAATTTTTTTTATTTTTCTAATACCCTTTATCCCCTTTTTAACCCTTTTAACTGACTATTACTCAAAAGATCTATTTGTTGGAAGTTTGTTTATTAGTTGTGATTGAAAAATTTTCAAAATGTAAATATTTTATATTTAATTTTTAATATTTATTTGGATAAGATAACTTTTTAAAATAAATTTCCTACAAATTTCTCTTTACAAATCATGGTACCCATCTAAATTTCAGTGATAGTACATTTTGTCCCACCAAAATCAAATTTCCGACTATCATTATCATAGCACTTGAGTGTCGACACAATATCTACATTAGATTTCCTGCAGGTAACTTCAATAATCATGTTATCATGATATGCTTTGAAGAAACTCCGGAATGGTGTTTTACGTATCACTTGCATTTGAGTCTCGATGATATTAGTCCTTATCTTGTCCATCAGACGACGAAATTTCAACAAGTCAGATCGATATTTCAGACACGTAGTTCTTCTATTTAACATGAATTCCATAATCCCCTTAAAAAACCAAAACGTATTAAGTAATTATACACTATTAATTGATACAGAAAACTGGAAACAGCACATCAGACCATCACCAATTAAACCAGAAACACCAATCCTAATGTACCTACACATAATCATTCACTCCAATCTGCCATGGGAACACTACCTTATGCATATACATAGAACAAGTGATTCTGCTATAAGCAATCTGGCTATACCTATTAATCTACACTACGATAACATTGTAAACGTCTTCCTTCTGCTTACACAGGGATCTCACACACAAGACAACCGACTTAGTATGTCCCAATTTTATGGTAGGTCAACATTAAAAACGTACAAAAAATTTAACATAAAAAAAATAAAAATGACAGAAATAAATGAAATCAAAATTGGAAGTAAGAAACTATGACCTGTTTATTGTCTTTGTCACAGAGCGCCTCCCTCCGTGAACAATTTTACAAATCATCACCATCCATCATTATCAATTAATCATAATAAATCATTATTCGAACACCAAAAACCCACTAGGACACCAAAAACCAACAAGAACACCAAAAACCCACGATAATATACCTATGTGAACAATTGTCCAGAACCGCCTCCTCTCAATCACTCCCTCACTCGGTCTCAGCTCACCCACCCACCCTTCTTTCTTACACATGAACCCACTAGAACACCAAAACACATAGAGGGAAGCGGGAGTGACGGAGGAGGGGGAGAGGGAGAGGAGATATATGAGGTGGCGGCGTATGGGCAGAGAGGGTGGCGGAGGAGATTGGGAAGAGAGGATGGCTAAGGATGGAGGGAAGCGGAGGCAACGGAAGGAAGAGAGGGAAGGGGGTGGCGACGGCGGATAGAGAAGGAGGGGGGAAGGTCGCTAATTTACCTACACATATGTCAAACTAGAAGTTTGCCTTCATACACTACCGTTGGTAAATTACAGTATAAATTCTTAGTATTTCAATCGCGCTGTGTAATATACCTATACTATATCTATGTATAATATACATATAATAACTACCGTAGGTAAATTAAACCGGAAATTATGAAGCTTTGCCTACTCAACCGTGATAGGTAAATTAGCACCTGCACATTCAATCCATTCAATAACATCCAAATAGACATTCCGGATAGTAAACGAATCATGTATCCTAAATTTCAATTGTGACCACATTCAAACAATTCAAATTTGAAAACAAAAAAACAATATGACGTAGGAACTACCTTCTTCGGAACAACGCCTCAAAAACCTGGTGGGAAAAAAACCCATAATTAAAATTTTACGAAACTCTATTTTCACATATTTTCCCATAATTAAAATTTTACGAAAACCTATTTCCACATAAATTACATGCCAAATTCCACCTTAACATTTATAGGCTAACCTCAAATATGAAACCCATAGTCTGATTTCATCCTTCGCCTTCATCTCTGATCAAGGATATGATCGAATTCAAATTTCAAAATTTGAATAATCAGATAAAGAACTCTTCAAAATTCAAAATTGAAAAAACGTCAGTTTATAAAACCCTAAAATGAGGAGATTTTGTACTCTCACAATATACATGACTTAAATGATATATTTGTAATTATTTTAATATCAACGGACAAAAATAGATGAATGGATTGACCAGCAATAAAAAATTACGTGATTATATAATTACTGTTTCTATTTATTATTATGGATTAATTTATATGTTTGACTGTAATAAAATGACATGTTTATATATTCCCCCTTTAAATTATAGGGTAACATGAAGAACAAATTAATATTAAAAAAGAAAAAAAAGTAATATATTGATGACGACTATTTTTAATATTGGTTATAAAAGATGTGTTTCGATATGGATCCATTTGATAGACTCCTATACATTAAAAAAAGTCCATTTTTATTTAATACAATATTTTCTTTTATGAGGCTTGTTATTTTTTTTTCCTACAGTGCAGAAGTGTCTATGGTAATCTACATGTGTTTGATGGAAAATTATTAATTATTTTTTTATTTGATGAATATCGATCTTTACATATCATAACCATGAGTGGGTATGGTAATGATTTTGGCCGATTGATAGAGTTATTAAACTACAACTCATTTTTAAAAATCCACGTTTGGATCGATGGAGTTCATTTTAAATCCATTTATTGGAATATTTATATTTGATGCTAGAATTTCAATTTGAGATCGTTGTCGTATTTTTTCTTTAGCAAGTTTTTCCTGGATCCCGCGATCTGCAAACAAGGCCACCGATGCCTGAGTTATGCAAGCTCGACGAAGCATGAGCAGGGAGGTCTGGGTTGACCGCCCTCCATCTTTCTTAGTGTTTGTATTGAATAATGACGGGCTTCCATGCCCCCTAGTTAGCTTGTGTAATATGGCCTGGAGGAGTGGACGTTCCTGTGTTTTTCATACGTCTAAACTTCTACAGGTCTTCCTATCTGATCTCTAGCTGCTGTATGATTTTTACTTGTGTTTGTTTCCTTTGGCCGCTTTGCCTTTTAATGAAATTACTATTCAGATAAAAAAAAAAAAAAACCATTTGGGTTGTAAATCTTGAATTTTAAAGAGCAAATTGTGAATTTTTTGGGGGATCAAGAATTGGGAATTGGGAATTTTCAAAAGTTCAAACTTGGTGGTTAAATTTGTTGCTGCTTTATCCTTACTAATGGGTGTTGTGCATTGATGACCATCTATATTAGATTAACAGAATAATATCACAGAAGTGTATTTTTCCACATCATGGTAGGCATTTTTTTTTTTTGATAAGTCAAAAATATATTGAAAGAGGAAAACCTCAAGAACCAGCCCAGAAACTGGGCAACAAAATACAGCAGCCCCGCCCCTACCCAGAAGGCAGCAGGGGAGAAAACCACACGGGTCCTAAAGCCCGCAAAAGGCCTAGAGCCATGAAACAACTACATCACAGGGATGTTCCACAGCCTAGCTACCTGTACATATTACTACTAGTTAAATTAAACTTAACAAAACACAAACGCATACGAATCATCTTCATAATTTGGTTGAAAATGACAGCAGGAGTACACCTAATGCTCCCAAAGATACGATTATTCCTTTCCCTCCAAATACAATAAACAGAGACTGCCAGAGCCAATTTGTTGATTATGTTGGCAAGGGAATTACCTCTCCAAAGCACCGTTGCGGCATCCAAAATTGCTGGCCAAGGAGGATTGTGCCATGGAACACCACATTTGAACATAACTCTTTGCCACATGCCGCCACTGAAAGGACAATCAAAGAATATACGTTCATGCGAATCAGATGTGCCATTGCATAGGACACATAAGTATAAATAGACCTAGCAGAGAACCGGCATAGTCGATCAAGAATGGCAAGGCGCCCATTGATGGCGATCTAGAGAATGAAACTTACTCGAGGGATTGAAGCCCTATTCCACACCAAGTGCGCCCAAGAAACATTGGAACCACCATTATATAGAGCCTCCCACATAGAACTTGAGGAGAAACTACCATTAGAATTAGGAATCTAAAGACAGTGGTCTCTTCGCTAGGGAAAGATAGGATTATCACGACAAGATCTCCATATTGACACCAAGGTATGACTACTAGAGATGAGCCACCTCCATCGATCCATATGGATCACAGAGCTAACCTTTACATTCAAAGGAATAGCCGCTAACTCATTTTTCCCAGGGCCAAATCTATCATACAAATGACCAAGATCACACCAATAATCATGCCAAGAGAAATAATTCTCACCATTGCCAACCTGGATACGAATAAGGGGCCGCACCACGTCACGAATCTTAAGCAATTTCCACCAGTTTCACGAGCATGTGGCTGGGGGGAATATCCTCCAAAAGCTCCTATCCCTGATAAAGAAATCCTTCACCCATTGATCCCACACATTCGAATTGTCCTTAGAACACAAGATCCAGATATATCTCGCCATCATAGCCCTATTCCAAAACAACAAATTACGAACACCCAGTCCACCTTCCATCTTAGGCTTGCACACCGCACTCCAAGAAATCTTGGCATGATAGGACCCAAAACTTTTCCCAGACCACAAGAAGCATATGAAAATACGCTTGATATCCTTGAAAATTTTCTTTGGGAGGAACATATGAGAAGCCCAAAACACTATAATACTACTCAGAACAGCTTGGATGAGCAGAAGTTTTCCAGCAAAGGATAAGGTCCTGTGCTCCCACGCCTTAATGCTATTGCGAATCCGTTCAAGAAGAGGGTTGCAATAATTGAATCTCAACTTGGTTGTAATTAAAGGGACACCTAGATACCTCACCGGAAAATAGCCATCTTGAACACCAAAATAGCTAAGAAGCCGATGCTTAACATCCCCAACAATCCCAGTAAAAAACAGGTAGCACTTGCCCAGTTAGGCTTAAGACCCGAAATATTGAAGAACAAATCAATAGCTCTCTTGATGACCGAGAGAGAATTCCCATCGCCGTGAGAGAAAACAATTAGATCATGCGCAAAAGAGAGATGTGTGAGCCAGGTTTTGTCACAACGCCAGTAGAACCTGAAAGTGGGGTTACTCGAAATGGCATATTTCATAATGAGGGAAAACACTTCCATGTCAATCAAAAATAAAGAAGGGGAAATAGTGTCACCTTGCCAGTCCTCGTTTCCCAGGAAAGAACCCGGCAAGCTCCCCGTTCACAACAATCGAGAAACGAGGACTAGTAACACACATCTTAATCCAAGCAATGAACCGAGTAGGGAATCTGAAAGCCACAAGAGCATCCAAAATAAAGTCCCTAGAAAACGAATCATAAGCTTTAAGGATGTCTACCTTCACAACACATCGTTGGGCTCCGGAATTAAGATGGTACCCCTTGAACGATTCTTGCACCAACATAATGTTATCTCCTATTCTTCTACCCCCAATAAATGCAGATTAGTTAGGAGAAATGATAGAAGGAAGACAAAACAGGTTTGATACAGTTGGAGAAGATCTTAGAAACAATTTTATAAATTGTGTTGTAGCACGAAATGGGCCGAAAATCCCCCATGGAGTTCGGATTAGGAACCTTGGGAACCATGGTGATAATGGTAGAATTTATTTCCCCCAACAGTTTCGAAGAGCTGAACATTGCTTTTATAGCATCAATGACATGAGGCCTAACAATGGTCTAGGCTCTATGGAAAAAATAAGCATTAAAGCCATCCAGCCTTGGCGCCTTATTTGGTTTAAGGTTAAAACACGTATCTCTAATCTCCTCCTCCGTGACTTCCCTTTCCATGGACTCAACCTGCAAATCAGAAATCCAAGAAGACAAAAGATGGTCAAGCTGATTATTGTGGACAGAGGAGTTAGAGCCAAAAAGCTTCTGAAAAAACCAACAGCCTCAGCCTTTATGTCAGCATCATCACTAGTAGAAGAACCATCCTCTCGCATAATAGAATTAATATTATTCCTATCGGCTCTCTTCTTAATCACTTTGTGGAAAAAAGATGAGTTCCTATCCCCTCCCTCATCCATTGCACACGGCTTTTCTGCAGGAAAAAGCTTTCTTCAGTCACAAGACACTCCACATGCACCTTCATACTCCTCCTTTCACGCTCCACAAGTTCAACATCATCATGGTTAGAAGCCAATTCCTCTTGGCAGCGATCAAGGGAGCACTTGGCTTGTCTCACAGCCTTAGTTATGTCCCCAAGGGGACCACGGTTTAAGCCTTCAATGCTATTTTCACTCTCTTCAGTCTCCAAGCGAACCGGAATTGATGGGATACATGATAGGGTGTAGAGAAAGCTTGTTCAACAATGGGGAGAAACTCACAATGATCTATCAGAATGAGTGAGAATTCTCTTATGTTTATTTCAATAGGAAAGATATATATATATATATATATATATATATATATATATATATATATATATATATATACAGATATTAGAAATGTTACTATAGGCCTAATTAGTGGACGGAATTTAATTAGGAATATATAGCTCCCATTGACACTCTCCCTCAAGTTGGAGCATGTATGTCGTCAATGCCTAACTTGCTAAGTGAGCTGTGGAATACTCTGCCGGTGACTGCTTTAGAGAGGACATCTGCAAGTTGATCTTCAGATTTAACAAATGATACGTCAATGATCTTTGCCTCGAGTTTCTCCTTGATGAAATGTCTGTCAACTTCAACATGCTTGGTTTTATCATGTTGCACTGGATTATTTGCTATGTCTATTGCTGCTTTGTTGTCACAATTCAGTTGCATGGCATAATTGAGTTTTAACCCAAATTCCCCCAACAAATTCCTTATCCAGAGTAGCTCACATACTTCTTGTGCCATACCTCGATATTCTGCTTTGGCACTTGATCTTGACACTACTTTCTGTTTTTTACTTCGCCAAGTCACTAGATTGCCTCCCACAAAGGTAAAGTATCCAGATGTTGATCGCCTGTCAGTAACAGAACCTGCCCAGTCTGCATCAGTGTGACCCTCAACATCTAGATGACCATGTCGTCAGAACATCAATCCTCTTCCAGGAGCTGACTTCAAGTATCTCAGAATTCGGTTTACTGCATCCATGTGGGCTTCACTTGGTGCATGCATGAACTGACTTACCACACTTACGGCATATGCGATATCAGGTCTAGTGTGTCCTAGATAGATTAACTTACCCACCAGGCGTTGATATCTTTCTTTGTTGGTGGGTACCTGATTCGGATATTCACCAAGCTGATGATTCAACTCCATTGGCGTATCTGCTGGTTTACTGGCTAGCATTCCAGTGTCAGTTAAAATGTCAAGGATATATTTCTGTTGTGATAGAAATATTCCTTGGTCTGAACGAGCCACTTCGATGCCTAAGAAGTATTTCAGAGCACCAAGATCTTTCATTTCAAGCTCACTTGCCAAGTGGTGCTGCAATGCTGCCTTTTCCTCTGGGTCATTCCCGGTAACTACCATGTCATCAACATATACAATAAAGGCAGTGACTTTACCTTTCTTATGTTTCAAGAAAAGAGTATGATCTGAGTTACTTTGTTTGTATCCAAAGTCCTTCATTGATTGGCTGAACTTTCCAAACCATGCTCTGGGTGATTGCTTCAATCCATAAAGGGACTTCCTCAGTTTACAAACCATGTTGCCCTTATTGGGCCCCATCTTGCATCCTGGAGGTGAATCCATATAGACTTATTCTTCTAAGTTGCCATGCATGAAGGCATTTTTTACATCAAATTGGTGTAATGGCCAATCTAGGTTGGCTGCCAGAGAAATAAGTACCAGAATTGTGTTGATCTTGGCTACAAGGGCAAAGGTCTCCCCATAGTCAATCCCATAAGTCTGAGTGTAACCTTTCGCCACCAGTCTTGCTTTGTATCGTTCAATGGCGCCATCTGCCTTGAACTTTACTGTATATATCCATCTACAACCCACTGTTCTCTTCCCTGGTGGAAAGGTAGTCATCTCCCAAGTGGAATTTTTCTGGAGAGCCTCCATTTCATCATTCATCGCTTGTGTCCACTTGGGATCTTTCAGAGCGTCATGCACATTACTTGGAATAGATACAGTGGATAATTGACACACAAATGATGCACATGACGGAGACAACCTATGTAGGGACACATGATTAGCAATAGGGTATTTAACTTTTGCTTTAGGGTCAGGGTCATAATGTTGTCTAGGAATCCCTCTAGTCGTGCATAGGGGTAACTGATAACCTGTATAATTTGACGCAGGTAAGGTGCTTGAGATAGAGTTTGAATGTTCAGTTACCTGTAGAGAGGGAATTATCTGAACTAGTATCAGGCGTGTCATCAAGAGTGTCGAGGGGCTCTTGAGCTTGTTGCACCTCAGACACTGACGGCTCGGATGAATGGTGTTGAATTTGGACGTCAATATGAGTATCTTCAGCTGCAAAGATACTGCTCTCCTCCTGCAGAGGATGCTCAGTGACTCCCCCTGAGTAATAGAACTCACTCTCATTTAAGGTCACATCGGCGGTTTCGTGCATGGTTTGAGTGGGAGGATGGAAACACTTATAGCCCTTATGAGTTGCAGAATAACCCACAAAGACACAACGTTGTGCCCACGGATCAAGCTTGCCACGCTGATGTGGATATACCTGAATATATGCAACACAACCAAAGAGACGTGGTTCGAGATTTGGTGTTGATGGCATGTTGAGGAGAGTAGTCAATGTCTGAAATGGAGTTTGATACTGAAGAGTGCTGGAAGGTGTTCGATTTATGAGGTAAGCCGCAGAACAAAGAGCCTCCCCCCAAACATGATGCGGCATGTGGGCCTCAAATAAAGAGGCACCAACAACCTCCAATAGATGTCAATTCTTGCGCTCCGCAACACCATTTTGTTGTGGTGTATAGGCGCATGTGAATTAATGAACAATACCATGGTGGCCGAAAAATTGATGTAGGTCATGGTTGATGTACTCACCTCCATTGTCAGAGCGAAGGGTCATGATTTTCTTGTCAAACTGAGTTTAGGGGAAAGACCCAGGTCATCCGGGTGCAGTCATAAATAAACGTCACAAACCACTTAAAACCACTAATCGTGGGAACTCGTGATGGTCCCCAAACATCAGAATGGACAATCATGAAGGGCATGGAGCTTTTATGCAATCTTAATGGGTACGAATGACGATGGCTTTTCGCCAAAATGCAAGTTTCACAATGAAAGTCGTACTCATGAAACTGGGAAAACAAATATGGAAATATAAGTTTCAGATAACCAAAAGAAGCATGCCCTAACCGTCGATGCCATAGCCAAATTTTCTTCATCCGAATGGACTCATCGCCTTTCACATGATGTGCGTAACTCAATCGCTTACTGATGTCGACTGTCAAGTCCAGATAATACAACTTTCCCCTCCTAGTACCACATCCAACCACGACCCTGGTGAGAAGATCCTGAAAGAGACAATATGATGGCCAAAAACACACGGTACAATTAAGGGAATCAATGATCTGCGGAATAGATAACAAGTCATAGTCGAGAGAAGGGACAACTAAGACATGATCAAGACATAATGAGGGTGTAAGAGATAAGGACCCCTCTCCCATGACATAGGAGGTGGTTCCGTTGGCACTGGTAATATGTGTTTGGCTTGAGGGTTTGGTAGAGTGCAACCCAGTGAAACTAGATGTCATGTGATCAGTAGCGCCAGTGCCAATAATCCATGATCTATTACAAGTAAGGGAAGATGTGCAAGAGGTACCTAAGGTGGTCAAGGCCGGGGAGCTAGATGTACCTGATGGAGGTTCGGATGTGATCTCCTGGGATGACTGAGCGGGTGCAAATGAGGCTCTATTCGAATCCTTCTTGCGTCCTTTGTGGACCCATCCTGCCGGGTAGCCAATGATTGCATAACAGTCCTTAATCGTGTGGTTATCTAAACCATATTTGGTACATTTCATTGGATGAGTTTTTTTTTTTTTTTGAGTTTTTTTTTTTTTGAGTTTTGTTTTTTTTTTCCTTCTTTGCAGAAGGGTGTGATGAACCCGACCCGAACGGAAGGTCTAGTGGCAGTAACAGAACCCGACCCGAAAGGAAGGGCTATTATGTGGTGTTTTCTGCGGTTATGCGGGAAGGTTTCGTCGGTTGGCTCCTCGGGAAGGTGGTGCGGTTGGCTCCTCGAGAAGGTTATGTGGCAAGGTGGTGCGGTTGTTTCCTCGGAGTCGTAGTAACGACGAACTCGAACGCGATGAGGTCGTGTCGTATTTTCTACGCAGTGAGGACGTGGTCTCGGACGAGGTCGTGTTTTCTGCGCAGTGAGGTCGTGGTCTCGGACGAGGTGGTGCTGTATTTGGTGATGGTGATGGTGAGGTTCGGTGATGGTGAGGTGGTGCTGGCTGTGGTTATGGCTGTGGGTATGGTAGTGGCTGCGGGAAGGTAGTGGCTGCTATTGGGTCAGACCGAAGTGGTGGTGTGGCGTGATGCTGTCTGTAGGAAGGTAGTGGTGCGGCGGAAGTCTGCGGTTTCTAGGGTTTATGTGGGAATGTTTATGCGGTTGAAGGTAGTGGTGCGGCTAGGGCACAGTAATGAGTTCTAGGGTTAATCCAAGAGACAGTCATGATCGACTGCTCTGATACCATATCAGAATGAGTGAGAATTCTCTTATGTTTATTTCAATAGGAAAGATATATATATATATATATATATATATATATAAAGATATTAGGAATGTTACTATAGGCCTAATTAGTTGACTGAATTTAATTAGGAATATACAGCTCCCATTGACATGATCAACCAACAAATTGAAGAACTTGAAAGGGACCTTACGAGTTAAAATAGGGAGCCCCATATGAACCACCCCAGGAGAATGATCTGAAGATCCTAGGTTGAAAACTACTGCCTTAGAATTAGGGAATCTGCTCAACCATCCCTCATTAACCAAGATTCTATTAAGCTTCCTCTTAATAAATTACCAGCAAACGGCTTATTAGACCAAGTGAAGAAGGAGCTGGAATAGTTTAAATCTTCAAACCAGCAATCCTGGATACACCGACACAAGTCCCGCATACCACCATCCCAAGTTCTAGATCCCCCATCACAATCACTAAGAGAGGAGACTTCATTTAAGTCTCCCAAAGTAACCCAGGGAGAGTCACAAATTGTGGCACTAAAGGAAGAGAGAGAGACCGCCATAATTCTCGACGCCTAATCTCACAATTGGAGCCATAGAACCCCGTGGTAAAGAAAGACATTGTTGTCTGAACCCAAACCAGAAAAGCATGAATTAACTAGTATGTAGTACTCAAAATCTACACCGAGAATTTGGAAGGATCCCTACCCACCCAAATCAGACCACCATGATGCTCACAATAGTTATCAATCCAATTCCAGCAATAAGCAATCGAACCCATAAAACTTCTAGCATTCATCTGCATTACCCTGGTCTCAACAAGGCCTAAAATACCTAACTTAAAATCCTTAATGAATTGCTTAACCTCCAACTGACGCGAAGGCTCATTTAATCCACGGATATTTTTTGGTTCAAAGAGATAGATATTCATTATTTAGATGAGTCCAATAATACATTCAAAAATTAAAAGACTCAAACTTAAAAACAAACAAGCCCAACATAAAATAAAAGCCCAAAACAAACTAAAGCCCAAATCATAAAAAATCCCAAATAAACCTTAGAAGCTAAAGGAAACTTCATCAGCCTCCACTTCTGGGCAACATGCCACTACTATAGAACACAAACTAGTCCAGAACCAAAGAGATCGATCAGTAGTGCATGGATTGGAGACACTGACAGGACCATTCCCGAATTTTTTCTCGAAACTCGGGAAAAACCCTACTCCCGTCTGACAACTTAAAGAAATTCCCAGAATACCCCTAAGTCCTTGCAAATAATTATGAGAATTCTGCCAAAAATCCTGCAGAATCTCCCCTTAAGGACTGGTTAACCGTCTTCCACCTATTAGACTAAGGATCAGATAACACTCCAAATTCCAATAAGGTCAACCATCCAACGATGTAACCACAATTTTACAATCAGTCCAAAAGACTTATCAGAGCATCTAGGTAGGATAAGTAAATATAGAAATAAATATCCTACTCGAAAGTCTAAGTAAACGCGCGGCTGAAAATTTAATGCCTCCGCCTCTGGATATGCCCACGTCAACTCAACGACCTGGAGGGGATTTAAAACACGAAAGTTATGAGTGGACAAAATAATAATTTAAAAATCATTTATGAGGAAAACATACATTTCCCCCTTTCACGAGTAAAACCATGCATGCATAACATAAAATTCCTTTTTATATAAATATAATATATAGATAATCCGAAAACCCATCGGAAAAATCCATCTTTTGTTAAAACACTTGGTGGGACCCACGAAAACCCGAATAATGAAAACATTCCGTGGTCCATAACCCTACTTTGAAAACCCTCCTCAAAGGAGTTTAAATTCATGTAAACCGACCTGGACACAAAATATACATCAAAATATATCCCACTGCTGCTCGAATGAAATCCCGAGCCGTAGCTCGATACCCTCCACACACCCGATATACCTCGAGTTGTACAAAAACTTGAACCACGTGTAGACAACCTCAATGACTTGATGGAGAAAATACCCCTCGACACCAATGTCGGAGAACCCTCAACGATCTGGCGGAGAAAGACCCTATACGCCAGTCGGAGAAACCTTGACCATTGAGGACAAAAATCCAGTGAAAACCAAAATCCATGTTTTGAAATCCGTGTTTCCTGGCTTAGGCCAAATTCATTGAAAAACTGGGTTTAAACTAAAAATCGTGGACTCGACCGAAATCCCAAAATCAATCAAGTCAAACCATATAAAACCCAAAACCATGAAGCCAGGATATATCTCAAAACGTCATTTCCAAATAATTATTGAAAGCCCGTGTCCAGTAATAATTTAATAATATCCATAAATTTACCAAAAAAATACGTAATAAGCAATTATATCAAATATACCTTTATGCATGCATTATAATTTACAAAACCAAAGTCCACTCACCACATGTCCAATTAAGCTCAATCCCGAGTCATATGCTCCTCCAAAGTTCCCGGAGCAGTATCGCCTATCTAAAGTAACAATCGGGATTACCAACTATAATTAAAACCCTACATTTAGACTCCCAAAACCCCAGGAGATCTGCTTGCCTCACACTAAAAACGCAGCCACTTCGGACGCCCAAAACTACCCCAAAACGATGTCCGATTGACCCGAAACCTGGGCCAAAAGACCGGAACATCGAGAGCTTCTAAACTCATGTTCGCCGGAGCTCGAGGAGGAGCTCCACGCACCGGTGGATGGCCATGACTCCTTCCCCCACGCACGACTGCGCCATGTACTCGCCTTCTACCTCAGTCCATGCTACTGTTCACGCGACAGAGTCCTCCTTAACCAACCAAACTTCAAAGCTTAATATCTCCCTCATTTCTCAACCAAATCCAACGTTCTAATAATGAAAATTCATCTACTCGAGCCAAGGAATCCAAATATGCAATTAGAATTGAGATTTATTACCTGTAGTGGCTGAAAAATGGCCGGAAGGTGGCAATTACTGTTCATCTTCGAATCTCCTTCTCCTAACACTTCCAAGCTCGATGAAGGATATGGTTGAGCTCAGAATGAAGTGTGGAATATGATGATGTGAATGGTTTGTGGTGGTTTGGCCTAAATCGAAAATCAAAATTTGAGGGTTTGTGTGTTTCACGACTTGGATGAGAGAGAGCACGGGGAGAGAGAGGATGAAATGTAGAAAAAATCTGGAGTATGTATAATTTAAAATATCTACCCATGGCAAATTAACAAAATGCCCCTGAATATTCTAGACCCACAACTCTCTCATACGAACTCTATTTTTTGAGTGCTGCTTGTCTATAACTTGTAAGTTCGAGACCTACGCAACGGTCTCTGAAACACTGCCAAAAGTGTCTCGAAAAAAAAAATTGAATTTCAAGCCCCTTAAACAACCAAGGGTAATTTCGTCCTTTTGCAAATTAATTTACGAAAATTCACAATTAAAATTTGCTAGTCGTTACGGACACAAAGCCGTCAATGATCATCATACTCAAGCGATCATAAAGGTCAAGAAGGACTGACAAACTACATAACCCACACGCCCAAATTGGAACCACAGATTTGGGGAAGAGCAAATTTTGTTAACATGGTTTCATTATACTGGACTACTGGGGTGTCCAATCATTAATTGACGATGAATTTCTACTTGAACTACATGTTATTCAATAGTTTTGGAATGAAGGATGGGTGAAGCTAGTTATGTTTTAAGCCTTGATGATGTTGTAACCTCAAATTATCAGATTTTATTCAACTATTTTGTTTGTTTTGTTTTGTTTTTTTATGTCTATGGCAATCAAAACGTGATTGATTGATTCGTTTCATTTTCAATATCATATTGAGTTTAGTCTTTGCTAATTTTTGTATTGTTGATTCTGCAAATAGCTGAAGTGTAGGAGTAAATTTCATGTCCGAAAGTCTGGAACTGGATCAAAATGTGGGGATGATTTTGTTTTTAGCTTTTCCAATATATATAGGCGGATTCATGATATCATATTTTAGACACAATTTTTTTTTTATAGGTAAATAGTATGATTCAAAAAAATATAGGACTACAAGTTTACAAGGGGCATTCTCCAAGAAAAGCAAGAAACCTAAGGAGTACCCACAAGTAGACTTATAAACAAAAACACTAGGCTTAAACAGGATCCAGCAATAGCTAAGATCCAACTATAGTTCAGCGCCGCCCCTTGCACCGTCGTAGCCGCAACAACCTATCAAACCATCACCGTCGTCGCATGTGCAACACCGCCGTCGAGGCAACCCACCTCATATGCATTCCGTCGCAACATCAAAACACGAGCCAGATCCGGATCTCCGACCTAAATCAAACCCCAAGTTGTCGACAAACGAGATCAGCTCCAGGCCGGTAGGTGGGCCACCGTAGTGGTAGGCATCGACTTTGTTATCAGTAGGTTTTGACAGTAGGTTTTGGCAGCTGGGATTTGAAGAAACATACAAAAGTTCAGGAGTTCATACCAGTAGGTTTTGACACTGGAGCTTACTTTGTTACACCAGCAACACATGGTCCTCATACTACCAGCACCAGTTCAAGTTCAAACCCAACCCCTGATTCTGGTCCTAGTACAAATCCTAGCTCTAGTTCCTGTGATTCACCCAGCTCAAGTTCAGGTGATACACCTGTGAGGCTAAGAAGTCTAAGTGATGTGTATGCTAGATGTCACATGTGCATAATAGAACCTGAAAGTTTCAATGAAGCAATCAAGGATTCAGCTTGGAAGAAAGCTATGGAAGCTGCGATACAGATGATTGAAAAGAATGATACATGGGAACTAACAGAGAGACCTACTGACAGACCAGTGATTGGTGTCAAATGGGTGTACAAAACTAAACTCAACCTGGATGGATCAGTTCAGAAGCACAAGGCCATATTGGTAGCTAAGGGATATGCTCAGAAACCAGGAATTGATTTCAATGAGACTTTTGCACCAGTTGCAAGGCTTGACACTATCTGAACCCTAATTGCCTTAGCAACACAGAAAGACTGGAAACTGTTTCAGCTTGATGTGAAGTCAACATTCCTAAATGGTGTTCTAGAAGAAGAGGTGTATGTGGATCAGCCTGAAGGTTTTGAAGTACAAGGAAATGAAGCTAGAGTCTACAAGCTAAACAAGGCACTCTATGGACTTAAGCAAGCACCAAGGGCTTGGTATGGGGATTGATTCCTACTTGCTAAGTTGTGGTTTTGAGAGAAGTTAAGTGAAGCAACTCTGTATTTAAAATGTAAGCAAGATTAAGGAACTCTAATTGTGTTAATTTATGTAGATGACATTATCTACACAGGTGACAGTGCTACTATGATCGCTGAGTTCAAGCAAGACATGATGAACAAATATGAGATGACAGACCTGGGATTATTGCATCATTTCCTAGGGATGGGTGTTCTACAGTCTAGCAATGGTATCTTCATTCATCAAAGGAAGTATGCTTCTACATTGCTAGAGAAGTTTGGACTCAAAGACTGCAAGCAATAAGTACTCCCCTAGCAACTACTGACAAGCTGCAAAGAAATGATGGTAGAGAAGCTGCTAATGAGCAACTCTATAGACAGATTGTGGGAAGTCTGCTCTACCATACTGCTACTAGACCAGACATAATGTATGCCTCAAGTCTACTGTTTAGATTCATGCACAACCCTACCAAGAAGCACTTAGGAACTGCTAAGAGAGTCCTAAGGTATGTCCAACGTACATTGACCTATGGAATTGAATACAAGAAAGGGAAAACAGCTACTTTGGTGGGTTTCTATGACAGTGATTGGGGAGGGTCTGAGGATGACATGAAAAACACATCTGGTTATGCTTTTTCATTTGGTAGTGGGATATTTTCTTGGGTATCTGTCAAACAGAGCAGTGCTGCTCTTTCAACAGCAGAAGCTGAGTATGTAAGTACCTCTGAGGCAACTACTCAAGCAGTCTAGTTAAGGTTTGTATTGGGAGACTTGGGAGAGGAACAGTTAGAGGCTACTCCTCTACTGTGTGACAGCATGTCAACCATTTCCATGGACAAAAATCTAGTCTTTCATCAGAAGACCAAGCATATAAACAGACGGTTTCATTACATCAAAGATGCAATTCAAAATGAAGAAATTACCCTACATTATTACAAGTCTGAAGAACAACTTGCAGATATCTTCATCAAAGCTCTACCTAGATAAAGGTTCAGCTATCTAAGGGGTCTGCTGGGAGTGGTTCTAGTGACTAGCTTAGGAGGGGTTGTTGGTGAATAAGCTGCATCACTAGCAGCTGACTTGGCAGCATACCAGCTACTGACTCAAGAAGGAATGTGTCATTAACTAAAGACACGAAATGGAAGCATGTATGTGAGTTGTGAGTGTGTGAGACAGTTAGCATTGCAGAGTGTGTGAGAGCAGATTAAGGAGTGAGAAAAAGTGTGTGTGTGTGTGTGTGTGTGTGTGTATGTGTGTGATGACATCATAGTGTTATCATCTCTAACCGAATTGCAGAGTGTGTGAGTGAGGATATATGCTGTGTAATTTGAACAAACTTATAAGTTTTTGAATATATAGAAAACTCACGGGAGAAAAGTCATATATAACTGACCTCCCTCAAATCTAGAAATCTCTATCAAGCAAATTAACAAACATCTAGAGTGCATTAGATCATCATATTGATCAACACCTAATTTCTAGCAATAATCTTCAATCCGATTTCACAAAACTAAAACAAGAAAATGAATACAACATGAGCTAGTCTCGATTCAAAGGTTCAACTAGAGATTGAGGTTTAGGGTTCGTACCTTGCATGCGGCGGTTCCTGCTGAGAAGAGAATCGGCTGTAATCCTTGAAGAGATCATCATCCTCTTCGGCGAATCGGCTCCGTTCTGTGAAGAGATCATCATCCTCCTCGAGTCCTCTCTGAGTTTGGCTGTCCGACAAGTACTCACCTGGCAAGCCCGACTAGCAATCTGAATTTGTCTAAAGTTTTGATTTGCCGTGAAAAGCCACTCCCACCGACCATCGACAAGGACAGAAGAAAGACGGGCCTTCAAGTGTATGCCAGAAATTTGCACAATAGAACTCCCATACCTGTCCAAAAGGTACCCCAAATGGCTCCACATATCAAACCATAAAAAGACATCATCACCATTACCAACCTTAGCCTCAATGAAGGCTTCACAACCTCTCTAATCTTCAGCAACCCGCGCCATTTCCAGGAACAAATAGAAGGGGCACTAACACCCTAAAACTGAGGGTAATGACTGACGGGTAATTACTAATAAGGTAAATCCGTAAAGTTGTAATAATAGTAAGTCTTATACAACAAAACTGAGTTTAAAAATATTAATTTCAATTTTAAAAATAAGAAATGAGATTTTAAGCCTTTCACATACGTAGCCAATATTCTTTTAGACCTTCATAAATTTGTAGGTTTTTTAAGACCTTCCATAAATTTGTACTTTTTTTTTTCTGTTAAATTTTCTTATATTTTAAGAATTTAATCAAATAGACTTGTTGAGAATTGATTAAGGAATGGATAAACTCTAATAGTCGAAGATGTTGTGGCTAAAACGAGTAGGGTCATCTAATTTGACAATGTGCTTTTTCCATTTTTTTGCTTTTTTTTTTTGTTTTTGCCAAGACGATGTGCTTTTCAACTTATAAAAGAATATGATTGTCTTTTTTTTTTTTTATCTGAAAAGAATATGATTGTCAAATGGTTAATATCAATGTTTTTAGAGATATTTACACACGCAATTGGAGTTAGTTGCATAATTTAATGAGTTAAATATTATATTTATAAATAATTTTACGATTTTGAATCATTATTAATTATTACATTAACGATTTCGATGAATGATTTTTGCGGTAAGTTAGAACTTTATTTTCAAATAAATTTATGAGTTCTTGAAATATTAATGTGTTTATTACATTTGTTTTATTTTTGCGAATGGTTTTAACTGTGAGTTGGACAATATATATCACAACCGGAGTTGTAAACCAAGTGAGACCCACCCGCCATTATTCCTTGTCAATCAATCAACCCATCTAGGTTGGCCTTTCTTCTACACAATGTAGGTCGGGCTTACCTCTGCTTAAATCAATTTACATTTTACATTGTAGAAAATGATTTTCCTTAATTCAAATATGTTTACCATATATCGCTATATAGGAGATTTGTTTGACTGTTAAAAGAAGTTATAAACAGCATTAAAGACTATAATTACAAATAATCAAAACTGATCTTCAGTTACACAATCAGTTTTGATTGAGAAGAGGAAATCTCTCTAACACCCTCCCTCAAACTTGGCTGGCCTGCACGAACAAGTCTGCTAGTAAGAAGAACATGACGATGCGTGTGAAGAGGCTTGGTGAGAAGATCTGCAGGCTGATCTATTGAAGGGATAAAGCAAGCATGATGGCTTCCAAGTGCGACTTTCTCACGAACAAAGTGATAATCAAGTTCTATATGTTTAGTACGGGCATGGAACACCGGATTAGAAGCCATGTACGTAGCACTAAGGTTATCACAATACAAGAGAATGGGAAACTGAATTCAAGCACCAAGTTCATAAAGCAAGTAGGCTAACCAAGTAGACTCTGCACTAGCATGGGAAAGGGAATGATACTCAGACTCAGCACTGGAACAAGCAATGGTAGGTTGCTTTTTAGAGCACCAAGAGACCAAATTGGTGCCAAGATAAACAAGATAACCAGACGTTGAACGACGAGTCTGGACAGCCAGCCCAATCAGGATCAACATAGGCAGCAAGATAAGTAGGATGGCGTTGAGGACCAAAGAACAAGCCATGGTCAAGGGAGCCTTTGAGCTTAGCAGCAATCAAATGAGGTGTGCGTGGCTGACTCATGAACTGAGCGATAGAATTAACAGCGAAGGCAATGTCAGGACGAGTGATTGTCAAATACTGCAAGGATCCAACAATTTCCCGAAAGACCGATGGATTGGAAAGGAGATCACCATCATTAGAAGTGAGAATAGCCTTTGCTGACATTGGAGTACTAACTGGTTTACTAAGAAGCATATCATGCTTCACAAGAAGATCATACGCATACTTGAGTTGACTTATATGAACACCTTTATTTTAAGATGTAACCTGTAAACCAAGAAAGTAGTGTAGATTTCCAAGATCTTTGATGTCAAAGCCCTAACCTAAAGCATCAATAAAACTTTGTAAAAGTCTATTATCACTACCTGTGACCACAATATCATCAACATAGAGGAGAAAATAAATTGTATGACACCCGAGTTGGAAAATGAACAGAGATAAATCAGCCAAGCTCTGAACAAAGCCAATTGATAGTAAGAAGCATGTCATATGGTGAAACCACGCACGCGGAGCTTGCTTGAGGCCGTAGATGGCCTTGTTGAGCTTGCAAACATGAGATGACCGCGATGGATAAAAAAATCCCGGTGGTTGAGTCATATACACATCTTCGGTAAGAAAGCCATGAAGGAATGCGTTCTTGACGTCCAATTGACGAAGTGACCAGCCTCTAGATACAACAAGAGAAAGCACAACACAAATAGTTGTAGGTTTAACCACAGGGCTAAAGGTATCTGTATAGTCTATACCTTGTTGTTGATGAAATCCTTTAGCCACAAGTCGTGCTTTGTGACGTTCAATAGTGCAATCTGGATTGTGCTTTACTCGGAACACCCATTTGTAGCCAACAAGATTTTGAGATGAAGATGGGGAACCAATGTCCAAGTATTGTGTTTCACCAAAGCATTGATTTCATCAACCATTGCAGCACACCATATCTCGTGTTTAGAAGCTTGAGTGTAGCATGTAGGCTCTGCAATTTCAATGACAGTGAGGAGAGCACGAGGAATTGGATATTTGAAAGTGCCATCCGTGCAAATTTTGTGTCAGGACCCGTCCCGAATTTTCCCTCGAAACCCGAGAAGGACCCTGATCCCGTCTGACAACCTAAGGAAAGGTTCCCAAAATACCCTTCAATCCTTACAAATATAATATGACCAACTTCACCTATCAGACAAGGGATTCAAAGCACTCAACATTTCCAATAAATAATGACCATCCAATTAAAATAGAATATCAGAGCGTCTAGGTAGGATACATAGTACAATTTAGATATCCTACTCGAAGTTTAAATACACTGTGCAGCTGAAATACAAATGCCTCTGCCTCGTAAGAAGTGCCCGCGTCAACTCAACAGCCTGGAGGGGATTTAAACACAAAAGTTGTGAGTGGACAAAAATAATCGTTTAAAAATTGTTTTCCGAGGAAATCTTACATTTTCCCCCCTCCACGAATAAAATCATGCATGCATCACATAAAATTGTTTATGATAATAAAACATCATCTGAAAACCATCGGAATTTCCCTTTCTCTTTAAAACCACTTGATTGGACCCACGCAAAATCGGTATAATGAAAACACATCGTGGTCCACAGTTTGGTTTGAAAATTCTCCTCAAAAAGAGTTTAAAATCATTTATTTCGACCTGGACACATAAGATATCAATCCACTATTCCCGACATATCCACTATCCACCAGGGTATCCCTTGAGGTGTGCTAGCCTTGTACTACGCGTAGACAGCCTCGAGACCAGGCGGAGCAAAACTCTCGACGCCAGAGTCATAGAAACAGTAACCATCGGGATAGAAAACCAGTGAAAACCAATTCTTTGAAAAATCACCAATTATATTGGAGGTTCACCGGGTTCACCGCTGATAGCGGATCTTGGCCACCCTCAAATTGGTATTGTTTATATTGGAGGTTCACTGGGTTCACCGCCAACAGCAGATCCTAGCCCCCAATCCTGGTCCCCCTCAAATAGTTCAACCCAAAATCATGGAGTCAATAATTACCACGTCAAAACGATATCAAAATCGAGTCCAAAAACCATGTCATTTCTCAAAACACACTTTCACTGAAATATTAGAAAATATGTGTCCAGCAATCATTTCTCAATTTCGGAAATTCAATGCAACAATACATAACAGTATTTAAACAAAGATACATTGATGCCTGCATTACAGTTTATAAACCAAAAGTCCATTCACCACCTGTCCAAGCAAGCTCAATCCTGACTTGTTTGTCCCTCCGAAGTTCTCGGAGCAGTATCGCCTTTGTTAGCCGAAAAATCGATCGGAAGGTTCGAATCTTCTTTTTCTCGGTTCGACTTCCCCCGTGGGTGTCTCCTCCGATGGTTGGTACAGTTGTGATCGTGGGAAGGAGTAGAATCCGATTAGTGGAACAAAAATGGAAGTTTATGCCTTGAATCAAAGTTGACTTTTGTGGGTTTTGGGTCATTGTCTCACGGTTTCGGGATGGGTTTGTGTGGTTCAGAGAAAGAGGATGAGAATGAGATGATGAAATGAAGATGTAATAATGGTTTGGGGTTAAAATATCTACCCCAAGTTAAAAATTACCAAACTGCCCTTAACAATCAAGACCAGTAACTTTTGTACACGAACTCCGTTTGCCGCGTGCCATCTGTCTACGAATTCGTGAGTTCGAGACCCACGCAACGGTATTCAAAACACCGCCTAATATATTTCGAATCAAAACTTGATTTCCACGCCCTTACCCGACCAAGGGTAAAATCATCATTTTACGAAATAATTTACAAAAAAATTGATAATGACTTTTTTCCGGGTTGTTACAATCCACCCCCCTTAAGAAATTTCGTCCTTGAATTCATTTCTACCCTTGGAACAAATGAGGATACTGCGCCCGCATTAATGCCTCGGTTTCCCACGTGGCCTCCTCCACGTTATGATTCATTCACAACACCTTAACTAGAGGAATAATCTTTTTGTGCAGTACCTTTTCCTTCCAATCCAGAATTTGCACTGGTTCCGAGGGTAAAGCAAGTCTGTACGCTACAGGTCCTATCCTCTCCACAATCTCATATGGCCCAATGTAGCGAGGACTCAGTTTTCCTCGTCTACCAAAACGTACCACTCCCTTCCAAGGAGATAATTTCAAGAACACCCAGTCTCCAACCTCAAATTTAAGATCTCGGGTTCGGTGATCTGGATAGCTCTTCTGGCGATCCTGGACTGTCTTCAACCTTTCTCTGATGATTCTTACCTTTTCCTCAGTCGTGTCCACCAACTCTGGTGTTAACAGTCTCCTTTCACCTACTTCATTCTAGCATAACGGTGTCCTACGCTGCCTCCCATACAGTGCCACAAAAGGAGACATCTCAATACTCGACTGATAACTATTATTGTAAGCAAATTCCATCAGAGACAGGAGTGAATCCCATTTCCCTTTAAACTGCAGTACACAAGCTCTCATCATATCCTCCAAAACCTAGATTGTCCTCTCAGACTGACCATTCGTCTGAGGATGAAAAGCTGTACTGAAATGTAAGGTGGTACCAAAACCCTTCTGCAAACTCAGCCAAAACCTGGAGGTAAATCTAGGATCTCTATCTGAAAGAATTGACTCTGGAGTCCCATGTAGCCGTACGATCTCATCCACGAACAATTTGGCATACCTGCTTATCCAGAAATCTTCCCGCACAGGTAAGAAATGTGCTGACTTCGTGAGTCTATCAACAATTACCCATATTCCATCATATCCCTTATGTGTCCTTGGAAGTTTATACACAAAGTCCATTGTAATGTGATCCCACTTCCATTCTGGCATAGGTAATGGTTGAAGTGTCCCATAGGGTTTCTGCCTCTCTGCTTTCACTTGCTGACATGTCAGACATCTACTAACAAACTCAACAATTTCCCTTTTCATCCCAGTTCAACTAGACTCCTTTCCTGGTCAACCGAGTCAACGGAACAACTATCGTAGAAAATCCTTCTACAAACCGTCTATAATATCCCGCTAAACCCAGAAAGCTCCTCACCTCTATTACTGTCCTCGGTTGCTCCCAGTTTGCCACTGCCTCAATCTTTTGGGGATCCACGCTGATACCTTCAGCCGAAATCACATGACCTAAGAATCCCAACTCGGTCAACCAAAACTGGCATTTACTAAACTTGGCAAACAATTGTTTTTTCCTAAGCATATTCAGCACCAACCTTAAGTGATTCTCATGTGCCTTGGCACTCCTTGAATACACCAAGATATCGTCGATGAACACAATTACAAATCGATCCAAATACTTTCGGAACACCCTGTTCATCAAGTCCATAAACGTTGTCGAGGCATTAGTCAACCCAAAAGGCATCACCAAGAACTCATAATGACCATAACGTGTCCTGAAAGCTATTTTATGAACATCTCCTTCCATGATCCTCAACTGATGGTACCCGGATCGAAGGTCAATTTTTGAGAAATACTTTGCCCCCTTCAGTTGATCAAATAAATCATCAATCCTTGGCAAAGGTTACTTATTCAGCACCGTAACCCTGTTTAACTGCCGATAGTCGATACACAATCTCAGATCACCATCCTTTTTCCTCACAAACAATATCGGCACACCCCATGGTGAAACACTTGGTCGAATAAATCCCATATTCACCAAATCCTGCAACTGAGTCTTCAACTCTTTTAATTCTGCCGGTGCCATTATGTACGGTGCCTACGAGATAGGTTGAGTACCTGGTAGAAACTCTATGGTGAAATCAATCTCCCGATGAGGTGGCAATCTTGGAAGATCCTCTGGAAACACATCAGAGAACTAACTCACCACAGGAATATCCCCCACTCTCATCGGAGTATCCTGAGTATCAAACACATGAGCCAAGTAACCCTCACAACCTTTCCTTAATAATTTCTCAGCGGTCAACGTCGATATCACTCCGGAGGTTAGTACCCTACGATCTCCCCGAAACGTAAGTTCTGGCAAACCTGGACTCTGGAAAACCACTATCTTGTCATAACAGTCTATGGAGGCATGATGCATAGTCAACCAATCCATCCCCAGAATCACATCAAACTCAAAAATATCTAAGGGGATTAAATCTACCTCCAACCTATGACCTTCAACTATCATTGGACAACTGCGAATCATGAGGTTCGCCACTAACATATCTCCGGTAGGAGTACTAATACCCATGTCCCAACCAATGAGAGACAATTCTCTATCAGCAAACAGTGTAAAATCCCGAGATATAAAAGAATGAGTCACCCCGGGATCTATCAAAACACAAGCATCACGGTTGAATATAGATAACGTACCAGTGACCACCTCTGGTGCTGCTCGAGCCTCCTGTTGCATCATATCAAAAACTCGAGCTGGTATACCCAAAGATCTACCACGATCCCCATATCTACCTCTGGCGCTGCTGGTCCCACTAGCTCTACCGGCCCCACTGAATTGGCTCTGGCCCCCAACTACCGTACCAGACATCTGTCCTGCCCTCTGGCTAGGCTCAGTAGCATCACGACCCAAGGAACTACTGCCCTAACTACGATGTGGACAGAATCTCTTGATGTGACCAGTCTCCCCATAGATGAAACAACTGAAGCCACCATATCTACCACCTTGTCTTCCGGTTGACTGCACTGAGGCGCCGCTAGACTGAGCATATGATTGCTGTGCCTGGCCAGCTCCACCACTGCCCGACCCGGATCTCACACTCCCAGAAGATCCAGAACTACGGCTGCCTCTCTTGGATGGTCCCTGACTAGAGGTTCCGACATTCCAGCGCTCCCGACGTCGCTTGGAACCACTGTACTGTTGCTGGATTGGCAAACCCAAACTCAACTCTACTCGGGTTGTAGCATCAGACAAAGTCCTCAAGGAAGTTTGAGCCATAGCCGTAACTGCTGCTCAAATCTCACCGCTCAGTCCTCTTTAAAATCTGCGGCACTTGTCTCTCTCGGTCACCACCAAAGCCGGTGCAAAGCAACTCAGCACTATAAATCTCTGCTCGTACTGGGCCACAGTCATGTCTCCTTGCTGTAAATGCAAGAACTCGACCTCCTTGGCCTCTCGATATGAGTGAGGGTAAAATTGCTCAAGGAAGCACTCCCGAAAAGCCTCCCAAGTAAGTGTATGGACACCCCAGCCTGACACCTCCATTGAGTGCCACCAGTGGTAAGTAGAACCACTTAGCAAAAATGTGGCCAACAACACCCTATCCCCTGGAGGACATCTCATGACCAAGAATACTCGCTCCAAGTGAATAATCCAATCCTCAGCATCATTTGGGCTAGACTCGCCCGTAAATATCATCGCCCCTAATCTTTGGGCTCTCTCAATATCTAAAACCTCAGTAGTAGCCCTATCCTGAAGTACTGAAGCTATAGTCTGGTCCAGTTGTTCCAATGTCTTCCTCAAATCAAGCTCCACTGCGAGTTCATAAGTGTCTCCACCATTCCCAGACTGCTGACGGGGCTCGCGTCTCGAAGGCATTACGCTGAAAAGAAACTGTAACTCACCAATACCAAACATTCACTTGTACACTAGGTGTACGGTTTACAGGAATTTAACCTAGTGCTCTGATACCAATTGTCAGGACCCGTCCTGAATTTCCCCTCGAAACCCGAGAAGGACCCTGATCCCGTCTGACAACCTAAAGAAAGGTTCCCAAAATACCCTTTAATCCTTACAAATATAATATGACCAACTTCACATGTCTGACAAGGGATTCAAAGCACTCAACATTTCCAACAAATAATGACCATCCAATTAAAATAGAATATCAGAGCGTCTAGGTAGGATAAATAGTACAATTTAGATATCCTACTCGAAGTTTAAATACACTGTGCAGTTGAAATACTAATGCCTCCGCCTCGTAAGAAGTGCCCGCTTAAACTCAACAGCCTGGAGGGGATTTAAACACAAAAGCTGTGAGTGGACAAAAATAATCGTTTAAAAATCGTTTTCCGAGGAAATCTTATATTTTTCGCCCTCCACGAATAAAATCATGCATGCATAACATAAAAGAGTTTATGATAATAAAACATGATCTGAAAACCATTGGAATTTCCCTTTCTCTTTAAAACCACTTGGTTGGACTCACGCAAAATCGGTATAATGAAAACACATCGTGGTCCACAGTTTGGTTTGAAAATTCTCCTCAAAAGAGTTTAAAATCATTTATTTCGACCTGGACACATAAGATATCAATCCACTATTCCCGAGATATCCACTAGCTACCAGTGTATCCCTTGAGGTGTGCTAGCCCTTTACTACGTGTAGACAGCCTCGCAAACAGGCGGAGCAAAACTCTCGACGCTAGAGTCTAAGAAACAGTAACCATCGGGATAGAAAACCAGTGAAAACCAATTATTTGAAAATTTTCCAATTATATTGGAGGTTCACCGGGTTCACCGCTGACAGCGGATCCTGGCCCCGGATCCTGGCCCCCCTCAAATTGGTATTGTTTATATTGGGGGTTCACCGGGTTCACCGCCAACAGCGGATCCTGGCCCCCGATCCTGGCCCCCCTCAAATAGTTCAACCCAAAATCATGGACTCAATAATTACCACATCAAAACGATATCAAAACCGAGTCCAAAAACCATGTCATTTCTCAAAACACACTTTCACTGAAATATTAGAAAACATGTGTCTAGCAATCATTTCTCAATTCCGGAAATTCAATGCAACAATACATAACAGTATTTAAACAAAGATACATTGATGCATGCATTACAGTTTATAAACCAAAAGTCCACTCACCACCTGTCCAAGCAAGCTCAATCCCGACTTGTTTGTCTCTCCGAGGTTCCCGGAGCAGTATCGCCTGTGTTAGCCGAAAAATCGATCGTAAGGTTCGAATCTTCTTTTCCTCGGTTCGGCTTCCCCCGTGGGTGTCTCCTCCGATGGTTGGTACATTTGTGATTGTGGGAAGAATTAGAATCCGATTAGTGGAACAAAAATAGAAGTTTATGCCTTGAATCAAAGTTGACTTTTGTGGGTTTTGGGTCTTTGGCTCACGGTTTCGGGATGGGTTTGTGTGGTTCAGAGAGAGAGGATGAGAATGAGATGATGAAATGAAGATGTAATAATGGTTTGGGGTTAAAATATCTACCCCAAGTCAAACATTACCAAATTGCCCTTAACAATCTAGACCCATAACTTTCGTACACGAATTCCGTTTTCCGCGTTCTGCCTGTCTACGAATTCGTGAGTTTGAGACCCACACAACGGTACCCAAAACATCGCCTAATATGTTTCGAAACAAAAATTGCCTTTGATGTGTCGAAACCAATGGTAAGCTGTGCGATGGTTTCTGTTAGAGTGGTGGTGAGGATGCTAACAATTTGTTGGTCGACGGTGAACCACGTATGATAGTCGGGATTAGGGATGGATCGTGCTGGTTGAGTGTCAGTGGCAGTAGTCATGGTGGTGAGAGATGGTTCAGGAATGGTGCCATCAACATATCCCCAAAGTTTGGCACTGTGATGGTAAGGTTTGATTTGCCGAAGCCAGGTGAGGTAATTGGTTTCAGTAAGTTTGGTGAATTGAGCAGTATTTTGGGAGGGAGCAGTTGAGGAAGAGGTGGTGGCCATGAGAAAGAAAAGGGACGCCAAAGGAAGAGAGACAGGTGAGGATCCTAGGCTTAGGCTTTGATACCATGTAGAAAATGATTTTCCTTAATTCAAATCTGTTTACAATGTACAGTTATATAAGAGATTTGTTTGATTGTTACAAGAAGTTATAAATAGCATTAAAGACTATAATTACAAAGAATCAAAACTGATCTTCAGATACACAATCAGTTTTGATTGAGAAGAGTAAATCTCTCTAACATACATCATAACCAACGCAGAAGAGTTGCTTTGATTACTTTCCGCTTTCTACTCTGTAGAAAACTCCAGACTTCGGAGCTCCCCCTTGGAATCCTTCTCCCTCCAATCTGCAAATGGCCTTGATTCGTTGCTACTGGTTGTAGGTGTTTGGCTTTGTTTCGTTCTGGGGAGGTGCTGGTATGTTACAGCTTATTCTGGAAAATCCATTACTTCTTCTTCTGCTGGCTCATTGTGGAAAGTTTTAGGACTCTTTATGCCTGTTTGTGAGATTAGCATCATACAGTCTAATGGATTTACTCTTAATATCCCAGTTTTATACTTAAATACATCTAACACACATTCTTTCAACTTGATCTGCTGCTCATAAATTATTTTCATTTGCTTTTTGCTTCAGCTGTTCCCTGTTCTTAATCCAAGTTTATTTAACAAAAAAAAAAAAAAAAACTCCAACGGCTTCGATGGCGAGGAAGAAGCCGCGTTCCAACGCCGGTGAAGGGGCTCTAAGGGAAATTAACGGTATCAAAAGTCATCAGAGTTGCTCATCCGAGGTGCTCCTTTCAAAAGACTTGTGAGTGCTTTATATCTTTAATAAATACTTGAGTGAGACACGAAAGGGAATGTTGGGTAGTGTTATTGCTGGGAGTTTTCCATTTCTCAATTTATTCTTGATTTTTTTTTTTTACTTTCTGATATGACTATTGCCATATAATTCCTTGTGTGGTTGGTTTAGTTCTCATTTAATTTGTATGAACTAGTTAAGCGGGTTAAGTTTAGGTGATAATATATAATAATTTCATGCACTAATTATGCCTGTGAATTTGGTTACACAGTGCTGACCATCTAGTCCTTCATCGTAGGTCAGAGAAATCTTGATCAATATGAATGAGGCCCCCGAACGTATGACAGCTGGTTCTGTAGAAGCAATACAACTTGTGAGTAAATATTTTTATAACTCTCTTTTCAAGCTGTATCTATTGATTCAAATATAGTTGCTGAGCGATTGATGTTATGCCATAGATATACCATATATAGCTTCTATGGAATCACATTGCTCTATAAGGGCTCATTTGATAACCATTTGGTTTTCGGTTTTGGTATACCATAGCTTCTAAGCTTCCCTTTCCATTTTTATGGTTATTGAATGCTCTGATCAGGCAATGGCATATTGGCATTGCTGTGCCAACGCGAAAAACTGTTCTCACGCAATCTATTGCAATCAAAATACGTTCCTAAATAGAAACCAACAGTTTCTTTTTACCACCACTATTGTCCTACTTCATACTTAAATTAATTCAACAAACAAACCAAGCATACGATCTAACATTAGTCATGGCTGTTGGTATCTTGTTCTTCTGTAGGCATCAGGGAGTGAGTTAGTCGGCATGTTCGAAGATTCCGTGCTCTTTGCAGCTCATGCGAAGCGGGTCACTGTCAGTAAGATTTAACATTTGCGGATTAGTTGTTATTTTACCAGATCCTTTTTAAATTCTACAAGTTTCGACTTCGACTGATGCCTGTGGTGAGAAATTTTAACTAAGCTTGTATACAATGAATATACAGATATCATCTTATTTGCATCTTATAAGGATACCTCAGCTATAGCAGTAATCTCTTTTGAAAGCTTGATTTTGAATTAAGGTATTGGATGCTTTATTACCGGGTGTACCATTATATCACAATACTATTTGTAATCAACCTCGGTTTCATTTGCTTTTGTTTCCTCAGTGAAAAGAGACTTGGAGCTTGCTTGGGACATGGAACGGCGAGGCAAGGGAAATGGGTGTGTTGGTACTGCGCAATCGGCATTTGTGATAGTAGGGGGATGTATGATTTTGTGGTAATTAAAATCTCTTTTAACTAAGTAGGCAGGCAGGTAGGTGGCAAACTGAATTCAGATTTCAGGATGTATGATTTTGTAGTCATCTGTTTTCACAACTGCCTGCCTCTGCCTGTGAGAGGTTGAGTTTTGTACTAAAATTGATATAACTTCTTGAAATTAAACTCCGAAGTATGATCTGTAAAATTCCTTGAAAAATTGACTTTCATATCTTTCCAACTTTGTATCGTCAAGCAGCTAGTTCATCTCGAGTCAGTACAGTTTGATATGCGAAGTGGACAGCTGCCCGCAGAGTGCAGGTAGGCAGCTTCTGCTACTAGAAAAATTTGTACAAGATTTTAAAGAAATATGAGAAATGAAAAAGAGTGAAGAAAACTGAAGTTAAAAAAAAGAGCTCAGTAGTTAATTTAATAGATTAAAATGGCAAACCATTCAACACTTGGGGTTGTTACCAAGCATTTGGTGTTGGGTTACCTTATTTTGGGGCATGGAACACGCCTAAAGGGGTGTATTATTATTATAGAGAACTGCCCAAGATAATGTTTAAATGACAAATTTTAAGGATGTTTTAAAAGTTCTATAAAATTGGTATGTTATTCAAAAACTTTTTATAATCCTATTTTAAACTTTCTCTTTATTTGGACAATCTTGGTGAACATATATTAACAAATTGGTGGACATAGATTAACAAATTGGTGGACATATATTAACAAAGGTGGACATCGTGGATTACAAGTTTCCTGCCTTTGTGAAATACAAGTTTCATCTTCAGAGCAAGTGCATGAACTTCCTATCTGTTGCACTACATCGGGACCCATTAAGGAAAAATTAACCTCGCATTGCTTGAGAGGTTACTTATGTGCTTTTCTCGCAACATAAAGACACGGTGTATTACCTGCACAAAAACAAAAGGATAAGGAACTAGCAACATGTGAATCAACATAGGAACTTGGGTAAAACAGCATGTTTCCCTTAAACAGCCCTAACCTCATTTTTCCTTTTTGGTGGTTATCAGATATAGTTTCTGCTGTTTTCTTGTTTGGCACAACCGGTTTAAATCTTAGCAAATGTTTTGCCTTTATACTGTCTTCATCGCTACATATAGTGTTTTGTACTTTGATGCAACTTTGACATGTGATCAGCTGAAAGTTGTCCTTGTTTCTTGAAGAATATACTAGATTGTACTGTAAATGCTTTCAATTTATACTGGTTGCTACTTTTTAAGAGGCTGAACACTTTCGTTTTGTTTTTTAAAATAAAAATCCCATATTTCCTGTAAATTCTTTCAATATGTATCGTAATATTAATCGAAGGATCAATTATCAACTTGGGCAGAGATAGTAATTAATACAATTATCACTCATCTCATCCGCAATCTCCAAATCTACCTAATGGACCACTTGCCCTAAATATAACTTTTATTAGTTGAATCATCGTTTATGGAGTAACCTTCGCTCATCATCATCATCATCATCTTCTTCTTCCTCCTCTATATGCAGGTTATTTTACCATATAGAAGTATCAAACGAAATATAACAGAACACCATATATAAACACATACTATATAGCAATATATAAACACGATACAGACATAACCATGAGTACCTGGAGGTTGGAGACGCTGGAAGAAAGAGCCGAGAAAATTGTCTCGTTAGGGTTCTTCAAGCAATCCTTGGAGTGAAGGCAAGACTTTCTATCACTACAAGAAATCAGAAGTTGCCCGGCGGAATGACGTCGTCGAGCAACGTAAGCCCTCCGTCGAGTAACACTGACAACGACGACTCGCCGTCGGGCAATAGGCGTCGGGCTTTCAGATTACTCGACGAGCACATTGTCCTCGTCGAGCAATTTCACAATGCCCGGCGGTAGTGTTCGTCGTTGATATTGTCGTCGAGCAACTAAAGTCAACATCTTATTACCGTCGGGTAAGGTTAATACAATCCGTCGGTTAAGGTTAATACAATCCGTCGAGTAACGTTATAAACAACCGTCGGGTAACGTTATATACACCCGTCGAGTAACGTTATATATGTTCGTCGGGTAAAGTGTTGGAAAACCCGTCGGGTAACGTCATATATGTCCGTCGGGTAAAGTGTTAAAAAACCCGTCGGGTAACGTTTCCCCCTTTCGTCGGGTACAGTTTAAAAAAATCCCGTTTTTATGCCCGATGGAATGACTGTGCGTCGGGCAAGTGTTCCATATTTAATATATATTTTTAATAAAATATTTAATTAAATAATAAAAAATAAAAAATATAATTAAAAAATATAATTAAAAATTTTTAATAAAAAGAATCAAAATTAAATTAATATTAAAAAAAATGAATGTAATATTTTGACATCATTAAAACTATAAAAATATTGTATATATAGTACACTCTAATAATTAGTCTAGGGGTCAAAGCAGCCGGGATCCTGAGGGGGTTGTTGAGTGGGCGGTGAGAAAATGGCATCCAATCCACGGTCACCCATACGTTGAAAGATGCTATCAAGGGTGCTCTTGATTTGTTGGTTTTGGACTTGCATCTCAGCAAATTGGGCTTTGAGCTGAGCATTTTTGGCCTGGAGGATATCGAAGTTTCTCCTTAGGTCCGACGTCTCCTGGGTATTGCCTATCCGAGATGAAGACGACGACTGAGAGACAGCCCACACAATCCCGTCACCCGCCCCCGAATGACCCTCCCTGGGCGCCTCCCAAGTTGTCGCTCCAGAATAGCAATCGACATATTGACATTAGGGAGCTGCTGCTCCAACAGCACATCCGGATGCTGTTGGGTGAGCTCAGCTTGTGTCTGCTGGACATCTTGCTTCATCGCATCCTACAAATTCGAATAAATATTAATTATAAATATAATTATCAAATTCAGGAAAAATGTTTAATCTTCAAAAAATATACTTACGTGAATTCGATCAGCCTCTTGATCCCCTCATCCAGCGTACACCTGCCCCCAGGCATCCACCTCTGGGAACAACGACCTGGCGATGCACCGATCCTCCTACCGGGCCGATAAGGATCGGGACCCCCCGTGGTGGTTGAATTTTTTCGCTCCCCGGTTCGATTTGTTGGCAATCAATTTCCGCTATTCATTCGTAAAACCAAAAATTAGATTTCAAAATGGAAAATAACATAAAAATTAAATAATTTAATTAATTAAATAGATAATACGTACCAAATAGGTGGGGGACACAAAATGGTCGCACAACCAAAACCACCCTGGCAGTGTCACCTCGTCCAACTCCTCCGGAGGATTTGCCCGAGCTTCCTCCGGAGAAGGCCCAGTCAAGAAGTACTTGTGGAGCTCGTACTTCCAGTCTGCGTACTGTAACTGCCAGTGGTGGCACATGTATGTACTGAGCTCGACGTTCTCCAAGTCGAACTCAAAATTAATCTGCAATCAATTATTAAAGTTAGTAAAATAATTAAAAAATATGAAATTAATGTTAAAAATGGGAAAACAATATATCGATAACTCACCCCAACAACGCGTGATCTCCTATGGGGGTTGGGTTCGAAAAGTGTCCCCCATCATCAGTGACTTGGTGCGAAGAATCGCACCAATGTCATGAACCAGGAGGCTGTGAATTTTACCGGCGCGGACCAGAGGCGCTACACGTACACCACCAATATCTTTGCATTTGTTGTCCTGCAAATCCGCTGGGATGTCAAACCTCGGTTTATCCCGCGCACGTTCACCGACCTACCTGCAAATTCGATAAACATTAGTAAATAAAATGAGTAGCAAATAAAAATGATTGGTTAAATAAACAAAATAATGAGCTTACCCTTAGGGAGTGATCCGACATTAGAGCCTATTTCGTCGGTTCCGACGTCGTCTTGTGAGGGCTGGGGGTCGGTACGGGGTTCCCCCCGTTTCTTACTATGTTGTCGACGAGCCGATCAGGCACCGGGTCGCATATAAATCGACAGCGGTGCGTGAACGGACGCCGTTGTTGAGGTTACCGAGTCCGGGGCTGCCTCCTCCGGCTCATGATTATCAACGGGATCAGTGCAAGGGCGAGACCTAGACGTGATGAAGGTGCGATGCGACATCTACAATAACAAATATAAATTAATTATATAAAATTAACCATCACATTTTTAATTAAATAAAAAAAAAAACCAAACATTTTTAATATTAAATATTAAATTAAAAAAAATCACATTTAAAATTAACCAACATTTTATAATTCCAATAAACTTAAAAAAAAAAAGCAATAATTGTTTTTAGTAATAATTAGTAAATTGGTATCTAAAAACTAAAACCACCAAATTCTAATTTTTTTAAATAAATCCAACACAAACGAAAAATTAACTTAAAAAACTAATTAATCCAAACGTACTAAACTCAAAATTCACAACATTATACCTAAATTTCTAAATCCAAATTTCGGGACCAAAATCTAACTTACATATTAATCCAAACATATAATATCCAAATCCTAAAATTCACAAATTAAAAATTTTTAAAACTCACATTTCCAAAATTCACTTATACTACACCATATAAAAATTTCCCAAAATTGTTTTTAAAATTGAATTACCCAAAATTCATAAATTTCACATATCCATAATTCACATAAATTTCATATCCAAAAGCATAACAAAAAACATAACATTATATCAATTCCAACATTATACCAAACATCAAAATTTCAACAAATCTTCAACTATTATATATACATTAACAATAACAATAAACCAATAACAAATATATATCCAAATATATATACATAAACATTGACAAAAATAATACCCAATTTCATAAATTCTTTTTCCAAATAAAAATTGACACTAAACCAATATATCCAATATCAACCAATATAAACCAATAAACCAATATATCCAATATCAACCAATATAAACCAATAAACAAATATATCCAAATTAACAATAAACAATATATTGAAACTAACATTAAGATTAACATTAACATTAACAAAAACAATATCCAATTTCATAAATTCTTTTTCCAAATAAAAATTAACACTAAACCAATATATCCAATATCAACCAATATAAACCAATAAACCAATATATCCAATATCAACCAATATATACCAATATAAACAAATATATCCAAATTAACAATAAACAATATATTGAAACTAACATTAACATTAACATTAACATTAACAAGGGAAGCGGCGGCGACGGCATACCTCGGTGAGGGGAGACGGTGTCCTTGACTGCTTTGCCGGCGGCTTGAGGGATAGCAAGACAAGTTGGCAGCTTGGAAAGGTTGAAAATGACGAAGTTTTCGGGTCGGAGAGCAAGAGGAAGAATGGGTCGGCAGTTTTCGGCGATGGGAAATTTCAGAAAATGAAGAAGAAGGAAGAAGAAGAAGAGTCTATCTGATTTAAGTATCAGACTGTCTGTGGCCCGACGCATGCATCCGTCAGGTAACACTTTAATGAGCCGTCGAGTATTAAAAACCAGTGCTTATTCGTCGGGTATTTGTGTTCAACATCCGTCGGGTAACGATTCAATCATATCGTCGGATAACGTTTTAGTTACCGTCGGGTAAACTCTTTGAACTCCGTCGGGTTATTTTAACCTTTCCGTCGGGCAATATTAAGCGGTAAATTTCAGAATCCGTGAATATTTAGGTAGGAAGCTCGTCGGGTAACAGCCCAAACACCCGTCGGGTAACGATAATGGTCAGATATCTGTCGGGTAACACCTTTACTATCCGTGGGGCCATAAAACGCGGGACTTTTGAGAATCCCCGAAAATTTAGGCACAGGGTCCGTCGGGTAACACCAAGCGGGAAATTTGAGATTTCGCCAAAAATTAGGCGGAAATTTGGAATTTTTGAAAACTGGCCGTTTAATTGAAGTTACCCGACGGAGGTTTTCACATCTCCGTCGGGCATGACCTTTCTGATGCCGTTTTTGGCCTTAATCGGAAAACCAAGTTCGGCAAAAGTATAAGCAACTTCGGGACTGTTCAAAAATTTGGTTTTACATGCCTAAAGCCCCATTTATCGTTATCGTGTTGTTTTGAGGATTTCAAGCCGTCCGATCATGAAAAAACGTGGTGTAACCGTTGAATCGTCGCGCACCGTTACCTAATCCTGGGATTTCCAATTTGGGAAATTTTTCGCGTAGGCGATCTATGGGTACCTAGCATAAATGTGGACGGTTAGATCGGTCATTTTCAATTTTGAAGTGTTTGAAAATCAGAAAACAACCATATTGCCCAAGGAGTTTAAACTCTTTAAGGAAATTTCAATACATTTGTCGAATTTTGGATCCTATTGATATTCAAACGATTGAATTTGAGTGATCTAACTGTTCACTTTATGGTTTTACGTGCGTAGATCTCGTCCGTCGAAAATCTTGATGTTTTGTGGATTTCAAGCCGTCTGATCGTGAAGAAACGTTGTGTAACCGTTGAATCGTCGCACACCGTTTCCTAATCCTGGGATTTCCAATTTGGGATATTTTTATCGTAGGCGATCTATGGGTACCTACCATAAATGTGGACGGTTAGATCGGTCATTTTCAATTTTTAAGTTTTTGAAAACCAGAAATCAACCATATTGCCCAAGGAGTTTAAACTCTTCAAGGAAACTTCAATACATTTTTCGAATTTTGGATCCTATTGATATTCAAACGATTGAATTTGAGCGATCTAACCGTTCACTTTGTGGTTTTACGTGCCTAGATCTCGCCCGTCGAAAATCTTGGTGTTTTGAAGATTTCAAGTCGTCCGATCGTGAAGAAACGTTGTGTAACCGCTGAATCGTCCCGCATCGTTTCCTAATCCTGGGATTTCCAATTTGGGAAATTTTTCGCGTAGGCGATCTATGGGTAGCTACCATAAATGTGGACGGTTAGATCGGTCATTTTCAATTTTTAAGTTTTTAAAAAGGTTGGGTAAAAAAAAATTTAAGGTTTTAATCTGCTAAAAACATCATACCCGACGAATATTCAAATACAAACTCGTTAGGTAACATGTGTAATAAAAAATTGTAAATATAATCTGCTTATAATTACCCGACGAATATTTATATATCTATACCCGTCGGGTAATGATAAGAGGAGTTCGACGTCGGGTAACCGGTACCGTATCCGTCGGGTAACAAGCGTTATAAAAAATTGTAAATATAATATGCTAAATCATACCCGACGAATATTCATTTATACCCATCGGGTAATTATAAGAGGAGGTAGACGTTGGGTAACCCGTAACTTATCCGTCGGGTAATGTAAGAGGAGGTAGACGTCGGGTAACCTGTACCGTATCCGTCGGGTAACATGTGTTATTAAAAATTGTAAATATAATATGCTAAATTATACCCGACGGATATTCATATATCTATACGTCGGGTAATTATATGCGGAGGCCTTCGTCGGGTAACCCGTACCCTATGCGTCGGGTAAGTATAAGAGCAGGCGGTCGTCGGGTCACCCGTACCATATCCGTCGGGTAAATAATTGTTTATAAAAAAATTATCAAAGCACATTTTATAGACAATATTTTTGGAAAAAAATTGTTGTATCTTATTTGGTTTAATATGAATATATATTGGGTTCTATTTTTTTCAAATTGCACTAAAGAGTAAAAAGTGACCCTCATGATTTATCACTTTGACCTTCATGACTTATCATCAAAATATTTGACAAAATCTTTTACCTTCATTTGTTTTGAAGTGTTGTATTTTGTGGAGTGCATGTATGGTCTCCTCACATTAAGAAAGTAAAAAAACTATTTTTTTGAATGAAATCATACAACATACATATAAATCAAATATATTGATTTGAAGATGGATATTACATATATGAATGAAATTTCGAATTTACAACTTTCATTCGGAATCGCTTTCCCCCTCCCAATCACGCTCGTCATCTTACATGTGTACAGTACTTGCAATTGGTGGGATGATGTCATTGGTTCCATCGACGTTGTGGGTGGATGCCGATGAATCCACCTGGTAAATGATTTGATCATCGTTTATTTCCCCATCTTCTTCATGGTATCGGTCATCCAAGTCCCAAATATTTCTATGATTCACCATCTCAGCTACTCTCCATCCACCACCAGCTTTTAGATCATCCAAATAGAATACTTGTTTCGTCGTACTAGCGAGGATGTAGGGATCACTCTCAAACCACTGAGTGTTTGTGTTTATAGAAGTATATAACTGATCTTTGATGACATTGTCTGGGATACTTGGGTTCGTATCAAACCAATGACACTTGAACAAGACGACTTCCTTGCGATCAGCGTATAACACCTTAACCACAGTTAACAATTTACCGTAGAAACCTGTCTCAGCATTTTCCCCATCCCCCGACACGAAGACCCCCTGTTTTGCGTAGACAACTTGTCGTCTCGTTCTGTGGACACGAACTTAACTCCATAAACATGACAACCAACGTACATTTCTCCTCGGAATTGGCCAATGGCAAGCTGCATTAATTCTTTATTGAATTTTGGTGAGTTGACATCTTTCAGCTTGCCATCTGGTAAGATACACACAAGAAACGAAATAGGTAAGCTTAAAACAATAATTTAAAAAAATTGGAAATAAAATATTTGACTTACATGCTGGGAAAACCAACGTGAAAATAGTTGTTTGTCCATTTCTTCCCAATTAAAAGGAAATTGGGCCTTCATCAACGTCTCGTGATGCTCGTGAAAGGGCAAGACTTCATCACAGTTGTTGAGAATGAACCAATGAGCCACCTCCATGTCGGTATTGATGAACGGCTCCGAGATTGGACCAGTGCCGAATGGTCGTGCAGGTTGGGCAAATACAGATAGGGTCTCGGGACGTTGACCACCATCGTCGTTGCGAGATGCCCTATTGAAGGCAGTTTCAACATTTCGAAGGTACATTGCACAAAATGTGAGTGCCTCCTTTGCAATGTACGTCTCGGCTATAGAGCCTTAAGGACGTGTTTTGTTCTGAACGTACCACTTATACGTACCTAACATTCTGCAAGGAAAGTTACATTAAGATTCACATATATACATGATAGTAAGGAAATATTATCAAATAGCAGGGATATGTTATACCTCTCGATTGGGTACATCCAACGATAATGCACCGGGCCAGCTAGCTTTGCCTCATCTAACAGATGTATTAGTAGGTGCATCATTATATCAAAGAATGCAGGTGGATATATTTGCTCAAGCCGGCACATGATGTACACAATATCCTCGTTAATTGCTTGAAGGTCCACTTTAACCAATGACCTGACACATAGTATCTAGAAGAATTGAGATAAATAAACTATCGTCTCAACAACACCAACGTCCAAGAAGGGCCAAATACCAATCGAAATGAGTCGTTGTAGCAAAATATGATAGTCATGGCTCTTCATACCAGAAATGGTCCCACCGTCCGTGCTAACACTCCAGGATATGTTGTCGGCGTACCCGTTCGGAAATTTCACACCCTGCAACCACTTCAGGAATTTTTTCTTATTGTCCGGCGTAAATGTATAACTTGGATGAGCCATGATGTATTTGCCATTTACGACTTTTGGCCACAAATTAGGCCGAATCCCCATTTCTTTCATGCCCAAACGAATCTTTTTTGTGTCCTTTGACTTTCCTTCAATGGGTAAAGTCGTTCCCACAACACTCTCAGCAACATTCTTCTCGATGTGCATAGGATCGATGATGTGTCTGAATTTCAATTTCGACCAATATGGCAACCGGAAGAATATGCTTTTTTTCGTCCAATTTTCCTGTTCGGCTGGTTTCGATCCTCTTGTCACGAACTGATGTATACTGTTGAGTTTGGATAATATCTCATCACCGCACCTCTCCCTTGGTCGACCTCTTAACTCTGATTTACCATCAAATGAGTCAGACTGCATTCGCCATTGGTGATCCCAGGGCAGAAACCTTCTCACACCCAAGTAGTATACCTTAGATGCATGCCAAAAGGACGTTGTGTCTGGTCCACATGTCGGGCAAGCAAGATAGCCCTTGGTGCTCCATCCCGATAACATACCATAAGCAGGAAAATCATTAATTGTCCATATTACGGCCGCTCGTAGGATGAACATTTCTCCACTGCACTTGTCGTATGTTCGGACACCATTTTCCCACAAATCCACGAGCTCGTCAATCAATGGCCGCAAATACACATCTATCGAATTACTCGGCGATTTGGGCCCTGGTATCAAAGTACTGAGGATTGTGAATTCTTTCTTCATGCATCTCCAAGGAGGCAAGTTATACGAAACTATAACAACCGGCCAAGTGTTATAGGGCTTTGCAAAACTCCCAAATGGATTAAACCCGTCAATAGCGAGCCCTAATCTGATATTTCTTAGCTCCGTAGCAAACTCGGGATACATTTTATCAAATTCCTTCCAAGCCTCTCCATCCGCCGGATGCCTCAGTACATCATCATCAATGCGTTGATCCTTATGCCACCTCATATCACAGGCTGTGTGGGACGACATGTAGAATCTTTGTAACCTTGGCTTAAGTGGAAAATAACGCAACACCTAGTTAGGAATCTTGTTCTTTTGAAACCTAGGCTCATTGCACACGGGACATTTGTCAAGCTGCTCGAATTCACCATAAAACAAAGCACAGTTGTTCTTGCATGCATGGATCTTGATATACCCTAAACCAAGTCCCTTCAACAACTTCTTCGAGTTGTAATGATCTTTTGGCAGACAGTTGTCTTCAGGGAGCATTTAGATGATAATGTCCAACATGTGATCAAAATGCTTGTTTGTTTGATTATACTCAACTTTCATATGCATCAACTCCACAACTGCCCCTAGAACCAAAAATGATTTACACCCGGGGTACAATTCGCTCTGAGCTTCTTTCAACAATCTCTCATAATGGAGCTCAAAGTCAATGACTTGATCATTATCACATCGCCCATCCAAACCACTTTCGTCCCGACGGGTCCCGGGAACCGAAGATGTCGATGCGGAAAATATTTCTTCACCGTGATAGATCCAATTAGTGTAGTTGTGTACGATCCCATACCATTCCAGATGAGTTTGGACCTCATTCAACAACATCCAAATGCAATTATTACATTTACGGCACAGACACCTGATACGTCTTGTATCACTGCAATGACTACGTGCAAAGGCAATGAAGTTGTCGATTCCATCCAAATACTGATAAGAAGATCTATCAAACATTTGCATCCACCCTCTGTCCATTGTGCCTGCTTTCACAACATAGAGTCAACGTAAGTAATTGAGTTAATATTATCCCGTAAATAGAACAAGTTAAAATCCAAATCAACCCTTCTCCTTATGCCTCCGGTGATTTGGCCCTATCCCATTCGAGAGTGCACATTCTGTGATGTGTAGTTTGCGGCCTACGAGGCTAAGTTCCGATCGAGGAAAATTTCGGCAGCATCTCCCTACAGTTCCCCAAATGCACGATGTAGATATTATAAACAAATATCTAGTATGCATTCGGAGAACGTGTAGGGGATACAAACCGAATTTCCCACAATCGAAACCTAATATCGTAGACCGCCAACTACACAACACATAGTTGCGCACCGCCAAACTGTCCGAATAATTGGACAATTCAAGAGTCAGTCAATCAATCCAATTCACTGACTCTCAAACGGGTCTAAGGTTTTCCATTGAATTTCATTATACGAAGTTAATCAACTCGATTAACTTCGCATAAACGGTTATGAAATATGAACGTATTTCACTCCGTCGCAACTAAATAAAGCGTTTTAATAAAAATATCACAACAAATTCACAAATACGAACATATATAAATTATGCATAAAACAAAGTTTTAAATTTTATAATTTATGTATATATTTTCTATTTCCCTATTTTCCTAACATATTTTCTAATCTCCAAACATAATTTGAATTTTAATAATTTCATTACATATTTTTTATTTTCCTAAATTTTTTTCTAATTTCCTAATTTCCTAAAATATTTTCTATTTCCTTATTTTCCTAACGTATTTTCTAATTTCAATAATTTCATTACATATTTTTATATTTTCCTCTTTTCTAACAAATTTTTTTTTTTAATTTCCTAACATATTTTATATTTCCCTAATTTCCAAACATTTTTCTTAATTTCCAAACATATTTTCTAATTTCAATCATTTCATTACATATTTTTTATTTTCCTATTTAACAACAAAATTTCCTAATTTCATAACATAGTTTCTATTTTCATATTTTCCTAATTTCATAACATTTTTTCTATTTTCATATTTTCCTAACAAATTTTCTAATTTCTAATTTCCACAAATTCTAAACAATTTATACACATTTTCCACAATAAATACAAAAATCCCTAACATAATTATATCCAACATTCGTAACAAAATTAAATAGAGAGATAAACAGACATACCTTTTTATAAGTATTCCTTCAAATCAACTACAAAATTCCTACAACACAAAACATAATTAATTCCTAATCAAAAATCAAAATTTCAAAATTATAAACAAATAAAATTTTCATACCTTAATATTTGATATTTTATGATTGATAGAGAAAAATGATTTGACTGGTAGTAAAATTGGTGATGAGATGATAACAATAGGTAGAGAAAGAGAGTGAGTGAGTGAGAGGGAGAGAGAGAGCAGAACGGAGGATGAAGCAGAGAGGAGGAAGAAGAAGAAGAAGAAAAGAGAGAGTCTCGGGTATTAAGTGTGTTTAGACTTTTGTCTGACGAACAAAATTCGCAGAGCAATCTTTAATGATTCGTCGGGCAACATAGAGTCAACGCCCCGTGTTACCCGACGATGATTGGTCGTCGTTGTTGATAATGTTACCCGACGGGGGATTCAAATCGTCGGGTAACAACTTTCAATTTTGCGCGCCAAAGGCTTTTTCTTCCCGCCAAAATGTTACCAGGCGAGCATGCATATCCGTCGGGCAAAATTAGATTACCCTACGAGATAGTATGCGTCGGACAAAAACTATTCGATCAACTAAGATTTTCTTGTAGTGGATGACAGTTGGTATTTATACCTTTGCCCTCAAGCCTACCAAAGTCCACAACCCAATCAAATCCTTCAAGATTAATATTTTTTTAATTGAATACGCTTGTGTTTATAAATTTATTTTTATAATCCTAATTGAATGTTTTATGATTCTTTTGATATTTTTAATAACATTAAAAGTCTTAATTGAATACACCAATGCATTATTAAAGTTTTTAAAAATATTTAAATATCCTAATTAAATACTTAGAAATTTTTAAAATTTAAAAAAATATTAAAATATTCTAATTGAATACAACATCTCAATAGAATATTATTTCCCAACAGAATCACGTGTTTGTTGGATATGGAGAAAACCTCTAAACCCAAGCTCAAAGTGCAATGATCATGTTCCTTTTACAACATTATTTTAAATCAATTTATTATAATCGATTTAGTATGAAGGAGTAGTCACCTCAGTACTTTGATTGCAGTGGCGGTGCAAGAGTCGTCACCTCAACAACATTTGATTGACTGACTGCAATTCCATGTTTACCCAAATATCTATTTACGATTTGGTGTTTGTGGTTATGTTTGAGTTTTGAGTTTTGAGTTTTGAGTTTTGCGTTCTGAGTTTTGCGTTTTGCGTTTTGCGTTTTGCGTTTGGTTCCCTTCCCAATAATCTCAAGTGGCGGGAAAACTACTCAGGATTCCTGGAGGAGACAATGCCACGTATATGCATGTCCTCCTTCCATTAGAATTAAAAGGCCCGTCGAAATTAGGGCTATACATTTTCAATACTTGGGCTTAAAACATGCACAAGTAGAAGTAGTTAACCACCCCACATCCACATCCACATCCACATAATGTCCCCGACTGTAACAATTCGCATTATCCACCTCTATTTATACTTTACTACAATCTCTTCCCACTAAACTAAGGAATTCAACCTATTTCTTCAAAATAAAAATAAATCAAGTTGGCGCAAAAGCTGGGGAGTTTCACATGCTTATTCCAGTGCCATGTGCATCATCCTATTAAATCCATATTTGTTTTGCTAAATTGGTTATAACCCTTTGCCTATATTGTATGTCTGATTAATTCAATTTTTTTATCTTATGAGGATTATTAGTTCATTATTGAATTTTTTTCTATGTAAGCGTTATAATTGAAATTATTGTTTTTTTTTCAAAATAAATATTAAATTTTTTTTTTAATAAAATAAAATGAAACAAATTGAATGGGCGATTTTGTCACAAAAATTTTAATGTTATCAAAATCATCTATTGATCATAGCATTTCTAATTAATTTAATTTTCGCAAATATAATCTTTATATGAGATTCTAAAAAATCAATTATTCTAATTACAAGAAATACATCTGCTTGAGCATGCTAAATTTGAGTTTAGGGCTTGAATTGCTCCTCCGGATGCGCGATTGGCGAGTTGACCTATGCATGCACGTTGCTCCTCCGGATGCGCTATTTTGTCCTTATACGGATCTCTATGCATGCACGTTGCTACAATTGTCAATACACTCAAAACTGTATCTAATCTTTAGCCTTCACTTGGATCAAGTCGTTTTAATTAGTCACAACACATGAGAAGATCCTATTATCTGTAGGATATTTTTCTCTTTATTATATTTCACTATCAAAACATTAAATAACGAATTGAAATTGCACAATTAAAGAAGATATGCTAACTTTATTTTGATTAAAGTTTAAAGATAATACTTGAATTCCACTATGGTGATACTATCTTGTATCACTCTTTCGATTTATCAAAATTTTTTTATACATATATCGTAATTAATCGAAATCATTTATTTTCTAAATTATAATTTCAAGATCATCATAGTAAAAATAAATAAGATTGGGGGTCGTTTAGCTATTCATATGTATTAATTAATTAAATAGACAATTCACCATAAAGATATTAATTTTACAAAAATCGTGATTTATTTTATACATATAAATCGTTAAATAATCTCCAATTTTGTAGATTTTTTTTACATAAATGATCTTAAAATGATAATTTAGAGACTGAAATATTCAGATTATGATATATGTACAAAAATAATTCGATAAATCAAAATAGTAGTAAGAAGAATGGGATGCAAATATTATCCAAAACTTAACGCCCCTTCTTCTTTCTCCCTTAATTTTCTTTTTAGAAAGAAAGATACAAAAAAAAAAAAGGATAATACTTGCATCCCACCCTGGTGGTACCTTCTTATACCACTCTTTTATATTTATTTAATTATCGTTATACCTATATTTTAATCGAAACCGTTCAACTCCTAAACCATCATTTTAAGATCATTTACGCAAAAAATCAAAGAAAGTTGAGATCATCTAGTAATTCATATATATAAACTATATGTACGGTTCGTCATGAGAATCTTAATTGTTACTAAAACCATTGATTTAGTCGATACATATGAATATCTAAATAATTTCCAATCTTGTTGATTTTTTACGGAGATGTTATTGAAATGATGATTTAGAGAATGAATGATTCCTATTATAATATATATATATATATATATAAATAATTCGATAAATCGAAAGAATTATATAATAAGGTACCATCAGGGTGAAATGCAAATATTGTCCAATTAAAAATCACTTATTAGTTTTATGTGTGCTCTTAATCTCACACTAATTGCTGCCTAGTTATGTCAATATTACTAATGGATGCCACTACTTACTTACATATATATATATATATATATATGTAATTAAGTTGACTTTTGTCCATCATTTCTTTCCCTCTAGACAAAGTCAGTCGAATTTTTTTGTTTTGTTTTCTTCTTTCAACATATTCCTTGCTCATTAGAATATTACACTCTAAATAATAAGCCTTTACTTCCTAGTGGCTTTTGTTTTCAAACCACTGGCTTTAAAAAAATATCATATACATTGGTATTTGGTACTTTCTTCTTCTGATAAAAACAAATATAGAATAAGAACAGGCTTACTTAACCATATATATGACTTCCTGCCCAAACACTCCCTCACCCTGCTAGAATATTCATGGTGATATAAAAAAATAATATATATATTTTTTAATTGTGAGAAATGAAAGCAATTAATATTTCACATGCACTTGAAATTAAGCATTATTAGTCTTCCAATATATAAATATTCTCTTCCTTAGTCATATATAAAAAAGTGATATTTTCGATTTATCGAATAATTCTTACAGATATATTATAATCGGAAACGTTTAATTTCTAAATTATTCCTTTAATTTACGTAAAAAATAAATTAAATTAGAAATTATTTAGTCATTCATATGTATAAATTAAATAAACGGTTCACCATGAGGATCTTAATTGTTATCAACCCATTAATTTGTTTGATATATATGAATATTTAAACGACCTCATCTAATGTTGTTAATTTTTTATGAAAATGATAATTTAAGAATTGAACGGTTCGAATTATAATATATGTATAAAGATTATTCGATAAATCGAAAGTATAATATGAGAAGATACCTCTCGAGGTTGGGATGCAAGAATCATCAATATAAAAATGTGTGTAGATCATGGTTACACAAAGTCAGCTGTATAAATGACAACCATATATAGTTAGATAGCTCATGATAACATTTCTTTGTTCTCACTCCACCACTTTCCTTCATCTCTAAGTGATCTAACCAAAAACAAAAATACCAACAAAGCACAAACACCAATGGCCTCAGATCCTCCACTTAAACCCAAGTCTCACTCCTCAAACCTCCTCTTCCTTTTCCTTCTCTTCTCAACAAATCTCACCACCTTGTTCTTCTCCTCCTCTTTCTGCTCCTGCTCCCTCAAATCTCTTTCCACCACCACTTCAACCACCGGCGACCCTGCCACCCCAACAACCGCCTTAAGTCCCCCTGATACTCCCACCACCGTGGACGACTTAGCAGACTTCCCACCCGAATTCCGTGCCTTTGCCTCCGGACAGCTCCTCCCTTTTGGATACAACATCAACTTTGACTCCAACACAATCTACCCTCCAATTGGCCAAGCATGCACACTCTTCCCCGACCTCCTCACCCGCTTCATGTCCTACAAAGTTAACGGCTCCTGCCCGGATGATGAGTTCTTAGCTCAAAGGCTCCTCCTCAAGGGCTGCGAGCCCTTACCCCGACGCCGCTGCCGCCCCGCCTCAAACCCTAACTACGTGGAACCCTACCCTCTCCCCACCAGCTTCTGGTCCACACCGTCCGACTCCTCCGTCGTATGGACAGCCTACAAATGCAAAAACTTCGACTGCCTCATCAACCGGAAGAAAAACCAAAAGGGTTTCGATGATTGCATTGACTGCTTTGACCTACAAGGAATCGAAAGGACACGGTGGGCAAGGAACAAAGGCGGAGGGCTCGACTTCAGCGTAGATGAAGTCTTGCGGCACAAGAAACCCGGCACGATACGAATAGGGCTGGACATCGGCGGCGGGGTGGCGACATTCGCCGTCAGAATGAAAGAGAGGAACATAACAATTGTGACAACTTCGATGAACTTGAACGGCCCTTTCAATAGCTTCATTGCTTCAAGAGGGGTTGTGCCTTTGTACATAAGCATTTCCCAGAGGCTGCCATTTTTTGATAATACTTTGGATATTGTGCATTCCATGCACGTTTTGAGCAATTGGATTCCGACCACGTTGCTTCATTTTGCAATCTTTGATATTTACAGGGTGCTTCGGCCCGGGGGGTTGTTTTGGCTCGACCATTTCTTCTCTGTAGGTGAGCAGTTGGAGGAGGTCTATGGACCGCTCATTGTGAGCGTTGGATTCAAGAAGTTGAAGTGGGTGGTTGGGAAGAAGCTTGATCGAGGGCCGGAGCGACGGGAGATGTACCTTTCGGCTTTGTTGGAGAAGCCATTGAAGAACTCATGGTGATATCAAGATCCATTAATTAGTTAATTAATTATTACAACAAGAAAGTTTTCTAAGGTTTTGTTTATTATTATTTTTTTGTAATGTTTTTGTTTATTTTATTGCATTAAATTAAATATAAATATCTTGGAGAGTGAGATGAGAAGTTATGGGAGATTTGTGAAGAATACTGATGAATGATATCTTTTTTTATAAAAGAATAATATTTGCATCCCAAAATTGTGGTATATCCTCGTATTTATCTTTTGATTTATTTAATTGTTGTTATGTATATATCCTAATTGAAATGATTTCAATTTCTAAATAATTATTTCAATTCCTAATTAAAATTCGGAACGTTACATCTTATTTTACAAAATGAAATAAGATACAATGTACTATATAATCTATAAATAATATAATCTTTGCTCGAAGCAAGAAAGTAATAACAGCATAAATTCTACGTTAATTTTCTACATCGTCTTAAATAACCGTATCAATCATTTATTGTAAGATAAATTTTCCAACTTTTACCTACTTGGGATACTTTAAAAAAGGGCACGTAAAATGTAAAATTGGACACTATAGTTTTACTAAAAAACGATTAATTTGCTCACAGTACATTTTTTAGTTAACAAATTAAGTTATGTACACATTTTCTATTAATTGGGCACGAACAATTAAGTCATTAATTTACACAATTTTGGTCACATGCTATCACCCCATCTAACCTTGAGTTACCCAAACCTACCTTATTTACAGTTCAACCCCATTCAATATTGGCTTGCAAGTCGCTTGTCATTTACAATGATATAGAAGCCGAGACCCGTTACAAAACAAAACTTGCCCTAAACTACACTACCAGTATTTTTTTTTGTTCGATTGTAGGAAAAAATTAAACCCAATCGAATTGGTATATTTTTGAAATTTTCTTTTTCTTTTGTTTGTATGAAATAAATTAGAAAAAAGAGATAGGAAAAAAAAAGTATTAGTGTTGCTTAATTAAAAGACTTGGTCTCTAGCAAGGAGTGACGTGTTTCACAAGGAAACTTTTCTTTCAAGGGTTTGCACCTCCAAACCCTAGGATTTCCAACCTAAACTAGCAACAACAACGGCGGGAGGAAGCAGGAACAACACACATATGAGTGCTGAGATGGAGGACCTGGAGCGTAGGTTTGGAGCAAACTTGAATCTTACGGAAAGAGAGCGAGCATGAGTGAAACTGGAGCAAGATGAATTGGACGACGTGCCCCTGGGCGTCACCCACAGTCTTGTGGCGGAAGTGTTCACGAATCGAACACTCAATGTGGAGGCTTTCATCGAACTACTTCGAGGTCTCTGGAAGGGACATAAGGGGGTCGTGTTCAGATCAATTGGAGAAAGAAGGTTTTTGGCGTGTTTCCAGAATGAAAGAGACATGCATGAGAAGGGTCATGGACATGGAACCATGGACGTTCATGGATTCTTTGGTGATCTTGGGGGTAAGTTCGCGTAGCCATAACCCAAGGTGGTTGAGACTGAATCACTGCACGTTTTGGGTTCAACTGCATGGGATGCCAGCCCTAAGCATGACGGTGGCGGCGGCTCAAAAAATCGAAAACCTGATTGGAGCGGTACTAGAGGTGGATACATCCAGCGGGAGTGATTGTGTTGGTAGGTTCTAGAGTACGTATAAGGATAAGGGTGGATGACCCTTTGATGAGAGGAGCGAATGTGATGTTCCCAGGCGATGGAAGCCTCTGGATATATTTCAAGTACGAGTTTCTACCATCCTATTGCCTCATATGTGGCTGCATGCGGCATCGAATGCTGAGATGCGAGAACAAAATTAGGGCAGAGTAGGGCTTATATGAAGTCATGCCCAACAAGCAATACTCTGCTTACAAATATCTCGCTGCACTTGAGGACCTTAGAGGAAGGCGTCTGAATTAAGTTAGCATGGACGCCATCGGCCAAACAATGAGCCGAGAGATGCAAACAGAAGCCGGCGTGGAGTTGGCGTGGCATCAGGTCTAGCAGCCAAAATTCAGGCTCAGAAAGTAGAGGAGGAGAAGCAGAGATGGATTTTAGAGGATGCATTTGATGCGGGTATGATTGGGAGAGGCGGGAAGATTCAAATGGGTAGCACCCATACCCTTGGGATTAGTCAGCACCAAGTTCATGTAACACCAGGGAGTGGGAGAGTCCAGTTAGGGGAATGGAGTAAATGAAGAAGGCACGGAGACCCCCTCTAATGCCCAAGGATTGAGGATCTCCATGGAAGATGGCCAAGTGATTAATCTTAATGCTGCAGTGACAGGGGTGACAAGTGAGGGGGGGGGGGGGGGGGGGGGGGGGGGGGGGGGGGGTGATCAGTCGTTATTTATGCATCATTTTGATGTCTTTATATGCCTCTCTTACATGTCTTTTGAATGATTTCGTGCCATCAATAGTAGAAAATAATCAATCTTGTGAGACTTGTGCAGAGTTAGAAAGATTGGTAAAATCTAGAAAGAAGGCAAAACGAATGACTCAAATCGGAGTCCAGATGAAGGAGATATCCTCATTTCAATATCAAGTCCTGAACAGAGTCCTGAGTGTGCCAGTGCGCCAGTACGCCTATTTTGGGCCACTGGCCAAGTACCTTATATCAGGCCCTCCGGGTCTCAAACCTGTGTTTCATGACATCAAGGTCAAGTCCTAGAAGTGCCATGGTCGCGCCAAGGCAGGTCGAGGACATGTCCCAAGAACTCCCATCCGAGCCAAGATGTGCGCCTAAGCCGGGGTCCCTGTTCCGCCAGCGGTAGATAAGAGGTTCTCCCTCTGCGCTAAGCCTGACAACATTTACGCCAAGCCTGAAAGAAGATGCGCTTCTAACGTACTCATGATTTGCTTCAAAAGTGCAGTCCCAGATCCTGATTACGAAGACAGTCCAAAATCCAAGTTTGGCCAGCTTGCGTTCCCACTTGCCAGCTTGCATTCACACTCCCAGCCGTGTTCTGATTGGTTTTAATAGATTTAAGGACTTTGTAATTAATTAAAAGTACAATAACTTTCCCTATCCTTATAGGACATGGTTTTACCAATCCTTATAGAACAAGGTTTTCCCTTTGTCTATAAAAGGGAGCCTTTGTTCAATGTTTTAAGGAGAGATAATTAGCTAGAGGCGTTTTTGGGAGATACAAAGACACCTTAGCCGTAGATAGTATTTTGGTTTTTTTTAGAGTTTTACGTTAAAGCTTGGTTCTTCCTGAAGTAGAGTGTGTTGGACGTGGAGCTTGGAGAAGAAGGCTCTGCCGTGTCTTCTGCTGCACCTGTTCTTCACAATATCTTCTATACCCTTATTTTCAATATTGCAATTTACTTATGAATTCAATTATATTTGTTTCAATTTCAGTTATGTGTGAGTAGTCATTGGGATTAGGGCTGCTTGAAGCCCTAGCCATGTTAGCTTGTTGATTGGATTTCTGGCTCTTGATTATGATTGCTATGCATGCTAAATAAGTTGGATTACTATGCTTAATGACCTTAATTTATGCCTATAAGATTAGCTACCTTGTTTGCATATAATTATAGATGTAATTGCTTGAGTGACCGTCATATCATCTTGTGATTTGGAGCATTGAAAGTATTCTTACTTGTAATCTTAACTCATAACGACCTAGGATTGCATGTCACTTTGCTAGGCTAATGTGGTGTCATTAAATTCTCTTTAAACTTCATGTATCATCTTAAAAGGTAGGTGATAGACGTTCTAGGCATATGCTCTGTTTAGAACATGCTAAGTAAGAGGGAATAAGATGTGTCTAATGAACCAACGCCAGGTCCTAGGCACGGGCACCTAATTCAGAAAATGCATAGTAATTTGGTCAAGGAAATCTGGTTAAGAGCTATAATTGGTTAGAGTGGATAGTAAGCCTTAATTCGCCTTAGTTAATAATCAATCAACCGTTAATTCTTGCATTGTTATTTTCTGCATTTTATTTTACTTGTCTTTAAATTTCAGTTCTCACATCATAAACCCCCCTGTGTGTGTGTGTGTTTTCACTAAGTTAATAAATCTGAACTAAAGTGATCATAACGTTGATACAAGTCCTCGAGGGATCGACTCTTGCTGTGCTACTATACTATTCTTATCGATTTGTGCACTTGGAAGGATTTTATAACTGTTAGAATTGAATTGCATATTTCTTGCTCTTTAATTTTACCAACAAGTTTTTGGCGCCGTTGCCGGGGACTTGTCCCTCAACGGTGCCCATTCAAGTTTAGATTTGTAACTTAGTTTTTCTTTTTGTTAGGTACCCGCGTATGTCATTCCAAGGTTCAGTGCACGGGTCATCAAGTGGACCATCATCGCAAGCATCTTTAGTCCACGGCTCCCCGCCACCAAGCCCAAGGAGGATGGCGGACCACAGAGAAGAGCAGGGCCTGGAACGTGGCCTAGTACCGCAAGCCCCACGGTGCCTTAAGGATTTTGCCATGCCCCATGTCTCGGAGGATCAATTTCCAATTGTTTTTCCCGAGTCAACAGTGGCAAACTTCGAATTAAAGTCGGGGACAATTCACATGCTGCCTACATTCCATGTCCTTGCTGGCGAGGACCCGCACTTTCATATCAAGGAATTTGTTGAGGTTTGTTCAACACTGCGCATCAATGGTATGACAGAATCTGAAATCTGCCTGCGACTCTTTCACTTCAGTCTCAAGGATCGCGCCAAGACATGGTTTCATTCACTGGCGCCGGCTTCCATTCACTCTTGGAGGGACTTGACGTCTAAATTCTTAACACAGTACTTTCCCGTGGAAAAGACAAATGATTTAAAGTCCAAGATCATGAACCCACGGCAAAACATGGAGGAGTCTTTCTACGAGTTTTGGGAGCAGTTCAATCAGATGCTACGGGCGTGCCCCCACCACCATATTGATGCCCATCATCTTATGCTATACTTCTATGGAGGCTTGAAGACTAGCGATCGGACAATGGTGGACTCTCAATCCCAAGGGATTCTAGAAGGCACAGCCGAGGAAGCAAGGACCGCCTTTGAGAACATTGCTCAAAGGGAAAAACAGTTCAGCTACAGGGGTCCATCCTCTAGAGCTACGGGTGATGCATCCGCCAAATACAAAGATGACGCCATTGCTCAGCTCACGGCAATGGTGAAGCAGTTGTGTAGCGAGAAGCCAAAGAAGTTCACATCTGCGAGGTATGTTCAATTCAGGGCCACAAATCCCTGGACTGCCCGGTTGTGGAAGATGCCAACTTTGCTGGAGGGTTCAACAGCAATTCTCGACCTCGGAATGACCCATATTCCAACACTTACAATCCGGGGTGGAAAAATCATCCAAATTTCCGTTGGAGCAACAATCAAGCAGCCGCAAATCCCTTGCCACCTCCTGGATTTGAGCAGCAAGCCGCAGGCCCTCAGGGGAACTATCACGGTCCTTCCTCAAATCAGAATGGTGGAAGCAAGTCTCTTGAGGACTCCCTCCATATCCTGACTCAACAGCATGCTCAATTCATAAAATTCATGCAAGATAGCCATAGTCAGGCGGGAGACATAAAAAATGCAATTGCAAACTTGGAGCGTCAAATGGGACAGGTGGCGAACCAACTAAATCAGCGAGAGCAGGGCAAGCTACCGAGTCAAGTCCTGGTAAATCCGAAAGGATTTCACAATCCTACGGCTAATGCCATCACGCTGGAGAGGGGAACACCACTTCAAGACCCCACATATACCACCCTCGCAGGACCTGAAACCGAGCTTCAACCTACTCAGTCAAGAATCGCCGACTAGGGCGCGCCGCAAAACATGCCACGGCCAACACCTCTGGCGCAGAGCCTGCCCAACGAGTCACCAAGTGCCCTACCGCAAGGAGGACCTGACACTGCGCCTACTTCGGCCACGGCTGGCTTGCAACCTGCTCCTAAGCCCAAGTCGCAGCACTCAAATACTTCTAACTCTAAACCTCAGAATTCCAATTCTAAAAAAGTCACTTTTGAGTTAGCTAATAATGTTGATTATCCATTTCCTCGCAGGTTCCAAAATAGGAATAAGCAAAGGGAGGACTTTGAGGAAGAGATCATCAGCATGTTGCAGAAGCTTCAGATCACACCGCCTTTCCATAAAATTGTCAAGCACATGCCTATCTTTGCAAAGCTGATCAAGGACTTAGTTGTAGGAAAGCGTGGTTTTAGCTCCACGGACACCATTGACATCCCTAAGGCCTGCTCGGCTGCCTTTTTGCGCATGCCCCTTAAGGCCAATGATCCTGGGCCGCCATCCCTTCCATGTGTCATTCAGTCAAAAAGATTCGAACATTGCCTTTGCGACACGGGAGCATCAGTGAACATCATGCCATTCCACATTTACAAGTCACTCAACCTAGGCGCACTCAAACCCACGCACCTATGTGTCAGGTTGGCTAACGCTTCTGTAACCAACCTAATGGGGGTTCTTGAGGACGTACTGGTACAAATCGGAGATACATGCATCCCTGCAGACTTCTACGTACTAAGAATGGACAGAATTGATAAAAGTGAGGAACCTCCCCTCATCTTCGGAAGGCCCTTACTAGCCACAGCCGAGTGCCTCATCGATGTCAGAAAGGGCCAGGTCTCCATCAAGGTCCTGGACCAGCTTCGGACATTCTCCATCCATGACACCATCCAGTACCCTGCCAAGCCTATTGTAGATTTTCCATTAAACACAATGGACTTACTGCTACGGGAGACAGTTGCTCAGTCTTGCATGACGGATGACCTTGAGAAGGCCGTTACTAGTAACCCACACACTGTGGATTCACTTACAGATAGCATGATTGAAGAGGTACGAGCCCTTGACATCATGCCAGCCCTCCCATTCCACAGGCCTCCCTTCGAAGCGTTACCATTCACAAGTCAGAAAACCCTGCCGTCCATCATAAAGGCTCCTGAACTCGAGCTGAAGCCCTTGCCCGAGCACTTAAAGTATGCATATTTGGGCGACAATCAAACCCTTCCAGTCATCATTGCATCTATCCTAAGTACGAAAGAGGAAAAGGCATTGGTTCACATCCTTAAGGTCAATCAAACGGCAATTGGATGGACAATAGCTGACATCAAAGGCATAAGTCCCACAAAATGCATGCATCGGATACTGCTGGAGGAAGACTCCAAACCATCACGGGAGGCGCAGAGGCGATTGCATCCACCTATGAAGGAGGTCGTGAAGAAAGAAGTCCTAAAGCTTTTGGACGTTGGAATCTTCTATCCAATTAGTGACTCCAAGTGGGTGAGCCCAGTCCAGGTCGTGCCAAAGAAAAGTGGGATCACAGTGGTTAAAAACGAGCAGGATGAGCTTGTACCTCAACGGATTCAAACAGGATGGAGAGTGTGCATTGACTATCGAAAGCTAAATATAACCACACGCAAGGACCACTTTCCTTTGCCCTTCATTGATCAAATGCTCGAGCGCCTGGTTGGACACTCCCACTATTGCTTCTTGGACGGCTACTCAGGATACAATCAGATTGCTATTGCACCCGAAGATCAAGAAAAAACAACATTCACATGCCCATATGGCACCTTTTCATACAGAAGAATGCCGTTTGGATTGTGCAATGCCCCAGCTACCTTTCAGCGTTGCATGATGAGCATCTTCTCCGATATGGTGGAAGATATAATTGAAGTATTCATGGACGACTTCTCAGTGTTTGGACATTAATTCGAACTGTGCTTAGTTAACCTAACCCGAGTACTGGAACGGTGCAGAGAAAGCAACTTAGTGCTGAACTGGGAAAAGTTCCATTTCATGGTACAACAGGGAATTGTCTTGGGTCATGTGATCTCTAGCCGAGGCATAGAAGTGGACAAAGCAAAGTTAGACATAGTAGAGAGGCTGCCGTACCCCACTACAGTCAAAGAGGTTCGATCGTTCTTAGGGCATGCTGGCTTTTATCGCAGATTCATCAAAGATTTCTCGAAAATCACAAGACCTTTGTGTGATTTTCTAGCCAAGGACGCCACATTTGAGTTCACTAAGGGATGCCGTGAGGCATTCAACACACTCAAGGCAAAGCTCACGGCATCACCCATCATCATGCCACCGAATTGGGACTTACCATTCGAACTAATGTGTGATGCCTCGGACTTCACCATAGGAGTGGTTTTGGGACAGCGTGTTGACAAGCTCCCTCATGTCATTTACTACGCAAGTCGAACCCTGAATGATGCCCAGCTGAACTACTCCACCACCAAGAAGGAGCTCCTTGCTGTTATCTTTGCCCTTGAGAAGTTCCACTCATATCTAATTCAAACCAAGGTCATAGTATACACGGATCATGTTGCCTTGAAGTATTTGCTCACTAAAAAGGACGCCAAGCCAAGGTTGCTACGTTGGATGCTACTGCTCCAGGAATTCGACCTTGAAATCAGAGACAAGAAGGGTAGCGAAAACGTGGTCGCTGACCATATGAGCCGATTGCTTCACAGTTCCAATGAAGAGGCCGATCAGTTGCCCCTCCTCGAGACCTTTCCTGACGAACAGCTTTTCGCAATCCAAGCTATTGATCCATGGTATGCTGATCTCATTAAGTACCTTGTCACTAAGCAAATTTCTTCATCTTTAAACAGGTACCAAAAGGACAAGCTGGCTAAACAAGCTAAGTACTTCATATGGGATGAGCCATACCTATGGAAGCATTGTCCAGACCAAATCATTCGGCGCTGCATCCCAGAAGACGAGATGAAATCCGTCTTGACATTTTGCCATAGTTTGGCATGTGGGGGCCATTTTGGAGCTAAGAAGAGAGCCCTCAAGGTACTACAAAGTGGACTCTACTGGCCCACACTTTTCAAGGATGCACACGAATTTGTACTCACCTGTGACCGCTGCCAACGCCTAGGTAACATCGGCCCTCGCAATCAAATGCCATTACACCCTATTCTTGTGGTCGAAATCTTCGACGTATGGGGCATTGATTTTATGGGGCCTTTTCCGAATTCCTTTGGCAATCTTTATATTATGCTTGCAGTTGATTATGTCTCCAAATGGGTGGAAGCAATTCCCACCAAAACTAACGACGCCAAAGTAGTGGTGCGTTTTTTACAGAGTCACATCTTAGCCAGATTCGGCGCACCTAGGGCAATCATCAGTGATGGGGGGGCACACTTCTGCAATCATTCGTTTACAGCCCTAATGAAGAAGTATGGCGTCACCCACAAGGTCTCAACACCGTATCACCCTCAAAAGAGTGGCCAAGCGGAAGTGTCTAATCGGGAAGTAAAGGCCATACTGGAAAAAACGGTAAATCCTAACCGCAAAGATTGGTCCAGCAAATTGAATGATGCGCTGTGGGCCTATCGGACCGCATACAAGACCCCGATTGGCATGTCTCCCTTCCGGCTTGTTTTTGGAAAAGGCTGCCACCTACCAGTGGAATTGGAGCATAAAGCATTCTGGGCTATTAAGCAGATGAACTTGAACTTCGATGATGCTGGAATACATAGGAAGCTTCAGCTAAGTGAATTAGAGGAGTTGCGAAACGAGGCCTTTGACAGTGCTCGTATCTACAAGGAAAAGACCAAAGCTTTCCACGACAAGCGCATTCAGCCCAAGGACTTTCACATCGGACAGGAAGTCCTCCTCTTTGACTCCCGGCTCAGACTAATGCCAGGTAAGTTGCGTTCAAGATGGACTGGACCATTTATTATTACTAACGTTTTTCCTCATGGTGCAGTTGAAATCCAGCACCCGGAACGGCATGATCCGTTCAAAGTAAATGGCCACCGCCTCAAACACTACTTCAAGGACCTCTCTAATCCAAGCGCAGTCAACCCTGCAACTCTGCATGCACCCAGCTCCTAGCATGGCAACCCCGTCTTGCCTAGACATTAAATAAAGCGCTCCTAGGAGGCAGCCTAGCCCTGGTTTGTATTTCTCACTTCCTTTTCTGTTTCTGCCCGTTATATCTCTCAAACCTTTCTATTGTTGTCATGCTTACTGCTTTTCACATTGAGGACAATGTTCAGTTTAGGTTTGGGGGTGTGGATTTAAAATATTGCATATAGAAACAAGTAGGTTTGGGGGTGATACACGGCCAGGACATTTAAATTTCTGCTTGTGATTAGTATGATAACTTGTTAATAGGAATGTATATGCAAAGTTAACTATCTTTGCTTTACTAAGAGTCATGCCATGGTCAAGTAGTTCATAATTTGCACTTCACAATGCCATGTTTTAAGTGATTAAGTGAACGAAATAACTGAATTTGAGTGAACCTTAGAAAATTAGTGGAGACTACCCTGTGAGATCTTTGAGCCTAATTTCCATTCTTTCTGAGGGATATACTTGTTTCTACTCTTAAATACTCATCACTTTTGTTCTTAATTGTTGATCTCATTACATCATATTTGCATTGAATTTTAAAGAACTAACATCATTTAGATACTCTTGATTTAATGTATGCTTTGCCATAAGAAGTGATGTAGGCTATGTGTGCTTTAACCTCTAAAGGCCTTATCCTACCCTATTGCATGCTCCCTAAACCAATTTTGAAGCCAAACACTCAACCTTTTCTTTCATCACCCAAAGTATAACCTAACCCAAAATACTTAGCCACTCATCACAGCCATACCCTATAACCTCAGTTTGTGCTAAGGTTGCCGTAAATGAGATTCATGGTGAGAATGAGAGGTGAAAGAATATGTTGCCCAATTCAAAGGACTTTGGCGTCAATTCAAAGTTCAAAATTAAAGAAAAGCTTTACAAGTTGCAAGCTGCACGAAAGTTTGAGGAAATCATTGCATGATCTTGGTTCAAACTCAATTCAAAGAACAGAAAAAAAAAAACGTTCAAATCAAAAGAAAGAAAGAAACGTTGAGAAAAAGAAGGAAAAAATAAGTGAAAAAAAACAAAGTAAATTCAGCCAAGTGAGCCAAGAGCCTCAAAATAAGCCACAAGAGCCACAAAATAAGTCATCAGGAAAGCACAATGTCGTGGGCCTTAAGAAAGGATTCAGTTCAGAAATTCCAAGTTCAATTCATGACTTCTCATGCCTTGGCATAGCTCAGGTTCTTTGAATCCCATCCTTCCTTGCTAAACCCCAAAGCTTAGCCCCAATACAACCTAAAAAGGAAGACCTAACTGATCTTATGGACAATCATGTTGAGGATTAAGGTACGTATCTATGTTCTTAAAGTTCAATTCCTTTCATGAGATCTTTATTTCCATAAAGTGCTATTCTTCATTGTTACTCATATGTGATTAAATTTGAATTTCATAACATAAACTCATCACATATGCTTGAAAAGAGTGTAAGCCTAGGATTCTTGTGCGAATTGAGAGTTGCCTAGTGAGGATTAGAATCGAGGCGAAATCTTTCTAGGGCACTTAGATGAAGTTGTTTTCAAACTTGATCACCTGAAAATATTGACATTTACACACGTACACCTTCACATGACACTCACGGCTATGGCATTCCTTTTAGTTCTGCAAAGCATGTCTACTTACTTTGATTCTTATTAGCTTCTTAAGAGTACTATATCTAGCATCTTTTTGTTTAAGTAAAACGTTTGTGGGTATCGTACTGTTATAACCCTCAGGAGACAAAACTCCTCCTACTAGGTGAACCTAGGGGTTTAAATGTTCTATCTTAACTAAAATCGAGTTTTTTCATTTTGTTAGCGTTTGTTTTGCTCAGGGACTAGCAAAAGATTGGTTTGGGTGTATTTGATCAGTCGTTATTTATGCATCATTTTGATGTCTTTATATGCCTCTCTTACATGTCTTTTGAATGATTTCGTGCCATCAATAGTAGAAAATGATCAATCTTGTGAGACTTGTGCAGAGTTAGAAAGATTGGTAAAATCTAGAAAGAACGCAAAACGAATGACTCAAATCGGAGTCTAGATGAAGGAGATATCCTCATTTCAATATCAGGTCCTGAACGGAGTCCTGAGTGCGCCAGTACGCCTATTTTGGGCCACTGGCCAAGTACCTCATATCAGGCGCTCCGGGTCTCAAACCTGTGTTTCATGACATCAAGGTCAAGTCCTAGAAGTGCCAAGGTCACGCCAAGGCAGGTCGAGGACATGTCCCAAGAACTCCCATCCGAGCCAAGATGTGCGCCTAAGCCGGGGTCCCTGTTCTGCTAGCGGTAGATCAGTGGTTCTCCCTCTGTTCTAAGCCTGACAACATTTACGCCAAGCCTGAAAGAAGATGCACTTCTAATGTACTCATGATTTGCTTCAAAAGCGCAGTCCCAGATCCTGATTACGAAGACAGTCCAAAATCCAAGTTTGGCCAGCTTGCGTTCCCACTTGCCAGCTTGCATTCATACTCCCAGCCGTGTTCTGATTGGTTCTAATGGATTTAAGGACTTTATAATTAATTAAAAGTACAATAACTTTCCCTATCCTTATAGGACATGGTTTTACCAATCCTTATAGAACAAGGTTTTCCCTTTGTCTATAAAAGGGAGCCTTTGTTCAGTGTTTTAAGGAGTGATAATTAGCTAGAGGCGTTTTTGGGAGATACAGAGACACCTTAGCCGTAGATAGTATTTTGGTTTTTTTTAGAGTTTTACGTTAAAGCTTGGTTCTTCCCGAAGTAGAGTGTGTTGGACGTGGAGCTTGGAGAAGAAGGCTCTGCCGTGTCTTCTGCTGCACCTGTTCTTCACAATATCTTTTGTACCCTTATTTTCATTATTACAATTTACTTATGAATTCAATTATATTTGTTTCAATTTCAGTTATGTGTGAGTAGTCATTAGGATTAGAGCTGCTTGAAGCCCTAGCCATGTTAGCTTGTTGATTGGATTTCTGGCTCTTGATTATAATTGCTATGCATGCTGAATAAGTTGGATTACTATGCTTAATGACCTTAATTTATGCCTATAAGATTAGCTACCTTGTTTGCATATAATTATAGATGTAATTGCTTGAGTGACCGTCATATCATCTTGTGATTTGGAGCATCGAAAGTATTCTTACTTGTAATCTTAACTCATAACGACCTAGGATTGCATGTCACTTTGCTAGGCTAATGTGGTGTCATTAAATTCTCTTTAAACTTCATGCATCATCTTAAAAGGTAGGTGATAGACGTTCTAGGCATATGCCCTGTTTAGAACATGGGTGTAAATTGGAAACGCACCATGCTTACTGCATGGGCGAAAGAGCGTGCATCATTCAAGACCAGCCCAATTTCAGAATTATCATCCCTGCTATGTGACAAAGCTACAACAGCAACCAAGCAGTCGCCCTCAAATTCCACTTGTTGTAGACCCATAGCAGCTGATACGCCTCGCTACGGCCGCCAAAAAATCCCCACTTGAGTTACGAACCACTACTCCAAATCCTCCACGGCCCTCTGATTCCACAAATGCGCCATCAAAGTTACATTTGAACCACCCATGCATCGGTTTCTTCCAACTCGCGGAATCGCGGTGAGAAGTACCTTACGTTGGCCGGTGATGGTGGTGAAACGAGAGAAACCAATTCTCAGCAGCCCTAGGTATCTCGTGAAGGTCCATAAATGAGCCCGTTCACACCAAATTGTTTCGCTCCTGCCATAAGCCCCATAACATGATAAAAAATAATTCAAAATTTACATGTGTCATCTGGGAAGCCATCCAAGCCATCCAAGCCGCCATGGATAATCTTGAGAAAGCGCGAAACCTCAAACCCAGCGAGGACGTCATCCAAACTCCACCAGCTGCCGGCCAATCACGCAGCACATGGATGTCTGTTTCACGCTCTCTACTACATAAATGACATAAGGTGTTGATGGGAACTCTCCTTCGCTGCAAATTAGCTCTGGTGGGGAGAATATTTCTAGCAGCTCTCCAGCAGAGCACCTTGATCTTGTTTGGCACACAAGCCCCCCAAATTTTCTTCCACAGTGGAAAATTTAGGATTCTTATTTTGGACACGAGGTGTCGAAGGGAACTTACTCGTTTTTATTAGGATTCTAGAATATCAAGTTTCTTGGAAAATTTAGACAAGTAAAGCTTCTTTGGTTCCTTTGATCATGAAATTTTGAACAACTATTTTTTGTATTTTTTTTAAGTTTAACAATAATATTTCTATCAAGTTTAATATTGGAGGAAGAAGCATGATTGATGATAGAATTTTTTTGGAAGAAATAGTGTGAAAGAACTAGTGAGGAAAAAACAAAAAGATTTGAGTTTTTCTTGATCCGAAGATGGAAAGAAATAAGAGAGATTGGATGTGTCATAATTATTTTACAAAAAAATGCATTTGCTGATTTTGTTATAAAATTATTATTGTATTTAAATTTTATATTAAGAAAAATTAATCTCAACTAGCCAAAATGCTTTTAATCTAATGGCTCAAAATTTGTGTCAAAATTTATGTCAAAATTATGGTGCCATGGATCCACCCCCATATATATTCATCCGACCCATTCTAATCAACAGCTTGAAGGAATCGCTGGAATTTTATGGGCAAATAAATAAGATTAATATATATATATATATCATTTGGATAGAATTCATGGCTGGATAGAATTTGGATAAATCGTGAGTAATCCACGGTGGATCACTCACGATTTATCAGATAAAAGATTTCCTTACGAGCGGAATTTTTGAGGTTTATAATGTTGGGTTGAAATTGTGAATATGTATTCATGCTAGAATTTGGATAGAATTTCCTCCAGTCAAGTGATATATATCATTTGGATAGAATTTACTCCAGTCAACATACTCAATTTTATGGGCAAATAAATTTGGTAATCCATTAAGAAATTTTTCTTTCCAAAATGGTTGATTACAATCTCCCATTAACATGACTCTTGATATAAAGACATCTTTATACCAGATGAAATCACTTAAGGTCGGACATCTTAGGTTACTGAGTTGATCATGAAGTCTGGACGCAATGTTACTAGGTGTGCCAATGAAGTGTTCAATTATTGTGAAGAATAATGTATTGACTGCATCTGGTATTCATAATCCGATTGTTTCATCGAATAAGGGCATACCTTCTTCATCATGTTTTACTGCTTGTCGAATTTGTGATATTAAATCTTCTGTGAGATATTTGTCCCACCAGTTTTTTAACATTCCCGTAAACCCTATTACGAAAAGGTCAACAATTTCTATTTGACTAAGATTGTGATTGGTGAGGTAACTATTAGCAACCATGGTCATGTGTTGCATTTTATTTAATATTTCTTGTTCTGATAAACCATCTATATTCCATTCATAGATTTTATTAGAGGAAACTAAAAATTGACTTTGGGTACCTCTTTCTTCATATTGAAGATCAGGAGGAGTTGGCTTAGTATACCAGTTTTTGGTGAGACTGATTAGGTTAACTTTTTTTATGTGTGATTTTGTTTACTTGAAGATTTTGAAAAGCTTTTTCTATTTGAGTTATTTGATATGAGTTTACTGAATCAGATTCAAACGTAGTGTTGGGGTTACTAGTATGAGTACTTACTACGTTGACTGAAGTGGATTCCTTCTTTATTGATGATAATTCTTTTAATATTTGTTCAATTTTTTGAAGAGTTTGTGTTTTAAGACTGTTTCCTGGTTTGATTTCTGGAAGTTTGATTAAAGGTTGTTGTGGGGATTGTTGGCTTGGGATAGTATCAATTTTGGTTTCAATTTTGTCTAATTATTTCCTATTGTGATTAAACATTGATTAGTGTAATTGTTTTGTTCTACTACTTTCTTGATTTCATTTTCTTCAGAGATTTTAAAGGGTGTAGCTTTTACTTGGGCATTTAAATGTTGAATAACTATGGTTTCTACAGGAGGATGATTGGAAGAGGCAGTGGTTATATCTGGTTTTTTCCAAGTTTCTTTAGTTACTGTTTGTATCATTTTTTCTTCTTGATAGTGTTGTTCTACACAATCATATAAGTATATATCTGACTAGATTTGTAACATTAAGTTTTTCCAAGCAAACCATACTGATTTCCTTTGTTCTGGAGTGTCTTTTTGTCGATATTGATTTCTTCTTTCAATGTTACTTTCAGCATTAATGTCTTATGTGAGATATTTCCAATTAATTTCAAAAGGTCATGAAATGACTAATAATTGTGAATCAAATGATGGGTTTACTTCAAAATCAGTGGCTGAGGGAGAAGGTTGTTTTTTCTTCTTCTTCTATTTCTCTATTAGTGTTACTAGATTGGGCGTAACAAGGATGACTTATTTGTGAAGTTGTTTTAATTCCTTTTAATTTTAATTTGGTTAATTCATTTTCTAAATAAAAGTCTCTTTGAGTAGTTTCTTCAGTGGAAATTGATCCTATGAAGGAATGTCTGGCAGGTTTGGAGGATTGACTAAGGTGCTCTATAACTCGAAGGGATGGTGGCCTAGGGTGATTTCCAAAATTAATTTTAAATGTACCATCAATATATTGTTGTATGTAATTAAGATTGCTTGAATCATTTTTTATTTGTTTTGGCTGATTTTCATTAGTTAATAACCAATTAGAGGGTAAATTTACATCTGACCATTTTATTGTGTGTGAGACTTTAATATTTGCATCTTGGCTGCTATGGATTATTAAAGTTTGATCACTTGGGCTTTTACAAATGGCTTGAAAATTCATGTTGGTTCCGGTGCATTTGTAGTAAATCCGGTATATTAAGGCTAAAGGTTGGACACCTTCTAAGACTTGATATCCAGAAGTTTTAATATTCAAAGTTACTGATTTTAACATGTGAGGATCACTTAAGCTAACTGTGAGATCTAGAAAACAGTTGAAATGAATAGGACCGTTACATATGCTTGATTCAACGATGCTGAGTATACTATCATTGAAGTTAGTAAATCGAGCATCTCGAAGACACAATAGAATAGAGGCATTAAGACCTCTTCTTATTAATGGTTTTACTGCGACTTGGATACAACCAATATGAATGTAATTGTGACCATCTTTTCTATGTTTTTTAATTGATTCAAGATTAAATAATTGACATGTTTCATGTTCATTACTTACGGCATAAACTTGTTCAACTGTTTTGACATGGTGTTCACTTTTAAAAGTATTTATTGACCATTTTTTCTTGTAAATACTTTTACGGGGGACTTTAGGAATATTCCAATCATTAAAATCAACATTTTCATCAGATTGATATTCAAAGTGTTCTTCAATAATTATGGAGGGTATTGTATTAAGGCCAAATCTGGCAGAACTACTAGTTGAAGAATTTGATCTAAAAAGTCTACTCATTTTTTCAAGTAATTGATTATCTAAGTAAGAGTTTTAGATTTTTGATCGTTGATTGACTATCTAATACCGATTTCGCATGACTCCTAGGGTGTTTCTACCTCTCCGCTCACGCCTCACCTGTGACTTATTATTTGGACAGGGCCTTATTGTTTGGTTTGGAGATTCACACCAGAAGAAAAGATAAACAAGTATAGACAGACAATAAACAGCAAGAATATCTAGAACAATAATTGAGATAACCAACCACTTGGGCGGATGAATAGATTAGTTAAAGAGTAGATGATTAACTGGACAAACGAACAAATCTCAACACTTACGACTCTGATACCAGAAGGGAGGAAGCCGTTGACTAGATATCAAAGAATTGAGTTCGGTATATTTCAATTGATTGAAGGATGAGATAGAAATTTAAATAGCAAGATAAAATATAAATAATATGAAGAATAATAAATAAGATGAATAAGAAAATAATTGGAATAAATGATAAATATATGTTGTTTAAAATCATGATATGCAATTTAAATAATGAAATAACTGGAATAAGATTTTATTTGAAATCTTACCTGAATGCAATTGATTACAAATGGAGAGACTTATTGAAAGAAGTAGAATACATGACTATCACAATGGTTGATATTTCAAGCATGCTATATCGATCTTTTGAAGTCTCTTTTAATTGAGGGAATTGAATGCTAGAAAATATGCTTTAAAATGCTCTGAAAATATGCCCTCTTTGACTGAAGGAGATGAATCTTTTAAATACACTTAGAGGTCGACATGATTTGAGCTGATTGCGGAGTTAATTGCGGTGAAGAACTGTCTGGCATCATTGGATGCCGAATTGATTGCGGAGTTGATTGCGGAGATCTGTCTTCAAGCTGACATTATTGGATGCTAGGAATGATTCATGGATCTAACTGTTCTTGACTTTTACTGATGAATAGTAAAAAAGTCAATATTCATAAATAGTAACTTGTCTGATGGAATGATTTTTCATACATCAAAACCCAAATTGTATGGATCTTGAGAATCTTGGAAATCTTCCCATCTTAACTTCTGCAAAAGGGATAATTTTGGTTGACTGGATGAAGATACTGCTGATGAATTGGGAGAGGCCGGTTCGTCTGGAATCTATTCCTCTTCATTCTTCATTTGACTTGCCAGTAACATGAGCTGCCTGACTAGCTCATGTATCTCTAATTTGGATTTTCCCTCAATTGAGAGAAATGATGAGGATGCTCCTGAAACTATTAGCTTTTCTGACTAAATGATTGGAGGTAATTCTTTGTTAAACATTTGGATAATTCGATTGGGGTCATATATATATATATATTGGGGCGTCCATGGAGAGTTGTTGCGGAGGAAATCAAAGTCTCTTTGTTAACCATTTTTAATTTTCTATCTGATGAATATATATCACTCACGGCTGGAATTTTATGCCTGACTGTATCACAAACTCAATTCTTTGATAATATATATATATATATATATAAATATTTATATATATATATATATTTATATATTCGAGAATTCAATTTTGCAATTCTAATTATAATCTTAAGTTAATATTGTATAGTATAAGTATTGTTTAGTGTCAAGTAAAAGATTACGACTCCTTATGATATGTGAAGTAATTGGTTTAATCCTTAAGGGAACTTTATGGTTATTGTTATATGCTTGGTTGAACATATTGATTGTTGAAAGCAAATTTGTTCTACTTGGTTTGTAGTAGACTTATCATGTTTTTAAAAACAAAAGCTTAAATGTTTTGCTACATATAAGTATGTACTTGTTCATATCCTTTTTTTCATGCATTATGTGTTTTAAGATTTGCCTCTATGTGTAGAGTCATGGATAGTTTCAACCCAAACCCGAGTCCTAGCAGTGATCCTATGGATGTATATACCATTGAGATTCACGACGCAGCTAGGAAAAAGGCCACAAACATCCTTGTAGAAATAGAGAAGAAATATCCAAGTGCCAATAGTTCCTTTAAGAGAATAGAGGTGTACATGTGTGCAAGTATGGAAGTCAGTGTCTATCAGGACGTGACCTTGATCCTTTCAGATCCATTGTACACAAATGTATTGAAGGATGAAGCCATGGCTGGTGGGTTTCTCAATGTAGCTAATCATGTTTACCCTCGCTACTCTAGGAGGGCAGCATATGAGGAATCGGTAATTGGGATATTTGAAGAGCCGAAAGTTCCCATGGATTGTGATCTGCCCTCCATCTCTAGTGGACCTGCTCCTCGCACCAAGCTTCGCATGAGTGTCCGGCCACCTCCTCTGGGGTGTGTCCTTCCTCCGGGATTTTATCCTAGCACCATTGGAGACCTTAGCACGAAGGAATCTACCGGTGACAATGATATGGATGTTTAGGACTTAGTTCTAAGGAACATTTGGTTACTTTTAAATTGCTTTCAATAACATGACTCCGTAGAGATCAGATAGTACCTAGCCGCACACTTTTGTGACAAGAGAAACGCATAGAAGCATTCTTCCTAACTACTCTGTATATAAACTAAGCTAGTTTAATTTTAATGTGAAGTATTTGTTTTAGTCAACTTAAAGTATTTCTTTTTCTTCCAACTTATTACCTTATAAAATATTTTCTTTTAAAATTAGGACAGTGGATGAGGTTAGAAGGAACCCGCCGAAGATTTTGTCGAAGCCTTCGCACGAAGGATGGAGGCAAATCAAGTTGGTGCAAAGATTGGGCGACTCGTAGCAGATATTAGAAACTTAGGAGCAAGGAACTTTGAAGGAGGAAAATCCCACGAAGCAGAAGAATGGATTTACAATCTTGAAATTCATTTCGAGATGATGGACGGCACGTATATCAAATATCGTCGGATAGTAGCCGGACTCTTAGGAGGAGATGCCCATTTCTGGTGGGATATGGTCAAGCATTCGACTGCCACTCCGGTAATCGAACTAATGGATCAGTCTGAATTGAAGGAAAAATTTTTGGAAAAGTATTTTTCTCAAGTTGAGAAAGATAAGAAGGAACTCGAATTCATTGAACTCACTCAAGGGAAGATGAGCATAACTGAGTACGAGGAGAAGTTTACCAAACTCTCACGCTTTGCCCTACACATGATCAACACCCCTGAACGAAAAGCTAGGCGAATCATTACGGGGATGAATTCAAATATTCGGAGGATGGTCAATGATCGCGGGACTACGTATTAGGAAGCATTAGACAAAGCCCTGATGCAAGAGGAAGAGAATCATAATTTCCACTTGGAAAAAGAAAGAAACAACGTACAACGCGGGAAGAGACCTCATCCGGCTCCTAACCATAGGAGTAATGAACCATGGAAACAATAGAGGGGAGGAAATGCAAATCGATACCTGCCTGCATGAAATGATAGAGGAAAGGAAGTAATGAAGCCGCCGGCTCGATGTTACAATTGTGGAGCGACTGAACACCTAGCAAACACTTGTCCAAAACCCTGGAGGGTTCCAGGATCTTGTTTCAATTGTGGGAATATGGGGCACTTCTCTCAAAGGATTGTCCAATGTCCAAACAAGATAATAGACCACCACCTCCCCCTGCTCATCTAAATGTTGTTGCCTTCGATGGCATTGTCAACTTCGAGAATTTGGTCATGGAAAGTACGCTAATAATATTATGTAGTCATGCTCGTGTCCTTTTTGATAATGGTGCATCAGATTCTTTTATATCCTCCAAATTTATGAAAACTTTGGGCTTAGTGTCATACCACTAGATGAAAGTTTGGCTATCTCTACCCCACTTGGAAATTCAACTATCCTCTGCCAAGTTTGTAGATCATGTCCTGTGTATGTCCTAGATGCAAAATTTCCCGTAAACCTCATAACCTTAACCATGAAAAGATTTGACATAATTCTTGGAATGAATTGGTTAGTCAAATACCATGCTCTCTTAGATTGCCATTAAAGAATCATAACTTTCTTAATTCCTGACCAACCAATCCAAACAATTTAAGCCATTCCAGTCACCAAATATTTCTCCATGAGAATCCTCAACCAAGTTGAAATAAGGAACCCAACACCACATGTAGACCAAATTCCAGTGGTAAATACCTTTGATGATGTCTTTCAAGAAATCACTCACCTGCCCCCAACGAGAGAAGTCGAATTTAGTATCGACTTGGTACTCGAAGCACGGCCAATATCTGTTACCCCTTATAGAATGGCTCTGGTGGAGTTAAAGGAATTGAAGTACAACTCCTGAAATTATTGGATTTAGGGTTTATCCGCCCTAGTTCTTCTTGCTGGGGAGCGCCAATGTTGTTCGTCAAGAAGAAGGATGCGTCTCTTCGGTTGTGCGTTGACTATCGACAACTCAACAAGATCACCATTAAGAAATCCTCTTCCCATAATTGATGACTTGTTCATCCAATTAAGTGGAGTTCAAGTATTTTCAAAGATTGACTTGCATTCCGGATACCATCAACTTTTGGTAAAGAAGGAAGACATTGCGAAGACCGCATTTAACACATGGTATGGGCAATATGAATGGTTGGTTATGTCCTCTGGACTAACCAATGCACCAGCCATATTCATGGATCTGATGATATCTTAATCTAATCCAAAACTGAGGCAGAGCACACAAAACAATTGGAGGTTGTGTTACAAGTTCTTAGGGAGAACCAACTGTATACAAAATTTGAAAAATTCGATTTTTGGCAACCCCAAGTGAAATTCTTTGCCCATGTAGTTTCACAACAAGGAATAGCTATGGACCCTTCCAAGATTGAATCGGTCGTCGAATGGAAGGCTCCGACTACTCCCACAGAAGTGCGAAGTTTCCTTGGCTTGGCAGGATACTATTGAAGATTCATTGAAAATTTTTCGAAGATTGCGTTACCCAAGACGATGCTGACTTGGAAAGATGCTAAGTACATATGGGATGAGAAGTGTGCACAAGCATTCCAGAAGTTGAAGGACAAGCTCACGACAACACCCGTCCTCACCATTCCTGAAAGTGGAATACCCTTCGTCGTCTATAGTGTTGCATCACATCAAGGACTTGGTTGTGTGCTTATGCAAATGGAAAAGTGGTAGCCTATGTATCTTGACAACTAAAGACGCATAAAAAGAATTATCCAATGCACAATTTGGAACTGGTAACTGTTGTCTTCGGTTTGAAGGTTTGGAGGCATTACTTGTATAGGGAAAAGTTTGATTTATTCTCTTAACACAAGAGTCTCAAGTACATTTTCTCTCAAATGATTGAACATGCGACAATGATGATGGATGGAGCTCATAAAAGATTATGATGTTACCCTACAATACCATCCTGGAAAAGCAAACGTGGTGGCTGATTCTGTAAGTCGAAAGCCTCGAAGTCATCTTGCTCTTGTTAGGAGGGAAAATTGGAGTACGTTGGAAACCCTAATCGAACACAATGTTTGTCCGTCTCCCAACACGGAAGGAATCTTTCTTGGAACTCTAGCAGCACAACCTTCTCTAATCATGTACGTCATAAAAGCACAAGGAGAAGATGAAGGACTTCTTAAATACGTGCAAGAGAGGAAAGAGAAATACCCTGAAGATTGGAGTATGAATCTAGATGGAGGACTGCGCTTTAGAAGACGACTATATGTACCGACAAGGCCGTCCATTAGCTAGGGCACGAGGGTCGCCCACCCAAGGCCCAAAATAATATAAGGACCGAATAAAATATATTATGTTATGAATTGTTAAAAGAATTAAAAGAAAACTTAAAGCAGCAGTGTTTAGCATATAACCCAGCAGAGAAACCAAAGAGCAAATAAGGCTTTCACCGAAAAAGAAAAAGAAAAAGTAGGCAAAGAAGGCATCAATTCAATAACGATCAGAATTCCAAGCGGGACCCCGGTTTTAATTTTCACCTTTCATGATGAGGATTGAAGGTTTTAACGAGGCCTCATAGTATAAAAATGAAACAATCAGTTTATAAAAGTGTATATTTTTAATACTTATGTGTGATATGAGGGCACATTTTATATTCTTTCCCTAGGCCTTCAAATTTTTGCATCGGCCCTGCGTACTGGCCTCGAAGCTAAAAGAAGTAATGTAGGAAGCTCATTTTTCCAAGTTCGTTGTCTACCCAGGGGGTACGAAAATGTACAAAGATATTCAACGGACTCTCTGGTGGAATAATATGAAGAGGAAAATCGCCGCATACGTTTCCAAGTGCCTTACATGCCAATTGGTAAAAGATGAACGTGTACGGAACGGGGGACTGTTACAACCCCTTATGATCTCTGAATGGAAATGGGAGCACATAACTATGGATTTCGTCATAGGATTGCCAAGGACTCGGAGGGGTAATAACGGCATATGGGTAATCGTTGATCACCTTACCAAATCAACACACTTTTTACCGATAAAGATGACTGATTCTATCAACGTCCTGAACAATTTGTACTTTAAAGAAATTGTGTGTCTACACAGAGTCCCTATTTCAATAGTATCCGATCGTGATGCTAGTTTCAGGTCAAGATTTTGGGAAAGCTTGCAAAAAGCAATGGAGACGAAGCTGGATATGAGTATGGCGTTTCACCCTCAAACAGACTGGCAGACGGAAAGTGTCAACCAAGTAATGGAAGATATGTTGAGATCTTGCATCTTGGATTTCGGTGGAAGCTGGGAAGAACATTGGTATTTGATCCAGTTTCTTACAACAACAGCTACCACACAAGTATTGAAATGGTACCCTTTGAAGCTCTTTACAGAAGACCATGTCGCATGCCGATCTGTTGGACAGAAGTTGAGAAAATATGCTTCAAGGACCTGATATAGTCAAGCAAACTATAGAGGTCATCACTGTAATCAAGGAGTGTTTAAGGACCGCACAAAGTCAACAGAAGAACTATGTAGACCCATATCGAAGGAATATCGAGTTCCAAGTCGGAGATTATGTTCTATTAAAAGTATCTCCAATGCGAGGAGTGATTCGTTTCGGAAAGAAGAAATCCAAACTCTCCCCACAATTTATTAGACCTTTCAAAGTTTCCGAGAGCTTTGGTAATTTAGCTTATCGATTGGAGCTGCCCCTAAACCTCTCCATCGTACAAAATGTATTTCAAGTTCCCATGTTGCGGGAGTACATAACGGTCAAATCACACGTCCTCGATCACAGTACCTTAGAACTCTCTAAGGATGCCACATACAACGCAGCACCTGTGCGTATCTTAAATTGAGAAATAAGAAAACTCCGCACGAAGGAAAACTCATTAGTAAAGATACATGGAATTATCATGATGAGAATGAAGCCTCTTAGGAGTTAGAATCACAAATAAAGTCGAAATACCCACATTCATTCGAGGAACAAGGTACGTAAATTCGAGGATGAATTTTCTTTTAAGCATGGTAGACTATAATAACCCGAACCAAGAAGTATTGTACAGTACCTTACTATAAGGTCCTATAAATATGAATTTATTCCTATTACTTACCTTATGATCTTAGGGGACTTTTAAAAACATTCAAACTCTTATTTACTCATATTTCAAAAACATATTATGACAAAATTTGAAAATGAGAATTCAATGGAAAATGAGAATTTAGTGGAAAATGACCAAAATACCCCTGTACGTATTTTTCTTTTCTTTTCGCATATGAAATGCTTATGTGATATAAAATGTTAGTTTCATGTTTCCTATCTAATTCTTGAGATACATCTTGTCAATTTGCGTGTTATCTCTGCTTCATGAACATTCACGAATCATATCTCTAAGTGTTATACGAAAATTCTTACTTACTTTTGTTATTTGATAAGTATAGTATTTCATTCAACAAAAATTCTGAAGTTTTTGAGAAATTTTAAGACAAATATATAAATAAATAAATAATATATATATTAATAAAAAAATAAAAAATATCTATCTAAACATGTTAAACTCTTTGCTGCAGAGATTGATTCTCAAATCTCTCATTATCTCCCAAATCTCTCTCAAATCCAAGCCATCATCAACCATCACTTCTGTAATAGCGAGAAGTAACTAAGCCCAACCAAGTCAAAATCAATTGTACAATCCCAACCAAGTCAAAATCAATTGTCCATTCCCAACCAGATTCCGCCTATAAATAGAATGAAAATTCAGCTCAAATTCATCTCAAAGTTTCAGTCTAAATCTGTGAGAAGAGAATTAAGAGGGAAAATTTGGGAATCAACACTCTTGAAGTGGCCAAAGCCTAGGTTTAAAGCACTTAGATCCTCACTTTCACAACCTTAATCTCTCTGTAAGTAACTAAGAAGTTACCTTATGATTCTTTGCTTTTAAATTTTGAAATTTCATGAAGAACACCGAGAAAGCTTTAAGAATTTCATCTCTATAAAAATTAGAATTTTGTACTGTTAATGATTGTGTTATTGTAAAAAGATTATACCATCTTAAAACACATGAAAATTTATTATGTTTTGGATTTTCAATCATCTAAAAAGGTTGAGAAATCAGAATTTTATGGCAAAAATAAAATCAGCACAATGTTGGAAAAAAACATAAATGAACAGCAAGATTTTGAAACTTTCAACCTTTGTCACGTACTCAATTCTTGATGGATTTCTATGTTCCATATATCATTTTGAAGCTCTTTACCTAAATTTATGATCTGGAGATTTTGGTATCAAACAGAGTAACACATAATTAGAAAATAACGCCTGAAAACTTACCTATTCAGACCAAATGGAGATTAACATTGCTGAAAACTTCAAACCTTATATCTCTTTCATTTCTTAACAGATTTCTATTTTCTTTATTTCAAATTAAAGCTTGTTTAGTGAACTATAAATCTGAAAATTTTGGTGAACATTGGACTTGCACAGATTTAGAAATGAAGGCCCGAAACAAGATGATCCAAGACAAACTAAACTACTTTTACTTAACTTTCAAACTTTATCTCTTTCATTCCTTAACGGATTTCTATGTGCTTTATATCAAATTAAAGCTTGTTTAGTGAACTAGAAATCTGCAAATTTTGGTGAGCAATGGACATGTACAGATTTCGAAATGGAGGCCCGAAACAGTGTGGTCCAAGAAAAACTAAACTGTTTTTTACTGAACTTTCAAACCTTGTATCTCTTTCACTGCTTAATGGATTTTTGCGTTCCATATATCAATTTGAAGCTTATCAAATGAACTTTAAATTTGGAATGTTTTGTAAAATAATGAATGTTACGGAGGCAGAAATCAGACCACAAAGACAGAAGATGATAACGCTTGTAGAATAGTTCACCTTCATTTTCAATGATTCAAATTTCTTTCAATATTTCTTGTTAATTCAAAGACTTCTTTTATAAGTTTAAATTGTGGCTTGCTTAATTGGAAGGGACGTAACCTATATTAATTGTCATTCATTCATAACTTATGATATAATTGTAGTAAATATTTGGATTATGTGGCTATTCATGTAAGGGCATATGTGTCATTTATCTTGTAACCTTAAACAGTACTTGTATATAAAAGGGATTGTTAGATTATAATAAGATTATTCTTTCAGCCCCCAAAAACTCTTCTCCCTTTTATACGTATTATTCACAACACGTTATCAGTACATGTAGCTCAGAATTAAAGATTGTTCAAGAGGAGGATTATCTTCAACCAAGTTTGTTTTCTGATTCGCAAATTCAATTTCATGTTCATTATGATTTTTGTGATTATCGATCAAACCCTAGAAACATGAACCTTGGATTTTATATGCTTAATTTTAATTTGATTTGCATATTGTTAGAATTGAATGTTTGGGTTTTGATTTTTATAAATTATTTGTGGATACTGAATTGATCATGAAAAATGATTTGAATTATATGTGAGAAAAAAATTCAACACATGAAAAATTTAGCACATTAATTGAATTATATGTTTTGATAATTCATGCCTTGATCTTTTGATAATTCATGAATTAATGTTTGGGATTGAAAAATACGGTAGGATTTGTGGACTGAAATCTTGATTCATTGACAAAAATTTTGGTAAAATTTTATGCATATTTTGAAGATGTATGGTATATGATGATCATGATGTATGAGGACCGTAGCCCAAGCCCAAGTTGCGGCTGATTATTTGGGAAGGGACAAGCTAGGGCAACCAGCAAGCCCAGTAGCAACCAAACCCAACAGCTCAGCAACCCATTCGGCTAGATGTCCAAACCTAAACCCTAAAGCCCACGTACAGCAGACCTTGAATCCGCATACCAATATGCTAGCCCACAGACCCGGTTAGCCCAAACCGGTCAACCCGAGATAACTCAGCATGCCACGTCACCTGAAGTGCCACGTTAGCAGGTAATGTCACCTGAAGTGCCACATCTGCACTTGAATTGTGAGACAAAGAAAATATCATAATTCTTTGCAACACTTGGGTTTGTACCATGGACCATGAATAAGTGCCTTAAACACTAGGCAACTTGTGTTATAGTGATATTTAACATCACATTTTATATTTAAGCTTTCAATGTCTGACGTATTTGCGTAACATATTACACTATTTAATGCCAGAAGCATTTATTTAAATCATTCAAAATAATTCTTTAGAATTTATTTAATTGTTTTAAATATTTATGTTTACTTAGATGATATACTAGGAAATGCATGTATTTAAATGAACCAGAAGTTCATAAACGAACTATAAATTCATAAATGAAGCAGTAGTTCATACAAAACACTGAACTTGTGATTTCGGTAATGCCATAAAAGAAAAAGGAACCCGAAGTTTCCTTAATAAATTCACCATACATGATAAAACCAGTAGATTTTATGTGTTTAATCCAATTTATCATACCATGTTATAGAACCTGCATTTCTCATTAGTTGCTTATGGATGAATTTTTCCCAAAGCACTAATATAATTCTTGGTTCATTTTAGAGAATGGCACATCTCAACAAACTTGATTTTGATGCGTTGTAAGTTTCCAAAAGAAACTACCACAACAAGACTCAATGACATGACCTTTCCCAAATTTCCCCTCGATACTCAGGAAAAATCCTGCTCCCGTCTGACAACTTAATAAAATTCCCAAAATACCCTTAAGCCCTTGCAAATAATTATGAGAATTCTGCCAAAAATCTAGCAGAATCTTCCCTTAAAGACTGGTTAACCGTCTTGCAGCTGTCAGACAAAGGGTCAAATAACACTCCAAATGCCAACAACATCAACATCCAACATTATAAGCACAATTTTACACTCAGTCCAAAAAACTTATCAGAGCATCTAGGTAGGATAAGTAAATACAGAAATAAATATCCTACTCGATAGTCTAGATAAACGCGCATCTAAAAATTTAATGCCTCCACCTCTAGATATGCCCACATCAACTCAACAGCCTGGAGGGGATTTAAAACACGAAAATTGTGACTGGACAAAAATAATCATTTAAAACTAATTCCGAGGAAAACATACATTTCCCTCTCCACGAATGAAACAATGCATGCATGAAATTCCCTTTCAACAAATCCATAAGGATAAACCGAAAACTTATCGGAAAATTCATTTTGACTTAAAACACCGGGTGGGACCCACGAAAATTCGAATAATGAAAACATCTCGTGGTCCACAACCCTACTTTGAAAACCCTCCTCAAAGGAATTTAAAAATCATGAAACCAACCTGGACACAAAATATATCAAAACACATCCCACAACTCCCGAATAAAATCCCGAGTCGTAGCTCAAAACCTTCCACACACCCGATATACCTCGAGTTGTGCATAATCTTGTACTATCATAAACATGTCTCACCGCTTCCCGAAGGTCTCCCAAGCCATAGCTCGCCTCAAAGATCTAGCGGAGAAAAACCTTCTACGCCAGCATCGGAGAATACCTTGATCCTCGGGGACAGTAATTCAGTGAAAACCAAAATTCATGTTTTGAAATCCTTGTTTCCTGACCTAAGCCATATTCATTGAAAAATCGGGTCTATGCCCAAATCCAAGGAAATCACACATCCGGGTCTACACCCAAAACCACGGACTCAAAACCTATCAAGTCAAAATCATTTAATAACAAAGTCCATAAAACCAGGCCACAACCCAAAACATCATTTCCACTGTAATATTATAAACACGTGTCCAGTCATCATTTAGTAGCACAATTTCTAAATTCCATAAATGTACCAAAAACAATACATAACAATATTTAATTCAAATATACCTTTATGCATGCATTATAATTTATAAAACAAAGGCCGCTCACCGATAGCTCAATCCCGAGTCGTACGATCCTCTGAAGTTCCCGGAGTAGTATCGCATGTCAAAAGCAACAATCGGGATTACTATCGATAATTAAAAATCTTACATTTAAACTCCACTCCCTAAACCCCGGGAAGTCAGCTTGCATCACACTAAAAACACAGCCACTTCGGACACCCAAAACTACCCATAAACGACGTCTGATTAACCCGAAACCTGCGCCAACAGGTCCAAAATGTCGAGACCTTATTGACAGGCATCGCCGTGACCCAAGAACTGATTCTACGCGCCGCCACGCGCTGAAAGAAGACCAGTGGTTTAGCCACGTGCCGGTTACAGTGCTTCACGCGCCGGTTACAGTGCCTCACGCGCCAGCACAGTGCCTTACGCGCCTACTGACTCAACCGCACGTGGCTGCCAGGTGGCCTCCACATGGATGTCAGGTGGCTTGCCACGTCAGCCCCTCTGACCAACTCAGTCGCCGGAGTCTCACCGGAGACTCGCCGGAAAAAATGACCGCACCACCGTCCGCCTTGTCCGCCGTCACCGGTCGATCTTGACTTTTTCCTAACTTTCACAAAACTCAACCGTTTTTCACGAATTTTATGTCTTAATCCATCTACTCGAACCCATGAACTTAGAAATGAACTATAAACACGAAACTCATACATGTGTTGGTCGGAAAATCGATCGAAAGGTTTCGGTTTTCCTTTCCTCGATTCGGTGTCTCCCGTGGCTGCCTCTTTTGATGGTTGATATGATTTTGCTCGCAGGAAGGTGTAGAAGCTAATGGATTTAACCAACTAGGCCAAGATTGCCTTGAATTAGACTTCGATTTTTATAGTTTTCGGTTCGGTGTGGGTTCGGTCGGTCAATGGCCTGTGAGGAAGGAAGAAATAAGAACCTCCTCGTGCAATCGGGGTTTAAATACATATACCCAGGCAAATAACCAAAATTCCCCTGAACATTCCAGACCCACCACTCGCTCACCCAGATTCCGTTTTCTACGTGTCGTCTATCTACGAATTCGTGAGTCCGAGACATACGCAACGGTACTAAAAAAACTGTCAAATGTGTCTCCACACAAAATTGACTTCCGAGCCCCTTATAAAACCAAGGTTAATTTCGTCCTTTTTCAAATTAATTTACGAAAATTCACTAATTAAATTTTCGGGTCGTTACACTCAAGATGTGAAGCTCCATCTGACTGCGAAAAAGATACGGTCAACAATTATGGAAGGCAATGTTGCCTTAGAATTTCAACGAGCTGAAGCTCTGATTCTCGTCACCAGACATGGATAGGGCACTCCAAAGTGAGTATCTCGGTGAAGAGAACCCGAGGAAACTGTGGGTTAGGCTGGCAGATCGATTTGACCATCATAAGGACATTTTCTTGCCTGAAGCAAGACATGATTGGCATAATCTTCCTTTTCAAAATTATCTTTTAAGTAGGGTAGACTGTACTAACCCGAACCAAGAAGTATTGTACCGTACAACAAGGTCCTATGAATTTGAATTTATTTATGTTACTGATCTTATGATCTTAGAAGACTTTTAAGAACATTCAAACTCTATTTGCTCATATTTCAAAAGCATATTTCGACAAAATTTGAAAATGAGAATTTAATGGAAAATTACCAAAATACCCCCGTACGTATTTTTATTTTATTTTCGTATATGAAATGCTTATGTGATCTAAAATGTTCGTTTCATGTTTCCTATCTAATTATTGAGATATATCTTGTCAATTTGTGCGTTTTCCTGTTTTTGAGATTTTGAGTGAAAATTTACGAAAATGCCCTTGTATTAATAAGTATTTCTTTGTTTCACGAATCATATCTCTAAGTGTTACACGAATATTCTTACTTACTTTTGGTCTTTGATAAGTATAATATTTCATTCAAAAAAATTTGAAAGTTTTCGAGAAATTTTAAGATAAAATAATATATATATATATATATATATATATATATTAATAAATAAAAAGAATATATATCTATCTAAACGCGTTAAACTCTTAATGATTCAAATTTCTTTCAATATTTTTTGTTAATTCAAAGACATCTTTTATGAATTTAAACTGTGACTTGCTTACTTGATTTGGAGGGAAGCATCGTATATTAATTGTCATTCATTCAAAACTTATGATATAATTGTTGTAAATATTTAGATTAATGTGGTTATTTCATGTAAGGGTATATGTGTCATTTATCTTGGAACCCTAAACCCTACTTATTTATAAAGGGGGTTATTAGATTATAATAAGATTATTCTCTCATCCTCCAAAAGCTTTTCTCTGTTTTATACGTATTATTCAGAACACGCTATCAACACGAATAAGTCAGAATTAGAGATTGTTCAAGAAGAGGATTATCTTTAACTAAGTATGTTTTCTGATTCCCAAATTCAATTCCATGTTCATTATGTTTTTCGTGATTATCGAACAAACCCTAGAAACATGAAACTTAGATTTTATATGCTTAATTTGAATTTGAATTGCATATTGTTAGAATTGAAAGTTTGGGTTTTGATTTTTATAAATTATTTGTGGATACTGAAATTGATCTTGAAAAATGATTTGAATTATATGTGAGAAAAAAATTGAATACATGAAAATTTTAGCGCATTAATTGAATTATATGTTTTGATAATTCATGAATTAATGTTTGGGATTGAAAAAAAAATTATATGTGAGGTCTGAAAATTTTGATGCTTGACAAATACGGTAGAATTTGTGGACTGCCATCATGATTCGTTGACAAAAAATTTGGTAGAATTTTATGCATATTTTGAAGATATATGATATATGATATATGATGATGCATGAGGACCGTAGCCCATGCCGAAGTTGTGCGGCTGCAGGTTTGTAATTGCGGCTGATTATTTGGGAAGGCACAAGCTAGGGCAACCAGCAAGCCCAGTAGCAACCAACCCCAACAGCTCAGCACGCCCATTAGGCCAGAAGTCCAAACCTAAACCATAAAGCCCAGGTCCTGCAGACCTCGAAGCCCCATACAAATTAGTTAGCCCATCGACCTGGTCAATCCGACCCGATCAACCCGAGTCAACTCAACATGCCACGTCACCTAAAATACAACATCAACACTTGAAGTGTTAAACAAAGAAAATATCAAAATTCTTTGCAACACTATGGTTTGAACCATGGTTCATGGAACAAGTGCTTTAACCACTAGACTACTTGTGTTATTGTGATATTTAACATTACATCTTATATTTAAGCCTTCAATGCCTGAAGCATTTACTTAACATATTACACCCTTTAATGCCAAAAGCATTTGTTTAAATCATTCCAAATAATTCTTTACGATTTATTTAATTGTTTAAATATTTTTGTTTACTTATATGATATACTAGGAAATGCATGTATTTAAATGAACCAGAAGTTCATAAACGAACTAGAAATTCATAAATGAACCAGTAGGTCATACAAAACACCGAACTTGTGATTTCGGTAATGTCATAAAAGAAAAAGGAACCCGAATTTCCAACATTAATTCACCATATATGATAAAACGAGTAAATTTTGCATGGTTAATCTAATTTATCATACCATGTTATAGAACATGCAATTCTCATTAGTTGCTTATGGATGAATTTTCCCAAAGCACTAATATAATTATTGGTTCCTTGTAGAGAATGACACATCTCAACAAACTTGATATTGATGCGTCGGAAGTTTCCGAAAAAAACTACCTCAACTGGACTCAAGATGTGCAGCTCCATTTGACTACGAAAAAGATACGGTCAACAATTATGGAAGACAATGTTGCCTCAGAATTTCAAAGGGCTGAAACTATGATTCTCATCACCATAGATATGGATAGGGCACTCCAAAGTGAGTATCTTCGTGAAGAGAACCTGAGGAAACTATGCGTTATGCTGGCAAATCGATTCAACCATCAGAAGAACATTTTCTTGCCTGAAGGAAGACATGATTGGCATAATCTTCCTTTTCATAATTTTCTTTTTAGTAGGGCTGACTGTAATAATCCGAATCAGAAAGTATTGTACTCAATTTGAATTTATTCCTATTGTTTACCTTATGATCTTTGAAGACTTTTAAAAACATTCAACCTCTTATTTACTCTTATTTCAAAAGCATATTTCGACAAAATTTGAAAATAAGAATAGAATGGAAAATGACCAAAATAACCCTATACATATTTTTCTTTTCTTTTCGTATATGAAATGCTTATGTGACCTAAAATCTTCGTATCATGTTTCCTATGTAATTCTTGAGATATATCTTCTCAATTTGTGTGTTTTTCCGTTTTAGGGATTTTTAGTGAAAAATTACAAAAGTGCCCTTGTATTATTAAGTATTTCTCTGTTTCTCGAATGATATCTCTAAGTGTTATATGAATATTCTTACTTACTTTTGGTCTTTGATAAGTATAGTATTTCATTCGAAAAAATTCGAAAGTTGTCGAGAAATTTTAAGATAAAAAAAAAATATATATATATATTAATAAATAAAAATAATTAATAAATCTAAACGCGTTAAACTCTCTGATGCAGAGATTGATTCTCAAATGTCTCATTATCTCTCAAATCCAAGCCATCATCAACCATCACTTCTCTTAATTGAGAGAAGTAACTGAGCCCAACCAAGTCAAAATCAATTGTCCAATCCTAACCAGATTCAGCCCATAAATAGAATGAAGATTCAGCTCAAATTCATCTCAAAGGTTCAGTCTAAATATGTGAGAAGAGAATTAAGAGGGAAAATCTGGGAATCAACACTCTTGAAGTGGCCAAAGCCTGGGTTTAAAGATCTTAGATCCTCACTTTCAATTCACAACCTTAATCTCTCTGTAAGTACCTAAGAAGTTACCTTATGATTCTTTGCTTTTAAATTTTGAAATTTCATGAAGAACACCATGAAAGCTTTAAGAACACCATCTTTGTAAAAATTAGAATTTTGTACTGTTAATGATTGTGTTAGTGTTAAAATATTATACCAACTTAAAGTACATGAAAAGTTATTAAGTTTTGGCTTTTGAATCATCTAAAAAGTTTGAGAAATCAGAATTTTAAAGCAAAAGTGAAATCAGTACACTGTTAGAAAACCCAAAAATGAACAGCAAGATTTTGAAACTTCCAACCTTTGTAACTTAATCAATTCTTGATGGATTTCTAATTTCCATATATCATTTTGAATCTCTTTACCTAAAATTTTGATCTGGTGATTTTGGTACCAAATGGAGTAAAACAAAATTAGTAAAGGAGGCCCGAAAACTTACATATTCAGACAAAATGGACCTTAACATTCCTAAAACTTTCATTTCTGAACGGAAATCTATTTTCTTTATGTCAAATTAAAGCTTGTTTAGTGAACTATAAATCTGGAAATTTTGGTGAAGAATGGACTTGTATAGATTTAGAAATTAAGGCCCAAAATATGGTGGTTCAAGATAAACTAAACTGATTTTTAAACAACTTTCAAACCTTATATCTCTTTCATTTCTTAACGGATTTTTATCTTCTTTACATCAAATTAAAGCTTGTTTGGTGAACTAGAAATTTAGAAATTTTAGTGAACAATGGACTTTGTACATATTTAGAAATTAAGGCCCGAAACAGTGTGGTTCAAGACAAACTAAACTAATTATTTACTGAAATTTTAAACCTTGTATCTCTTTCACTGCTTAATGGATTTTTATGTTCCATATATCAATTCAAAGCTTATCAAATGAAATTTAAATCTGGAAAGTTTGGTAAAATAATAAAGTCTACAGAGGCAGAAATCAGACCCCAAAGACTGGAGATGATAACACTTGTAGAATAGTTCACCTTCATTGTTATGCACTCTCGATGATTCAAATTTCTTTCAACATTTATTGTTAATTCAAAGACTTCGTTTATGAGTTTAAACTGTGATTGCTTACACTAATTGGATGGAAGCATCCTATATTAATTGTCATTCATTCATAACTTATTATATAATCTATATTTTGGAATGTCATCTTGTTGGTTTATGGCGCTTAAGCTTATTGTGAAACATTGGTTTCTTTGGGGAGTTGATAAGTTTAGCTATGGGCTAAGTCCCATCAGATAGTGCACTATTATACTTACTAGGTTCAAGAAGTTGAATCTTTAAGTACACTTGTCTAGGTAGGTGTAAACCAAATATGATGTAACTTATCCTGTATAATACGGGACTTATGTTATGTTATTGGTTCTCTATTTATGAGTTTCCCTAGTTATGCATTTCAAGTATATGTTATGTTACATGTTATGATAAGTGAAATTATTTACACAATTCTTAGAGATTTGTGGTTAAAATACGTAATTAACTTATCAAGCCTATGTATCATAAATTGATTTCATTTGTGCTTATTGGTTGCGTAACTCATGATGCTACACCTTTGTCTTTTCAGGTATTGAGTAGAAAAATGAGGACGGGACGATCTTTACCATGTTGTAAACAAAATAATATTTATAAGTTAATTTTTGTTTTAAAAACTCTATTTCGATATTTCAGTATTCATACTTTTGGCCTTTCCACTGCTGTAAAAGTTTTTTGTATGTATAATTGTTATAATAAAGGTTTGAATTTGAAATATCCTTATTCTTTCATCTTTGAAATAAGAAAAATTTAATTAGTTTGACTCACGCCACAAATACACGTATCATATTTTCTTATTGAAAGTTGGATACCAATTCTAACACACAAATACGAATATGATTCAGCTCACTAGTCACCCCAATGTGACTAGATTCACAGAGTCACTTAATCAATCAACTACTTGTATCAATCAACTACTTGTTCACATTCACCCTGCAGAAACAACAATCACACAAGTGACAACCTATGCACTCAAAGGCTCCGTTAATGTAGGCAGCCTTGTGCTAGTTCTAAGTGTTAGTGAATGTGCACATTTATCATCATCATCCAACAACAATAATCAAACAACTTAACAGATGTGATTCACAATGAAAATCTCATAATCACAATAAGAAATATAATCAATCAATAAGTACACACAGAGGTTGATATCCAGAAACCTTCCTCACGGTGAAAACTAGGGGTCGATCCGCTGACCAAGCAATCCAATAAATTCAGAGTTCAATACAAGGTATATCAATGCTCAAATCTCCTAGTCTATACTATAGAGGCAGCCATACCATGTGCAACCTTGAATTTATCCAAACTAGCTATGCTCTATTGTAAACCTCCATTCACAGCAGCTCAGGCATCTTGACTTCATTCATCAATAACTCAGACACACTCACAATTGAATGACAAACTCAATAAAACCATCAATTCGAGTTCATCAAGCAATAATTCTTGATGAACCCAGATAAAGAAACAAAGCTTCGAAAAGTTTCAAGACACAAATTTCAAAAACCAATTTCAGAAATCAACAAACCATTTTCATAAATCGATTGATGAATCAGCTCAACATCATAAAACATAAGCTTTACTTAGCTGAGGATTCTAGGTCAAAATCGTTTTGAAAATTCATTTATCAAAACCAGAAAAACTTGATCGCCATGGTTAAGCTACCTCAGCTAAAGCTCACAGAAACAATCAAAAATTTGAAATCACACACACACGATGAATCACGAAGGCACGAAGAGATATCCCAAACCGTTATGTTTAACTCTAAACGCACAACATTACAGCTGTATATAAGGAAAGTAACATAAATGCCCTTGAGTAAAATCTCAGTAAAACATTTAGCAGTAAATGGTAAAAGTTAAACAACGACTAGTCATCAAGTACACATCAATCACTGGAAAATTCTTCATCTATATATTATCCTTATCAATCAACAAGATAAACCTAGTCAAATAAATGACTAAGTCCCAGAGTTTGAGCATGATTAAAATTACAATGGGAGAGGGAAAGCCATTACCTCAATCCTCGAAACAAGAACTAACAATCCCCCACTTTGGCTTTGCCTCGTCAAAATCCCTTCACTCAAACCTAGAACTAAACTCACTTTTCCCACACCAGATAACTCAGCAACTTTTGAGAATAAACCTGCAGTAAGAAATTCTACCGGCATAACATAATAACAAGATAGCATAACATAAACACTTAGTAGTCAATAGAACCATATAGAACATAACCATAGAAACATTTCAAAGTTCAAAGAGAAACCATAAAAACATAGCAAAGTTCATAGTGAATTAAAACATAAATTATCTCCCCCTTTGACAAGGAAAGCCAAAGAAAGAACGGCAGCCTAAGAAGAGCTCCCCCTTCGTCCACGACCTCATCCATGGCCACAACCTCGAGACCCCGCAGAGGTAAAACAAAAAGCAGCATCAGCAACAACATTCTCAGCAGTTTCCCTGCCCTCAGCAGCAACATTAGCAAAGCGACACTGCTCCTGCAACTGCTGCTCAAAGGTAGCAGTGTCCGACATAGAACCAGAAGATGAGGCGCTAAGCGTAGAACTTAGAGACATGGCGCGAATGGTAAACGAATCAGTGGTAGAGACCAACTATAAGGACCCTTCCCGAATTTCCCCTCGAAACCCGGGAAGAACCCTACTCCCATTTAACAGCCTAAGGAAAATTCCGAAAACACCCTTAACCTTTAGAAACAATAAATGTACTTTACAGGGGTTTCAACGACCTATCAGACGCAGGATAGCCTACTAGTTAACAAACTACCTCGGAGGATCTCTTCCCCAATCTATCAAAACAACTTACGTATCACACTCTTGTTAACCGTCAATAACTCGTCAATCTGGGTCACCGCCCACACCAACCCACTCACCTAGATGACGAAGGAACCATACTTGATTGAATTGAGTCTCATTGACTTACCCCGAGTCGTACTTGATTGAAGCAAGACATGATTGGCATAATCTTCCTTTTCAAAATTATCTTTTAAGTAGGGTAGACTGTACTAACCCGAACCAAGAAGTATTGTACCGTACAACAAGGTCCTATGAATTTGAATTTATTTATGTTACTGATCTTATGATCTTAGAAGACTTTTAAGAACATTCAAACTCTATTTGCTCATATTTCAAAAGCATATTTCGACAAAATTTGAAAATGAGAATTTAATGGAAAATTACCAAAATACCCCCGTACGTATTTTTATTTTATTTTCGTATATGAAATGCTTATGTGATCTAAAATGTTCGTTTCATGTTTCCTATCTAATTATTGAGATATATCTTGTCAATTTGTGCGTTTTCCTGTTTTTGAGATTTTGAGTGAAAATTTACGAAAATGCCCTTGTATTAATAAGTATTTCTTTGTTTCACGAATCATATCTCTAAGTGTTACACGAATATTCTTACTTACTTTTGGTCTTTGATAAGTATAATATTTCATTCAAAAAAATTTGAAAGTTTTCGAGAAATTTTAAGATAAAATAATATATATATATATATATATATTAATAAATAAAAAGAATATATATCTATCTAAACGCGTTAAACTCTTAATGATTCAAATTTCTTTCAATATTTTTTGTTAATTCAAAGACATCTTTTATGAATTTAAACTGTGACTTGCTTACTTGATTTGGAGGGAAGCATCGTATATTAATTGTCATTCATTCAAAACTTATGATATAATTGTTGTAAATATTTAGATTAATGTGGTTATTTCATGTAAGGGTATATGTGTCATTTATCTTGGAACCCTAAACCCTACTTATTTATAAAGGGGGTTATTAGATTATAATAAGATTATTCTCTCATCCTCCAAAAGCTTTTCTCTGTTTTATACGTATTATTCAGAACACGCTGTCAACACGAATAAGTCAGAATTAGAGATTGTTCAAGAAGAGGATTATCTTTAACTAAGTATGTTTTCTGATTCCCAAATTCAATTCCATGTTCATTATGTTTTTCGTGATTATCGAACAAACCCTAGAAACATGAAACTTAGATTTTATATGCTTAATTTGAATTTGAATTGCATATTGTTAGAATTGAAAGTTTGGGTTTTGATTTTTATAAATTATTTGTGGATACTGAAATTGATCTTGAAAAATGATTTGAATTATATGTGAGAAAAAAATTGAATACATGAAAATTTTAGCGCATTAATTGAATTATATGTTTTGATAATTCATGAATTAATGTTTGGGATTGAAAAAAAAATTATATGTGAGGTCTGAAAATTTTGATGCTTGACAAATACGGTAGAATTTGTGGACTGCCATCATGATTCGTTGACAAAAAATTTGGTAGAATTTTATGCATATTTTGAAGATATATGATATATGATATATGATGATGCATGAGGACCGTAGCCCATGCCGAAGTTGTGCGGCTGCAGGTTTGTAATTGCGGCTGATTATTTGGGAAGGCACAAGCTAGGGCAACCAGCAAGCCCAGTAGCAACCAACCCCAACAGCTCAGCACGCCCATTAGGCCAGAAGTCCAAACCTAAACCATAAAGCCCAGGTCCTGCAGACCTCGAAGCCCCATACAAATTAGTTAGCCCATCGACCTGGTCAATCCGACCCGATCAACCCGAGTCAACTCAACATGCCACGTCACCTAAAATACAACATCAACACTTGAAGTGTTAAACAAAGAAAATATCAAAATTCTTTGCAACACTATGGTTTGAACCATGGTTCATGGAACAAGTGCTTTAACCACTAGACTACTTGTGTTATTGTGATATTTAACATTACATCTTATATTTAAGCCTTCAATGCCTGAAGCATTTACTTAACATATTACACCCTTTAATGCCAAAAGCATTTGTTTAAATCATTCCAAATAATTCTTTACGATTTATTTAATTGTTTAAATATTTTTGTTTACTTATATGATATACTAGGAAATGCATGTATTTAAATGAACCAGAAGTTCATAAACGAACTAGAAATTCATAAATGAACCAGTAGGTCATACAAAACACCGAACTTGTGATTTCGGTAATGTCATAAAAGAAAAAGGAACCCGAATTTCCAACATTAATTCACCATATATGATAAAACGAGTAAATTTTGCATGGTTAATCTAATTTATCATACCATGTTATAGAACATGCAATTCTCATTAGTTGCTTATGGATGAATTTTCCCAAAGCACTAATATAATTATTGGTTCCTTGTAGAGAATGACACATCTCAACAAACTTGATATTGATGCGTCGGAAGTTTCCGAAAAAAACTACCTCAACTGGACTCAAGATGTGCAGCTCCATTTGACTACGAAAAAGATACGGTCAACAATTATGGAAGACAATGTTGCCTCAGAATTTCAAAGGGCTGAAACTATGATTCTCATCACCATAGATATGGATAGGGCACTCCAAAGTGAGTATCTTCGTGAAGAGAACCTGAGGAAACTATGCGTTATGCTGGCAAATCGATTCAACCATCAGAAGAACATTTTCTTGCCTGAAGGAAGACATGATTGGCATAATCTTCCTTTTCATAATTTTCTTTTTAGTAGGGCTGACTGTAATAATCCGAATCAGAAAGTATTGTACTCAATTTGAATTTATTCCTATTGTTTACCTTATGATCTTTGAAGACTTTTAAAAACATTCAACCTCTTATTTACTCTTATTTCAAAAGCATATTTCGACAAAATTTGAAAATAAGAATAGAATGGAAAATGACCAAAATAACCCTATACATATTTTTCTTTTCTTTTCGTATATGAAATGCTTATGTGACCTAAAATCTTCGTATCATGTTTCCTATGTAATTCTTGAGATATATCTTCTCAATTTGTGTGTTTTTCCGTTTTAGGGATTTTTAGTGAAAAATTACAAAAGTGCCCTTGTATTATTAAGTATTTCTCTGTTTCTCGAATGATATCTCTAAGTGTTATATGAATATTCTTACTTACTTTTGGTCTTTGATAAGTATAGTATTTCATTCGAAAAAATTCGAAAGTTGTCGAGAAATTTTAAGATAAAAAAAAAATATATATATATATTAATAAATAAAAATAATTAATAAATCTAAACGCGTTAAACTCTCTGATGCAGAGATTGATTCTCAAATGTCTCATTATCTCTCAAATCCAAGCCATCATCAACCATCACTTCTCTTAATTGAGAGAAGTAACTGAGCCCAACCAAGTCAAAATCAATTGTCCAATCCTAACCAGATTCAGCCCATAAATAGAATGAAGATTCAGCTCAAATTCATCTCAAAGGTTCAGTCTAAATATGTGAGAAGAGAATTAAGAGGGAAAATCTGGGAATCAACACTCTTGAAGTGGCCAAAGCCTGGGTTTAAAGATCTTAGATCCTCACTTTCAATTCACAACCTTAATCTCTCTGTAAGTACCTAAGAAGTTACCTTATGATTCTTTGCTTTTAAATTTTGAAATTTCATGAAGAACACCATGAAAGCTTTAAGAACACCATCTTTGTAAAAATTAGAATTTTGTACTGTTAATGATTGTGTTAGTGTTAAAATATTATACCAACTTAAAGTACATGAAAAGTTATTAAGTTTTGGCTTTTGAATCATCTAAAAAGTTTGAGAAATCAGAATTTTAAAGCAAAAGTGAAATCAGTACACTGTTAGAAAACCCAAAAATGAACAGCAAGATTTTGAAACTTCCAACCTTTGTAACTTAATCAATTCTTGATGGATTTCTAATTTCCATATATCATTTTGAATCTCTTTACCTAAAATTTTGATCTGGTGATTTTGGTACCAAATGGAGTAAAACAAAATTAGTAAAGGAGGCCCGAAAACTTACATATTCAGACAAAATGGACCTTAACATTCCTAAAACTTTCATTTCTGAACGGAAATCTATTTTCTTTATGTCAAATTAAAGCTTGTTTAGTGAACTATAAATCTGGAAATTATGGTGAAGAATGGACTTGTATAGATTTAGAAATTAAGGCCCAAAATATGGTGGTTCAAGATAAACTAAACTGATTTTTAAACAACTTTCAAACCTTATATCTCTTTCATTTCTTAACGGATTTTTATCTTCTTTACATCAAATTAAAGCTTGTTTGGTGAACTAGAAATTTAGAAATTTTAGTGAACAATGGACTTTGTACATATTTAGAAATTAAGGCCCGAAACAGTGTGGTTCAAAACAAACTAAACTAATTATTTACTGAAATTTTAAACCTTGTATCTCTTTCACTGCTTAATGGATTTTTATGTTCCATATATCAATTCAAAGCTTATCAAATGAAATTTAAATCTGGAAAGTTTGGTAAAATAATAAAGTCTACAGAGGCAGAAATCAGACCCCAAAGACTGGAGATGATAACACTTGTAGAATAGTTCACCTTCATTGTTATGCACTCTCGATGATTCAAATTTCTTTCAACATTTATTGTTAATTCAAAGACTTCGTTTATGAGTTTAAACTGTGATTGCTTACACTAATTGGATGGAAGCATCCTATATTAATTGTCATTCATTCATAACTTATTATATAATCTATATTTTGGAATGTCATCTTGTTGGTTTATGGCGCTTAAGCTTATTGTGAAACATTGGTTTCTTTGGGGAGTTGATAAGTTTAGCTATGGGCTAAGTCCCATCAGATAGTGCACTATTATACTTACTAGGTTCAAGAAGTTGAATCTTTAAGTACACTTGTCTAGGTAGGTGTAAACCAAATATGATGTAACTTATCCTGTATAATACGGGACTTATGTTATGTTATTGGTTCTCTATTTATGAGTTTCCCTAGTTATGCATTTCAAGTATATGTTATGTTACATGTTATGATAAGTGAAATTATTTACACAATTCTTAGAGATTTGTGGTTAAAATACGTAATTAACTTATCAAGCCTATGTATCATAAATTGATTTCATTTGTGCTTATTGGTTGCGTAACTCATGATGCTACACCTTTGTCTTTTCAGGTATTGAGTAGAAAAATGAGGACGGGACGATCTTTACCATGTTGTAAACAAAATAATATTTATAAGTTAATTTTTGTTTTAAAAACTCTATTTCGATATTTCAGTATTCATACTTTTTGCCTTTCCACTGCTGTAAAAGTTTTTTGTATGTATAATTGTTATAATAAAGGTTTGAATTTGAAATATCCTTATTCTTTCATCTTTGAAATAAGAAAAATTTAATTAGTTTGACTCACGCCACAAATACACGTATCATATTTTCTTATTGAAAGTTGGATACCAATTCTAACACACAAATACGAATATGATTCAGCTCACTAGTCACCCCAATGTGACTAGATTCACAGAGTCACTTAATCAATCAACTACTTGTATCAATCAACTACTTGTTCACATTCACCCTGCAGAAACAACAATCACACAAGTGACAACCTATGCACTCAAAGGCTCCGTTAATGTAGGCAGCCTTGTGCTAGTTCTAAGTGTTAGTGAATGTGCACATTTATCATCATCATCCAACAACAATAATCAAACAACTTAACAGATGTGATTCACAATGAAAATCTCATAATCACAATAAGAAATATAATCAATCAATAAGTACACACAGAGGTTGATATCCAGAAACCTTCCTCACGGTGAAAACTAGGGGTCGATCCGCTGACCAAGCAATCCAATAAATTCAGAGTTCAATACAAGGTATATCAATGCTCAAATCTCCTAGTCTATACTATAGAGGCAGCCATACCATGTGCAACCTTGAATTTATCCAAACTAGCTATGCTCTATTGTAAACCTCCATTCACAGCAGCTCATGCATCTTGACTTCATTCATCAATAACTCAGACACACTCACAATTGAATGACAAACTCAATAAAACCATCAATTCGAGTTCATCAAGCAATAATTCTTGATGAACCCAGATAAAGAAACAAAGCTTCGAAAAGTTTCAAGACACAAATTTCAAAAACCAATTTCAGAAATCAACAAACCATTTTCATAAATCGATTGATGAATCAGCTCAACATCATAAAACATAAGCTTTACTTAGCTGAGGATTCTAGGTCAAAATCGTTTTGAAAATTCATTTATCAAAACCAGAAAAACTTGATCGCCATGGTTAAGCTACCTCAGCTAAAGCTCACAGAAACAATCAAAAATTTGAAATCACACACACACGATGAATCACGAAGGCACGAAGAGATATCCCAAACCGTTATGTTTAACTCTAAACGCACAACATTACAGCTGTATATAAGGAAAGTAACATAAATGCCCTTGAGTAAAATCTCAGTAAAACATTTAGCAGTAAATGGTAAAAGTTAAACAACGACTAGTCATCAAGTACACATCAATCACTGGAAAATTCTTCATCTATATATTATCCTTATCAATCAACAAGATAAACCTAGTCAAATAAATGACTAAGTCCCAGAGTTTGAGCATGATTAAAATTACAATGGGAGAGGGAAAGCCATTACCTCAATCCTCGAAACAAGAACTAACAATCCCCCACTTTGGCTTTGCCTCGTCAAAATCCCTTCACTCAAACCTAGAACTAAACTCACTTTTCCCACACCAGATAACTCAGCAACTTTTGAGAATAAACCTGCAGTAAGAAAGTCTACCGGCATAACATAATAACAAGATAGCATAACATAAACACTTAGTAGTCAATAGAACCATATAGAACATAACCATAGAAACATTTCAAAGTTCAAAGAGAAACCATAAAAACATAGCAAAGTTCATAGTGAATTAAAACATAAATTATCTCCCCCTTTGACAAGGAAAGCCAAAGAAAGAACGGCAGCCTAAGAAGAGCTCCCCCTTCGTCCACGACCTCATCCATGGCCACAACCTCGAGACCCCGCAGAGGTAAAACAAAAAGCAGCATCAGCAACAACATTCTCAGCAGTTTCCCTGCCCTCAGCAGCAACATTAGCAAAGCGACACTGCTCCTGCAACTGCTGCTCAAAGGTAGCAGTGTCCGACATAGAACCAGAAGATGAGGCGCTAAGCGTAGAACTTAGAGACATGGCGCGAATGGTAAACGAATCAGTGGTAGAGACCAACTATAAGGACCCTTCCCGAATTTCCCCTCGAAACCCGGGAAGAACCCTACTCCCATTTAACAGCCTAAGGAAAATTCCGAAAACACCCTTAACCTTTAGAAACAATAAATGTACTTTACAGGGGTTTCAACGACCTATCAGACGCAGGATAGCCTACTAGTTAACAAACTACCTCGGAGGATCTCTTCCCCAATCTATCAAAACAACTTACGTATCACACTCTTGTTAACCGTCAATAACTCGTCAATCTGGGTCACCGCCCACACCAACCCACTCACCTAGATGACGAAGGAACCATACTTGATTGAATTGAGTCTCATTGACTTACCCCGAGTCGTACTTGATTGAAGCAAGACATGATTGGCATAATCTTCCTTTTCAAAATTATCTTTTAAGTAGGGTAGACTGTACTAACCCGAACCAAGAAGTATTGTACCGTACAACAAGGTCCTATGAATTTGAATTTATTTATGTTACTGATCTTATGATCTTAGAAGACTTTTAAGAACATTCAAACTCTATTTGCTCATATTTCAAAAGCATATTTCGACAAAATTTGAAAATGAGAATTTAATGGAAAATTACCAAAATACCCCCGTACGTATTTTTATTTTATTTTCGTATATGAAATGCTTATGTGATCTAAAATGTTCGTTTCATGTTTCCTATCTAATTATTGAGATATATCTTGTCAATTTGTGCGTTTTCCTGTTTTTGAGATTTTGAGTGAAAATTTACGAAAATGCCCTTGTATTAATAAGTATTTCTTTGTTTCACGAATCATATCTCTAAGTGTTACACGAATATTCTTACTTACTTTTGGTCTTTGATAAGTATAATATTTCATTCAAAAAAATTTGAAAGTTTTCGAGAAATTTTAAGATAAAATAATATATATATATATATATATATATTAATAAATAAAAAGAATATATATCTATCTAAACGCGTTAAACTCTTAATGATTCAAATTTCTTTCAATATTTTTTGTTAATTCAAAGACATCTTTTATGAATTTAAACTGTGACTTGCTTACTTGATTTGGAGGGAAGCATCGTATATTAATTGTCATTCATTCAAAACTTATGATATAATTGTTGTAAATATTTAGATTAATGTGGTTATTTCATGTAAGGGTATATGTGTCATTTATCTTGGAACCCTAAACCCTACTTATTTATAAAGGGGGTTATTAGATTATAATAAGATTATTCTCTCATCCTCCAAAAGCTTTTCTCTGTTTTATACGTATTATTCAGAACACGCTATCAACACGAATAAGTCAGAATTAGAGATTGTTCAAGAAGAGGATTATCTTTAACTAAGTATGTTTTCTGATTCCCAAATTCAATTCCATGTTCATTATGTTTTTCGTGATTATCGAACAAACCCTAGAAACATGAAACTTAGATTTTATATGCTTAATTTGAATTTGAATTGCATATTGTTAGAATTGAAAGTTTGGGTTTTGATTTTTATAAATTATTTGTGGATACTGAAATTGATCTTGAAAAATGATTTGAATTATATGTGAGAAAAAAATTGAATACATGAAAATTTTAGCGCATTAATTGAATTATATGTTTTGATAATTCATGAATTAATGTTTGGGATTGAAAAAAAAATTATATGTGAGGTCTGAAAATTTTGATGCTTGACAAATACGGTAGAATTTGTGGACTGCCATCATGATTCGTTGACAAAAAATTTGGTAGAATTTTATGCATATTTTGAAGATATATGATATATGATATATGATGATGCATGAGGACCGTAGCCCATGCCGAAGTTGTGCGGCTGCAGGTTTGTAATTGCGGCTGATTATTTGGGAAGGCACAAGCTAGGGCAACCAGCAAGCCCAGTAGCAACCAACCCCAACAGCTCAGCACGCCCATTAGGCCAGAAGTCCAAACCTAAACCATAAAGCCCAGGTCCTGCAGACCTCGAAGCCCCATACAAATTAGTTAGCCCATCGACCTGGTCAATCCGACCCGATCAACCCGAGTCAACTCAACATGCCACGTCACCTAAAATACAACATCAACACTTGAAGTGTTAAACAAAGAAAATATCAAAATTCTTTGCAACACTATGGTTTGAACCATGGTTCATGGAACAAGTGCTTTAACCACTAGACTACTTGTGTTATTGTGATATTTAACATTACATCTTATATTTAAGCCTTCAATGCCTGAAGCATTTACTTAACATATTACACCCTTTAATGCCAAAAGCATTTGTTTAAATCATTCCAAATAATTCTTTACGATTTATTTAATTGTTTAAATATTTTTGTTTACTTATATGATATACTAGGAAATGCATGTATTTAAATGAACCAGAAGTTCATAAACGAACTAGAAATTCATAAATGAACCAGTAGGTCATACAAAACACCGAACTTGTGATTTCGGTAATGTCATAAAAGAAAAAGGAACCCGAATTTCCAACATTAATTCACCATATATGATAAAACGAGTAAATTTTGCATGGTTAATCTAATTTATCATACCATGTTATAGAACATGCAATTCTCATTAGTTGCTTATGGATGAATTTTCCCAAAGCACTAATATAATTATTGGTTCCTTGTAGAGAATGACACATCTCAACAAACTTGATATTGATGCGTCGGAAGTTTCCGAAAAAAACTACCTCAACTGGACTCAAGATGTGCAGCTCCATTTGACTACGAAAAAGATACGGTCAACAATTATGGAAGACAATGTTGCCTCAGAATTTCAAAGGGCTGAAACTATGATTCTCATCACCATAGATATGGATAGGGCACTCCAAAGTGAGTATCTTCGTGAAGAGAACCTGAGGAAACTATGCGTTATGCTGGCAAATCGATTCAACCATCAGAAGAACATTTTCTTGCCTGAAGGAAGACATGATTGGCATAATCTTCCTTTTCATAATTTTCTTTTTAGTAGGGCTGACTGTAATAATCCGAATCAGAAAGTATTGTACTCAATTTGAATTTATTCCTATTGTTTACCTTATGATCTTTGAAGACTTTTAAAAACATTCAACCTCTTATTTACTCTTATTTCAAAAGCATATTTCGACAAAATTTGAAAATAAGAATAGAATGGAAAATGACCAAAATAACCCTATACATATTTTTCTTTTCTTTTCGTATATGAAATGCTTATGTGACCTAAAATCTTCGTATCATGTTTCCTATGTAATTCTTGAGATATATCTTCTCAATTTGTGTGTTTTTCCGTTTTAGGGATTTTTAGTGAAAAATTACAAAAGTGCCCTTGTATTATTAAGTATTTCTCTGTTTCTCGAATGATATCTCTAAGTGTTATATGAATATTCTTACTTACTTTTGGTCTTTGATAAGTATAGTATTTCATTCGAAAAAATTCGAAAGTTGTCGAGAAATTTTAAGATAAAAAAAAAATATATATATATATTAATAAATAAAAATAATTAATAAATCTAAACGCGTTAAACTCTCTGATGCAGAGATTGATTCTCAAATGTCTCATTATCTCTCAAATCCAAGCCATCATCAACCATCACTTCTCTTAATTGAGAGAAGTAACTGAGCCCAACCAAGTCAAAATCAATTGTCCAATCCTAACCAGATTCAGCCCATAAATAGAATGAAGATTCAGCTCAAATTCATCTCAAAGGTTCAGTCTAAATATGTGAGAAGAGAATTAAGAGGGAAAATCTGGGAATCAACACTCTTGAAGTGGCCAAAGCCTGGGTTTAAAGATCTTAGATCCTCACTTTCAATTCACAACCTTAATCTCTCTGTAAGTACCTAAGAAGTTACCTTATGATTCTTTGCTTTTAAATTTTGAAATTTCATGAAGAACACCATGAAAGCTTTAAGAACACCATCTTTGTAAAAATTAGAATTTTGTACTGTTAATGATTGTGTTAGTGTTAAAATATTATACCAACTTAAAGTACATGAAAAGTTATTAAGTTTTGGCTTTTGAATCATCTAAAAAGTTTGAGAAATCAGAATTTTAAAGCAAAAGTGAAATCAGTACACTGTTAGAAAACCCAAAAATGAACAGCAAGATTTTGAAACTTCCAACCTTTGTAACTTAATCAATTCTTGATGGATTTCTAATTTCCATATATCATTTTGAATCTCTTTACCTAAAATTTTGATCTGGTGATTTTGGTACCAAATGGAGTAAAACAAAATTAGTAAAGGAGGCCCGAAAACTTACATATTCAGACAAAATGGACCTTAACATTCCTAAAACTTTCATTTCTGAACGGAAATCTATTTTCTTTATGTCAAATTAAAGCTTGTTTAGTGAACTATAAATCTGGAAATTTTGGTGAAGAATGGACTTGTATAGATTTAGAAATTAAGGCCCAAAATATGGTGGTTCAAGATAAACTAAACTGATTTTTAAACAACTTTCAAACCTTATATCTCTTTCATTTCTTAACGGATTTTTATCTTCTTTACATCAAATTAAAGCTTGTTTGGTGAACTAGAAATTTAGAAATTTTAGTGAACAATGGACTTTGTACATATTTAGAAATTAAGGCCCGAAACAGTGTGGTTCAAGACAAACTAAACTAATTATTTACTGAAATTTTAAACCTTGTATCTCTTTCACTGCTTAATGGATTTTTATGTTCCATATATCAATTCAAAGCTTATCAAATGAAATTTAAATCTGGAAAGTTTGGTAAAATAATAAAGTCTACAGAGGCAGAAATCAGACCCCAAAGACTGGAGATGATAACACTTGTAGAATAGTTCACCTTCATTGTTATGCACTCTCGATGATTCAAATTTCTTTCAACATTTATTGTTAATTCAAAGACTTCGTTTATGAGTTTAAACTGTGATTGCTTACACTAATTGGATGGAAGCATCCTATATTAATTGTCATTCATTCATAACTTATTATATAATCTATATTTTGGAATGTCATCTTGTTGGTTTATGGCGCTTAAGCTTATTGTGAAACATTGGTTTCTTTGGGGAGTTGATAAGTTTAGCTATGGGCTAAGTCCCATCAGATAGTGCACTATTATACTTACTAGGTTCAAGAAGTTGAATCTTTAAGTACACTTGTCTAGGTAGGTGTAAACCAAATATGATGTAACTTATCCTGTATAATACGGGACTTATGTTATGTTATTGGTTCTCTATTTATGAGTTTCCCTAGTTATGCATTTCAAGTATATGTTATGTTACATGTTATGATAAGTGAAATTATTTACACAATTCTTAGAGATTTGTGGTTAAAATACGTAATTAACTTATCAAGCCTATGTATCATAAATTGATTTCATTTGTGCTTATTGGTTGCGTAACTCATGATGCTACACCTTTGTCTTTTCAGGTATTGAGTAGAAAAATGAGGACGGGACGATCTTTACCATGTTGTAAACAAAATAATATTTATAAGTTAATTTTTGTTTTAAAAACTCTATTTCGATATTTCAGTATTCATACTTTTGGCCTTTCCACTGCTGTAAAAGTTTTTTGTATGTATAATTGTTATAATAAAGGTTTGAATTTGAAATATCCTTATTCTTTCATCTTTGAAATAAGAAAAATTTAATTAGTTTGACTCACGCCACAAATACACGTATCATATTTTCTTATTGAAAGTTGGATACCAATTCTAACACACAAATACGAATATGATTCAGCTCACTAGTCACCCCAATGTGACTAGATTCACAGAGTCACTTAATCAATCAACTACTTGTATCAATCAACTACTTGTTCACATTCACCCTGCAGAAACAACAATCACACAAGTGACAACCTATGCACTCAAAGGCTCCGTTAATGTAGGCAGCCTTGTGCTAGTTCTAAGTGTTAGTGAATGTGCACATTTATCATCATCATCCAACAACAATAATCAAACAACTTAACAGATGTGATTCACAATGAAAATCTCATAATCACAATAAGAAATATAATCAATCAATAAGTACACACAGAGGTTGATATCCAGAAACCTTCCTCACGGTGAAAACTAGGGGTCGATCCGCTGACCAAGCAATCCAATAAATTCAGAGTTCAATACAAGGTATATCAATGCTCAAATCTCCTAGTCTATACTATAGAGGCAGCCATACCATGTGCAACCTTGAATTTATCCAAACTAGCTATGCTCTATTGTAAACCTCCATTCACAGCAGCTCAGGCATCTTGACTTCATTCATCAATAACTCAGACACACTCACAATTGAATGACAAACTCAATAAAACCATCAATTCGAGTTCATCAAGCAATAATTCTTGATGAACCCAGATAAAGAAACAAAGCTTCGAAAAGTTTCAAGACACAAATTTCAAAAACCAATTTCAGAAATCAACAAACCATTTTCATAAATCGATTGATGAATCAGCTCAACATCATAAAACATAAGCTTTACTTAGCTGAGGATTCTAGGTCAAAATCGTTTTGAAAATTCATTTATCAAAACCAGAAAAACTTGATCGCCATGGTTAAGCTACCTCAGCTAAAGCTCACAGAAACAATCAAAAATTTGAAATCACACACACACGATGAATCACGAAGGCACGAAGAGATATCCCAAACCGTTATGTTTAACTCTAAACGCACAACATTACAGCTGTATATAAGGAAAGTAACATAAATGCCCTTGAGTAAAATCTCAGTAAAACATTTAGCAGTAAATGGTAAAAGTTAAACAACGACTAGTCATCAAGTACACATCAATCACTGGAAAATTCTTCATCTATATATTATCCTTATCAATCAACAAGATAAACCTAGTCAAATAAATGACTAAGTCCCAGAGTTTGAGCATGATTAAAATTACAATGGGAGAGGGAAAGCCATTACCTCAATCCTCGAAACAAGAACTAACAATCCCCCACTTTGGCTTTGCCTCGTCAAAATCCCTTCACTCAAACCTAGAACTAAACTCACTTTTCCCACACCAGATAACTCAGCAACTTTTGAGAATAAACCTGCAGTAAGAAAGTCTACCGGCATAACATAATAACAAGATAGCATAACATAAACACTTAGTAGTCAATAGAACCATATAGAACATAACCATAGAAACATTTCAAAGTTCAAAGAGAAACCATAAAAACATAGCAAAGTTCATAGTGAATTAAAACATAAATTATCTCCCCCTTTGACAAGGAAAGCCAAAGAAAGAACGGCAGCCTAAGAAGAGCTCCCCCTTCGTCCACGACCTCATCCATGGCCACAACCTCGAGACCCCGCAGAGGTAAAACAAAAAGCAGCATCAGCAACAACATTCTCAGCAGTTTCCCTGCCCTCAGCAGCAACATTAGCAAAGCGACACTGCTCCTGCAACTGCTGCTCAAAGGTAGCAGTGTCCGACATAGAACCAGAAGATGAGGCGCTAAGCGTAGAACTTAGAGACATGGCGCGAATGGTAAACGAATCAGTGGTAGAGACCAACTATAAGGACCCTTCCCGAATTTCCCCTCGAAACCCGGGAAGAACCCTACTCCCATTTAACAGCCTAAGGAAAATTCCGAAAACACCCTTAACCTTTAGAAACAATAAATGTACTTTACAGGGGTTTCAACGACCTATCAGACGCAGGATAGCCTACTAGTTAACAAACTACCTCGGAGGATCTCTTCCCCAATCTATCAAAACAACTTACGTATCACACTCTTGTTAACCGTCAATAACTCGTCAATCTGGGTCACCGCCCACACCAACCCACTCACCTAGATGACGAAGGAACCATACTTGATTGAATTGAGTCTCATTGACTTACCCCGAGTCGTACTTGATTGAAGCAAGACATGATTGGCATAATCTTCCTTTTCAAAATTATCTTTTAAGTAGGGTAGACTGTACTAACCCGAACCAAGAAGTATTGTACCGTACAACAAGGTCCTATGAATTTGAATTTATTTATGTTACTGATCTTATGATCTTAGAAGACTTTTAAGAACATTCAAACTCTATTTGCTCATATTTCAAAAGCATATTTCGACAAAATTTGAAAATGAGAATTTAATGGAAAATTACCAAAATACCCCCGTACGTATTTTTATTTTATTTTCGTATATGAAATGCTTATGTGATCTAAAATGTTCGTTTCATGTTTCCTATCTAATTATTGAGATATATCTTGTCAATTTGTGCGTTTTCCTGTTTTTGAGATTTTGAGTGAAAATTTACGAAAATGCCCTTGTATTAATAAGTATTTCTTTGTTTCACGAATCATATCTCTAAGTGTTACACGAATATTCTTACTTACTTTTGGTCTTTGATAAGTATAATATTTCATTCAAAAAAATTTGAAAGTTTTCGAGAAATTTTAAGATAAAATAATATATATATATATATATATATATATATTAATAAATAAAAAGAATATATATCTATCTAAACGCGTTAAACTCTTAATGATTCAAATTTCTTTCAATATTTTTTGTTAATTCAAAGACATCTTTTATGAATTTAAACTGTGACTTGCTTACTTGATTTGGAGGGAAGCATCGTATATTAATTGTCATTCATTCAAAACTTATGATATAATTGTTGTAAATATTTAGATTAATGTGGTTATTTCATGTAAGGGTATATGTGTCATTTATCTTGGAACCCTAAACCCTACTTATTTATAAAGGGGGTTATTAGATTATAATAAGATTATTCTCTCATCCTCCAAAAGCTTTTCTCTGTTTTATACGTATTATTCAGAACACGCTATCAACACGAATAAGTCAGAATTAGAGATTGTTCAAGAAGAGGATTATCTTTAACTAAGTATGTTTTCTGATTCCCAAATTCAATTCCATGTTCATTATGTTTTTCGTGATTATCGAACAAACCCTAGAAACATGAAACTTAGATTTTATATGCTTAATTTGAATTTGAATTGCATATTGTTAGAATTGAAAGTTTGGGTTTTGATTTTTATAAATTATTTGTGGATACTGAAATTGATCTTGAAAAATGATTTGAATTATATGTGAGAAAAAAATTGAATACATGAAAATTTTAGCGCATTAATTGAATTATATGTTTTGATAATTCATGAATTAATGTTTGGGATTGAAAAAAAAATTATATGTGAGGTCTGAAAATTTTGATGCTTGACAAATACGGTAGAATTTGTGGACTGCCATCATGATTCGTTGACAAAAAATTTGGTAGAATTTTATGCATATTTTGAAGATATATGATATATGATATATGATGATGCATGAGGACCGTAGCCCATGCCGAAGTTGTGCGGCTGCAGGTTTGTAATTGCGGCTGATTATTTGGGAAGGCACAAGCTAGGGCAACCAGCAAGCCCAGTAGCAACCAACCCCAACAGCTCAGCACGCCCATTAGGCCAGAAGTCCAAACCTAAACCATAAAGCCCAGGTCCTGCAGACCTCGAAGCCCCATACAAATTAGTTAGCCCATCGACCTGGTCAATCCGACCCGATCAACCCGAGTCAACTCAACATGCCACGTCACCTAAAATACAACATCAACACTTGAAGTGTTAAACAAAGAAAATATCAAAATTCTTTGCAACACTATGGTTTGAACCATGGTTCATGGAACAAGTGCTTTAACCACTAGACTACTTGTGTTATTGTGATATTTAACATTACATCTTATATTTAAGCCTTCAATGCCTGAAGCATTTACTTAACATATTACACCCTTTAATGCCAAAAGCATTTGTTTAAATCATTCCAAATAATTCTTTACGATTTATTTAATTGTTTAAATATTTTTGTTTACTTATATGATATACTAGGAAATGCATGTATTTAAATGAACCAGAAGTTCATAAACGAACTAGAAATTCATAAATGAACCAGTAGGTCATACAAAACACCGAACTTGTGATTTCGGTAATGTCATAAAAGAAAAAGGAACCCGAATTTCCAACATTAATTCACCATATATGATAAAACGAGTAAATTTTGCATGGTTAATCTAATTTATCATACCATGTTATAGAACATGCAATTCTCATTAGTTGCTTATGGATGAATTTTCCCAAAGCACTAATATAATTATTGGTTCCTTGTAGAGAATGACACATCTCAACAAACTTGATATTGATGCGTCGGAAGTTTCCGAAAAAAACTACCTCAACTGGACTCAAGATGTGCAGCTCCATTTGACTACGAAAAAGATACGGTCAACAATTATGGAAGACAATGTTGCCTCAGAATTTCAAAGGGCTGAAACTATGATTCTCATCACCATAGATATGGATAGGGCACTCCAAAGTGAGTATCTTCGTGAAGAGAACCTGAGGAAACTATGCGTTATGCTGGCAAATCGATTCAACCATCAGAAGAACATTTTCTTGCCTGAAGGAAGACATGATTGGCATAATCTTCCTTTTCATAATTTTCTTTTTAGTAGGGCTGACTGTAATAATCCGAATCAGAAAGTATTGTACTCAATTTGAATTTATTCCTATTGTTTACCTTATGATCTTTGAAGACTTTTAAAAACATTCAACCTCTTATTTACTCTTATTTCAAAAGCATATTTCGACAAAATTTGAAAATAAGAATAGAATGGAAAATGACCAAAATAACCCTATACATATTTTTCTTTTCTTTTCGTATATGAAATGCTTATGTGACCTAAAATCTTCGTATCATGTTTCCTATGTAATTCTTGAGATATATCTTCTCAATTTGTGTGTTTTTCCGTTTTAGGGATTTTTAGTGAAAAATTACAAAAGTGCCCTTGTATTATTAAGTATTTCTCTGTTTCTCGAATGATATCTCTAAGTGTTATATGAATATTCTTACTTACTTTTGGTCTTTGATAAGTATAGTATTTCATTCGAAAAAATTCGAAAGTTGTCGAGAAATTTTAAGATAAAAAAAAAATATATATATATATTAATAAATAAAAATAATTAATAAATCTAAACGCGTTAAACTCTCTGATGCAGAGATTGATTCTCAAATGTCTCATTATCTCTCAAATCCAAGCCATCATCAACCATCACTTCTCTTAATTGAGAGAAGTAACTGAGCCCAACCAAGTCAAAATCAATTGTCCAATCCTAACCAGATTCAGCCCATAAATAGAATGAAGATTCAGCTCAAATTCATCTCAAAGGTTCAGTCTAAATATGTGAGAAGAGAATTAAGAGGGAAAATCTGGGAATCAACACTCTTGAAGTGGCCAAAGCCTGGGTTTAAAGATCTTAGATCCTCACTTTCAATTCACAACCTTAATCTCTCTGTAAGTACCTAAGAAGTTACCTTATGATTCTTTGCTTTTAAATTTTGAAATTTCATGAAGAACACCATGAAAGCTTTAAGAACACCATCTTTGTAAAAATTAGAATTTTGTACTGTTAATGATTGTGTTAGTGTTAAAATATTATACCAACTTAAAGTACATGAAAAGTTATTAAGTTTTGGCTTTTGAATCATCTAAAAAGTTTGAGAAATCAGAATTTTAAAGCAAAAGTGAAATCAGTACACTGTTAGAAAACCCAAAAATGAACAGCAAGATTTTGAAACTTCCAACCTTTGTAACTTAATCAATTCTTGATGGATTTCTAATTTCCATATATCATTTTGAATCTCTTTACCTAAAATTTTGATCTGGTGATTTTGGTACCAAATGGAGTAAAACAAAATTAGTAAAGGAGGCCCGAAAACTTACATATTCAGACAAAATGGACCTTAACATTCCTAAAACTTTCATTTCTGAACGGAAATCTATTTTCTTTATGTCAAATTAAAGCTTGTTTAGTGAACTATAAATCTGGAAATTTTGGTGAAGAATGGACTTGTATAGATTTAGAAATTAAGGCCCAAAATATGGTGGTTCAAGATAAACTAAACTGATTTTTAAACAACTTTCAAACCTTATATCTCTTTCATTTCTTAACGGATTTTTATCTTCTTTACATCAAATTAAAGCTTGTTTGGTGAACTAGAAATTTAGAAATTTTAGTGAACAATGGACTTTGTACATATTTAGAAATTAAGGCCCGAAACAGTGTGGTTCAAGACAAACTAAACTAATTATTTACTGAAATTTTAAACCTTGTATCTCTTTCACTGCTTAATGGATTTTTATGTTCCATATATCAATTCAAAGCTTATCAAATGAAATTTAAATCTGGAAAGTTTGGTAAAATAATAAAGTCTACAGAGGCAGAAATCAGACCCCAAAGACTGGAGATGATAACACTTGTAGAATAGTTCACCTTCATTGTTATGCACTCTCGATGATTCAAATTTCTTTCAACATTTATTGTTAATTCAAAGACTTCGTTTATGAGTTTAAACTGTGATTGCTTACACTAATTGGATGGAAGCATCCTATATTAATTGTCATTCATTCATAACTTATTATATAATCTATATTTTGGAATGTCATCTTGTTGGTTTATGGCGCTTAAGCTTATTGTGAAACATTGGTTTCTTTGGGGAGTTGATAAGTTTAGCTATGGGCTAAGTCCCATCAGATAGTGCACTATTATACTTACTAGGTTCAAGAAGTTGAATCTTTAAGTACACTTGTCTAGGTAGGTGTAAACCAAATATGATGTAACTTATCCTGTATAATACGGGACTTATGTTATGTTATTGGTTCTCTATTTATGAGTTTCCCTAGTTATGCATTTCAAGTATATGTTATGTTACATGTTATGATAAGTGAAATTATTTACACAATTCTTAGAGATTTGTGGTTAAAATACGTAATTAACTTATCAAGCCTATGTATCATAAATTGATTTCATTTGTGCTTATTGGTTGCGTAACTCATGATGCTACACCTTTGTCTTTTCAGGTATTGAGTAGAAAAATGAGGACGGGACGATCTTTACCATGTTGTAAACAAAATAATATTTATAAGTTAATTTTTGTTTTAAAAACTCTATTTCGATATTTCAGTATTCATACTTTTGGCCTTTCCACTGCTGTAAAAGTTTTTTGTATGTATAATTGTTATAATAAAGGTTTGAATTTGAAATATCCTTATTCTTTCATCTTTGAAATAAGAAAAATTTAATTAGTTTGACTCACGCCACAAATACACGTATCATATTTTCTTATTGAAAGTTGGATACCAATTCTAACACACAAATACGAATATGATTCAGCTCACTAGTCACCCCAATGTGACTAGATTCACAGAGTCACTTAATCAATCAACTACTTGTATCAATCAACTACTTGTTCACATTCACCCTGCAGAAACAACAATCACACAAGTGACAACCTATGCACTCAAAGGCTCCGTTAATGTAGGCAGCCTTGTGCTAGTTCTAAGTGTTAGTGAATGTGCACATTTATCATCATCATCCAACAACAATAATCAAACAACTTAACAGATGTGATTCACAATGAAAATCTCATAATCACAATAAGAAATATAATCAATCAATAAGTACACACAGAGGTTGATATCCAGAAACCTTCCTCACGGTGAAAACTAGGGGTCGATCCGCTGACCAAGCAATCCAATAAATTCAGAGTTCAATACAAGGTATATCAATGCTCAAATCTCCTAGTCTATACTATAGAGGCAGCCATACCATGTGCAACCTTGAATTTATCCAAACTAGCTATGCTCTATTGTAAACCTCCATTCACAGCAGCTCAGGCATCTTGACTTCATTCATCAATAACTCAGACACACTCACAATTGAATGACAAACTCAATAAAACCATCAATTCGAGTTCATCAAGCAATAATTCTTGATGAACCCAGATAAAGAAACAAAGCTTCGAAAAGTTTCAAGACACAAATTTCAAAAACCAATTTCAGAAATCAACAAACCATTTTCATAAATCGATTGATGAATCAGCTCAACATCATAAAACATAAGCTTTACTTAGCTGAGGATTCTAGGTCAAAATCGTTTTGAAAATTCATTTATCAAAACCAGAAAAACTTGATCGCCATGGTTAAGCTACCTCAGCTAAAGCTCACAGAAACAATCAAAAATTTGAAATCACACACACACGATGAATCACGAAGGCACGAAGAGATATCCCAAACCGTTATGTTTAACTCTAAACGCACAACATTACAGCTGTATATAAGGAAAGTAACATAAATGCCCTTGAGTAAAATCTCAGTAAAACATTTAGCAGTAAATGGTAAAAGTTAAACAACGACTAGTCATCAAGTACACATCAATCACTGGAAAATTCTTCATCTATATATTATCCTTATCAATCAACAAGATAAACCTAGTCAAATAAATGACTAAGTCCCAGAGTTTGAGCATGATTAAAATTACAATGGGAGAGGGAAAGCCATTACCTCAATCCTCGAAACAAGAACTAACAATCCCCCACTTTGGCTTTGCCTCGTCAAAATCCCTTCACTCAAACCTAGAACTAAACTCACTTTTCCCACACCAGATAACTCAGCAACTTTTGAGAATAAACCTGCAGTAAGAAAGTCTACCGGCATAACATAATAACAAGATAGCATAACATAAACACTTAGTAGTCAATAGAACCATATAGAACATAACCATAGAAACATTTCAAAGTTCAAAGAGAAACCATAAAAACATAGCAAAGTTCATAGTGAATTAAAACATAAATTATCTCCCCCTTTGACAAGGAAAGCCAAAGAAAGAACGGCAGCCTAAGAAGAGCTCCCCCTTCATCCACGACCTCATCCATGGCCACAACCTCGAGACCCCGCAGAGGTAAAACAAAAAGCAGCATCAGCAACAACATTCTCAGCAGTTTCCCTGCCCTCAGCAGCAACATTAGCAAAGCGACACTGCTCCTGCAACTGCTGCTCAAAGGTAGCAGTGTCCGACATAGAACCAGAAGATGAGGCGCTAAGCGTAGAACTTAGAGACATGGCGCGAATGGTAAACGAATCAGTGGTAGAGACCAACTATAAGGACCCTTCCCGAATTTCCCCTCGAAACCCGGGAAGAACCCTACTCCCATTTAACAGCCTAAGGAAAATTCCGAAAACACCCTTAACCTTTAGAAACAATAAATGTACTTTACAGGGGTTTCAACGACCTATCAGACGCAGGATAGCCTACTAGTTAACAAACTACCTCGGAGGATCTCCTCCCCAATCTATCAAAACAACTTACGTATCACACTCTTGTTAACCGTCAATAACTCGTCAATCTGGGTCACCGCCCACACCAACCCACTCACCTAGATGACGAAGGAACCATACTTGATTGAATTGAGTCTCATTGACTTACCCCGAGTCGTACTCGATATCCCTGCTCCGCAAGAGCACCCCGAGTGGTAACTTGATATCCCTACTCCTCCAGAGCACCCCGAGTGATAACTCGATATCCCAGCTCATCCTGAGATAACCCAGACCTAAACGATATGGCGAAGAAAGATCCCTCGACCGCCAACATTAGAGAACCCATCGACGATATGGCGGAGACGTACCCTCTAACGCCAGTCGAAGAACCCTCAACAATGTAGCGGAGAAAGACATCCTCCACGCCAATCATCGGAGGATCCCGTGGTATAACCTAATACCTAGAAGTATGCATGGCCCGCGATCACAGAAACCCAGTCTGTTCCCAGTAGATCCAAAGTACCAAACCAAGGAAACCCCAGCACCAAGGAACCCTTTGATATAAACATATCCCGGCTCCTCTAAATTCCCGAGTCAAAACCCGCATCCGTTGGTCAACCATTACTG